>CM046439.1:26983432-27306865 GCA_025506505.1 Flaveria sonorensis | reverse complement strand
TCAGATGGCAACATTGCTGATTTGTTTACTAAGGCTTCGATCATTCTAGATTAGACTTTTTAGTCCATCTCTAAGAATGATTAACTTTGGTTAATGATTATCCATATACCCTTCAAAAATAGTTTTCATTTTGGTTAAAATTGTTATTTTCTTGAAGATAATCAAATTTTAGGGAGAAAAATATGAAAATGTCTCGAAAAAGTTTTGTTCTATGGGTAGTAAAATAAAATTTACAAAAATATTTTTTTGTTACATATTAAGAAAATTAAAATTTTCAAGGATTTATAGGAAATGATAATATATTTCTTGATTTTGATTCATTACATTCTAAAGCTTAAAAGAAACTGACTTCTATTATGTTTGATACGTTGATAGGCTTGATGTTCAAGAATAAAGAGCACTGTGATCTGTGATACACTGGAAGTATATTCTTTATGACTGAAGTGGATTACTCCTCAAGGTTTTGTGGTAACACTCACTCCATGCTAAAACAGACTGAGAGTTATAGTCTAGTCATACTCAAGCCAATTATTGTCTGATTTAGTATCTTTCAGAAGCAATATATATATTGTGACAACCCTAAAAATTAAGGTTAGAAATTTTAAGTGTTAAGATTTTATGAAAATTTAAAATCCCATACGACTATGCATATTTCTAAAATGATCTTATGTGATTATATTTATGTGACTACATGTATATGTTTTAACATGTATTATATATGTGCCACTATGTTATCTTTGCATGATTCTTTCTATATATTCTTTCACCTTATGATTTTAGTACGACGTTTAGATATTAAACCTTGTAAATTATATTGTATGTATATCTACTTACTACATGAATGGGTTTCATAAAGACTTAACAACAATATCAACTTAACATTAAAGATAACTATTTACTTTAATTAAACAAATGTTAAGACATGACTTAAAGGTTGAACACTTGGTATACTCAGCCTTTGAAACATATTTACCTACAAAAATACCTAAGTTAAAGCCTATGACCAACCATAGTCCTTAAACTCGATTAGCATAAATAGCTAGTAATAAATTATTATATATGGTGAATCATGTGTCAACACATAAAATGACACTAATCACTCTTCTAAATGTGCCACATATTCCTCATCATTACTTGTAAGAGATGGCAAATTCTTGATCCTATTAGTGTCACTTTTGGCCGTCCCTCATGATCACTATGCCACTAAGATCACTTCATTTTATGACACCTCAAACTAACATCATTATCTTGGACACTAAGCATATCTCCTGTAGTGACACCTTCAACCACTAAGCATTAATTACTAAGGGATTAGGTGTCAAAATCTTGGATACCAGGATGTGAACACCTTTTAACTTTCGGAAGAATCAAAGGCCATATCAATACTAAAACTTCTGAAGCCAATATGTATACCAAACATCCAAAGTTAATTAAAAACTTCCAAAACCAAATCAAGACTTCCAAAGCCAATTGAAAGCTTCCAAAGCCAAGCAATCCGCTACTTCCAAAGCCAAGCAATCTGTGACATCCGGTAATTTTCCGTTACCAAACTCCGTTAGCTTCGTTAAGTCTTGCATACACGTGTCGTTAGCACACACTAGTTGTCGTTGAACGTTGGTTACTTAATAATAATTAATAATTTCGAACAAATAACACACTAGTTGTCGTTGAATGTTGGTGACTTAATAATAATTAATAATTTCAAACAAATAATTCCTAGGTTGATTATTAGTTGTGCTTATGTGATTACGCAATTTAAATATTCTTGTTGTATGTTATCGCGTAACGTGAAACGTGTGTATTTGTTGTAAATTTGGTAGCTTGTAAAGATAATACATAATTGTGTATTATTAGTTTATATGTTTATTATTTTGGTTAAAACATTTTAAAAGTGTTTGAAAGCTTAATTTTATAAAAATACAAGTTATAAGGTAAAAAGGGTAATATTGATAATTAAATAAAAGAAAAATCCCAACCCTAGCCCCCACACCCCCTACAGCCGCGACATCTCCCACACACACAAACACTTCGAATTCAGCCAAGAACAAGCAAGGAACCCTCGATTTTGGCCGATACAAGCCATACAACGCGTTAGAATCTCAATTGCAAGCCATTACACGTTTACAGTTAGATTTTTATATATTTTTGATGGTTTTTCATGTTGGCCGAAACCGAGTCGATTGATGTGCATAATGTCGAATTCTTGGTTGTTTGTTCATGTTATTATGTTAGTTAGATTATATAGATGTTCGTTAACGTTTATTTTGCAAGAAAGTTACGTTTTTGATGCGTTGTTCATAGGTTACTAATAATAGTAAATTTATTTGCATGAATATGGTGATCTGATGATTGTTGTTGTTAATGTGTTTGTGATGATAATGGGATGTTAGATTGTTGATTTGAATGCTAAAATCCAGAATGAATGTGTAGTTCTGTCTACCAAGATAGTAACTTTTGGCTATGAAGTTGATGATTGTGATAATTGGATGTTGTTGATCATGTGTAGATGTTATCATGAGCTTGAATTGGTATATTATGGATGAACCATGAGGTCTTGGATGTTGATAGATTTTGGGATGTGCTTTCACAAAAGGGAAACTTTATTTGCACAAATTCTTGAGTATGAGTATTTGAACATATTTGGGACATTAGGTTCATGTTAGCATGTTCATGGATGATTTCTAAGGGGTAGAATGTATTGTTGGGTTTATGAATGTTTAGTTGGTTATTATTTTATTTTGGCCTGTTTATGGGAATTCATGGTAATGGGTCATATGGGTATGTTAGGACATTGTTGGTTTGTGGTTGATCATTGTTGAAATTTTGGATGATATGATTTCTGTTAAATGGTATGTTGATAATCATCATACACACGTGCAACCTGAGGCCCCTACTTAGTAGGATTGGCAGGGTTTAGGGTGTGAAGTCATGAGTGGCTTCACATGGCATGCTATGCATGATCTGATCCTACGTATGGTGCTTTGGTTAGTTGTAGGTATGTTGAGCATGTAGTTGTTTGAGATTCGCATGACTTGTATAATATCGGTTGTATTATGATCTAGGTAGACATGTGGGTAATGAAGTTTCATAGGTGATCAGCTTGTATGTTAACCATGTGTGATGTACTGTTTGCTTGTTTGAATGAAATTTCACCTATAATGTCACCAACGGGTCAAACGGGTCAACTGGTCAAATGTGTCCTTGTCTTTCTTAAACCTTGAGGCCTTGGTTTGTAGAGCACTTAGGGTTCATATTGATTCTGTGTACACGTACTTATGTACTCTGTGTTCTAGGTGACCTTTGAAGGTTGTCTTTCTACTCTTTCTTTCAAGTTAAGATTTAAGTTAATTCTTGCACGCATCAGGTGAGTTCATGCCCCACTCTTTTACATACTCTCTTTTGGGGGAGATAGCATACTTGTTTTACAAACGCTTTATTATATTGAGTTGTGTATAGTAGATATAGTGCTGAATACCATGAAAGTCCTCACACTTTCGGATTGTTAATAATGATATTAGCGGGAAATTTTGGGTAGTACTACTGGGTCTGACGAGCCCCACCTATGCTACTCGAGGTCAAACGGGTGCAATATTGTCCTAACGAACATTTGTCACGACCTGGTAAGTCGTGGAAGGAGGTAACAACGTACACATCAGCTTCATCGTGAAATCACTATGATTATTACTATTTGTTTATATACTAGCTATCTATTACACAATACACTTCTTATATTATGCAACTCTTATTGATTTATGTTTAACGGAAACTCTTGAACTCACCAACCATTGTGTTGACTCTTTTAGTATGCTATTCTCAGGTTAAGGTTGCTATTGCCTAGGAGCACGTCACACGGGTCAACATCGTGTGGTGTGTTGTCAGCACATTATGAAACATTGTTTTGGATTATGATTGTTTAAACATCGTGTTTTGCTTTTGCATAATACTGGGCGTATGTTTTCACATTTTAAATCATGTTACATTTTTTGGGTTTACTCGTTTATTACGCTTCCGCATTGTTTTAAAGTTAAACTCTGATTTTGAATGGTTAGTTCATATAGAGTGTTCTGAGTAACTAATGACTGAAATCCTGGTATGTCACGCGCCTCGCGGTAAAACCCCGCATGCGGATTTTGAGGGTGTGACACAATCCCTTACTTTCGAAGCCAAATGATTATCCTACTTTCTATGCCATGTACTCTTTTTACTTTGCAGCATGGCATCATCATCCAAAAATTTAGGCAGAGACTTGCACGATCTGAGTCACCTCCTACTTCTCCCATACCTAATAGGGGATTTAACTGGCCCCGACATCCTTATCCTCCTGGCGAGGTAGACTGGATCAGCATTTCATACCGCCTGAGCTCGATCCTCCGCGGAACTGGATTTCTACCCCACCTACATAAACCGTATGGCTTATAGAGAGCGTGTACCACCAGTAGCTCCTACACGACCTAGGACTAGGTCATCGACCGCCTCTGTATTGCCTACTCTTCCTACCTTGGGCATCCCTCTCGAGCAGGCGTTTGCCGCTTGGTAGCCACTCTAGACACGAAGCGATAGCGATTAGAGGACTCACTGATGAGAACTCTGCCTTACGATCTGAGATGCGTCAGTTGCTACCCAGGTAGAGAAGCTTCAGGAGCGACTCTCGATGGCCATTGGTGGACATCATACCCTGGCAGGCATCGTTGTAGCACTTACTGGGCGCATGGACGCGCATGATCACCATAACATAGTGATCGATGATAGGTTTGCTGATCTAGAGGCACAACTAGCAGCACTTCAGATTGCTGAAGCCCCTGCACCTTTGGTGGACCCTGATGAGGATGACCGAAGAGGAACCAGAGGAGCCCCCGAAGAAGAACCAGCAGAGATGGATGAGGACAGTGATGGATCTGACATACTGGACTGATTCTACTTTTATATGACTTAGACTATGTAGTGTTTCTTTTCTTTGAAACCTATGTGGGAAGGTTGTTTCCCACCCCTGACAAACTTAAATTTTGACATGATGGAATATTTTGTGACTCATTGCAATTTATTTATCTTTGATTATTATTTCTGTTATAAATGTTGTGTTGTGGTTTGTGTGAATGTATTATTTCTTATTATTTACTATACTTTGATGAGATTAATGCGTTGGATGTTACTCATTATTGTATTTGTGAATTGTAAATGCAATATGGACGCACGTGGAAGAGGACGTGGGCGTGGTCGTGGACTGGCACCGGAGGCCGTGGTGCCGGAGCCATAAACATAACGCCTGCGGAATTGGCGGCTTAATCAACGAACATGTTCAGGCGGCAGTGGCTGCTGCCCAACCGGGACAACCAGCAGGTAAATGATAACAAGATTTTAAACTAATTATCCTTTATTTGCTAGGATATCTGACTAATGTTTGGGTTGTTGAAACAGGACCACCCATGTACCTACAAGTCCTTCATGGACTGTAAACCCCATACCTACGCGGGACGGAAGGGGCTGTAGGGCTTGTAAGGTGTTTTGAGAAGACAGAGTCTGTCTTCGCAAAATGCAACTGCCCCGCCTGCTGATCAAGTGAAGTATGCCACCGGGACATTGGGGAAGGCGCAGCATATTCCTGGTGGAATGCCCAGGTGCAAATGCTGGGTCAAGCCATGGCCAATGACTACCCTGGGATGAATTTAAGGGATATGACGAAGAATACTGCCCCCGAAATGAAGTGCAGAAACTGGAGATTGATTCTAGCAACTCAAAATGCAAGGCTCAGAAATTGAAGCCTACACGACCCGTACTCATGAGTTGGCCACACTATGCCCTGGAATGGTCATGAAATGCAATAGAGAGTCGAGCACTACATACTTGGACTGGTGCCCGAAATTCAAGCATAGTAACTGCTTCCAACCCCACTACCAACAACAAGCTATCCGAACACCCACAGGCTGACTGATCAAGCAGTCGAGCAAGGTCGATTACCTAAGCGGGGAGCGGTGGCAAGCGTGACCGCCATAAACGCAAGTGGGATGGTTCAAGCAACAAGGGATCATATCCAGCACCCATCTCAACCTCACACAACAGCAGCAACAGGTACAACAGCAGTAGCAACCTCCCCAGCAACAAAGGAGGTATGATAACAACTAAAATTTCAATCAGTCATCCTCGACATCGCAGGGACAAGGAGGCTATGTGGGGAAAAGTCCCAAGTGCAATCGATGCAACTAGCATCACACCTTCAGGTGTGACAACTTTCGATGCCAACTCTATGGTAAAGTTGGGCATGCAGTGAAGGACTGCGGAATTTAACTGATGAAGAAGCCTCAACAATCACAAGAAACTCCGAAAGGTTGTTTTGAATGCAGA
The DNA here is from genome assembly GCA_025506505.1 of Flaveria sonorensis. NCBI lineage: Eukaryota > Viridiplantae > Streptophyta > Magnoliopsida > Asterales > Asteraceae > Flaveria > Flaveria sonorensis. The sequence continues at coordinate 27,300,526 of CM046439.1, read as the reverse complement.
AAAGAGTCATTACAGACTCCCTTGCCCACAGCTTTGGGAGGAATCGTAATGGCAACAACAATAATGGCAACAACAGCAACAATAACAACGGCAACAACAATAACAACAACAATGGTAATGGCAACAACAACGGTGGAAATAACAATGGAGTCAAAGGAAGAGCCTCGTCATCGCTCAGGTGAGACTCTAAACGACCCTACAACTGTAACTGGTAAATTTTGGTTAATGGTCATTTTGCTACCGTATTATTCGATCCCGAGCCGATAGAAGTTTCGTGTCCACTAGTTTTGTAGTCTTTTAAGCGACATGCCTTCAGCCTTAGAATCTAAACACACCTAGAGTTAGCTGATGGTACACAGATTCCCTAACGCATATTTTACAGACTGCAAGATAGAGCTTGCTGGTCACACATTCTCCATAGATCTCATGCCTGTTACGTTAGGAAGCTTTTGATGTGTAGTAGGCATGATTGGCTTTCCAATAAGCAAGCGGAAGTCATATTCCACGAGAAGATCATACGGATTCCATTGGTGAGAAGTCCTTACAGTCAGAGGTGATAGGAGTGGTGCGGTGATAGGCATCATCTCGTTCATGAAGGCACGGAAGTTGTTACGAAAGGGTCAACTGGCCATATTGGCACTCGTCAAAGATAACAGACCGAGGAAAAGAAGATAGAGGTACCCCATAGTTTGTGAGTTTCCCGAGGTGTTTCCGGAAGACCTGCCTGGATTACCGCCTCATCGTCAAGTTGAATTCCAAATTGAGTTGACTCCAGGAGCCGCTCCAATCGCGAGAGCACCTTACGGCTAGCTCGAACAAACTGCAGGGATTATCCGCCAACTAACAAGAGTTTTGGATAAAGGGTTTATCCGACCAAGTTTGTCGCCCTGGGAGCGCCAGTTCTGTTTGTTAAGAAGAAGGATGGTACATTTCGAATGTGCATTGACTATAGGGAACTAAACAAGTTACGATCAAGAATAGATATCCCTTACCTCATATAGATGATTTATTGATCAATTGCAAGGATCAAGCTATTACTCTAAGATTGATCTGAGGTCTAGGTATCATCAGCTGAGAGTTCGAGAAGAGGACATCTCGAAGAGTGCCTTTCGTACACGATATGGTCACTATGAATTTTTGGTCATGCCATTTGGGTTGACGAATGCACCAGCAGTATTCATGGATCTTATGAATCGCGTGTGCAAACCCTATCTTGATCAGTTTGTTATCGTCTTTATTGATGACATATGATATACTCAAGGATTGACGAAGAACATGAGAGCACTTACGTTAATCTTGGAATTACTTAGAAATAAATAACTGTACGCAAAGTTTTCTAAGTGTGATTTCTGGATACGTGAGGTACAATTCTTAGGTCATATTGTCAACGAGAAGGGAATACATGTTGATCCTGCAAAGATTGCAGCGATAAAGAATTGTCTGTTCCTAAGACACCAAGTGAGATACGACAATTCCTTGGATTAGTGGGATATTATCGACGGTTCATTGAAGGATTCTCTAAGATTGCACACCTCTCACAGCCTTGACTCATAAGGGGAACACATACAAATAGGGTGAGAGTCAGGAATCTGCTTTCAGTTGCTGAAACAGAAATTGTGTAGCGCACCGATATTAGCTTACCGGATGGAAGTGACGATTTTGTAGTCTATTGTGACGCTTCCATTCAAGGGCTTGGATGCGTCCTGATGTAGTGGGATAAGGTGATTGCTTATGCCTCTAGACAGTTGATGATTCATGAGAAGAACTATACCACCCATGACTTGGAGCTGGGTGCAGTAGTTTTGCCTTAAAGATCTGGAGACACTACTTGTACGGTACCAAAATGCACTATTTACACCGATCACAAGAGTCTTCAGCACATCTTTTGAGCAAAAGGAATTGAACATGAGGCAAGGCGCTGGGTAGAATTACTGAATGACTATGACTGTGCTATTAAGTACCACCGGGGAAAGCAAATGTAGTGCTGACGCGCTAAGTAGGAAGAAACTGCTAAGCCTCGACGTGTGCGAGCTTTGCAGCTTACCATTAGCACACAGTTACCTGAACAAATCCGACAAGCTCAGACAGAAGCCTTGAAAGCAGAAACCTTGGGTCTGAATCGTTTAGGGGAATGGACAAGTAGCTCGAAGTAAAAGCGGATGGAGTTCGTTACTTCATGGATAGACTTTGGGTACCTCTAAACGGAAATCTGAGAGACTTGGTCATGAGTGAGGCACATAAGTCTAAGTACTCTATACATTCTGGATCTGACAAGATGTATCACGATCTGAAGGCGCACTATTGGTGGCCTAATATGAAAGCGGATGTAGCTACATATGTGAGCAAGTGTCTGACCTGCTCAAAGTTAAAAGTGGAGTATCAAAAACTGTCTGGACTATTACAACAACCGGAGATCCCTATGTGGAAGTGGGATCAGATATCAATGGATTTTATTACTAAGTTACCTCGAACTTCTACTGGTTGTGACACAATATGGGTTATCGTGGATAGATTAACAAAGTCTGCTCATTTCCTAGCGATAAAGGGAACAGATAAGATGGAGAAATTAACCCGACTCTATTTGAAGGAGATCGTTTCGAGGCATGGAGTACCGATCTCAATTATTTCTGACTGCGATTCTCGTTTCACATCGCACTTCTGGCAATCACTGTAGAAATCTTTAGGTACGCGATTGGATATGAGTACTGCTTATCATCCACAGACTGATGGTCAAAGCGAGCGTACTATACAGACTTTGGAGGACATGTTACGTGCTTGTGTGATTGACTTCGGGAATAACTGGGAAGTTCACCTACCATTGGTGGAATTTTCTTACAACAACAGTTATCACACTAGCATAAAGGCAGCACCTTTGAAGCTTTGTATGGGCGAAAATGTAGATCACCAGTTTGTTGGGCTGAAATTGGTGATAGCCAGCTAACGGGTCTTGAGTTAGTACACGAGACTACTGAGAAGATGTACAAATAAGGAATCATATGGCTGCAGCGCGCGACAGACAGAAAAGTTATGCTGATAAGCGACGAAAACCTCTAGAGTTCCAGATTGGTGACAAAGTCTTATTGAAAGTCTCACCGTGGAAAGGCGTGATTCGGTTTGGTAAAAGAGGAAAGCTAAATCCGAGATACGTTGGACCATTTGAGATCTTGGAAAGAATAGGTCTAGTGGCTTATTGATTAGCCCTACCTGATTCGCTAAGTGGAATCCATGATGTATTCATGTTTCAAATCTGAAGAAGTGCTTAACGGATGAAACGATGGTCGTACCGCTGGAAGAAGTTCAAGTAGACGAACAATTACGCTTCATTGAAGAACCGGTTGAAGTGATGGATCGTGAGGTGAAGACACTTAAGCAAATCAAGATACCCATAGTCAAGGTTCGTTGGAACTCGAGACATGGACCAGAATTCACGTGGGAATGGGAAGACCAAATGAAGCTTAAGTATCCTCAGCTGTTTGAAAAGACGATGCCAGCCGGCGAAGGTACTGATTAAATTTCGGGATGAAATTTCTTTCAACATGGGGATGATGTGACAACTCACCCGAAACTCACTCGATTACTTTGTGCCAATGTAGTAGACCAGTGATGGAGCACTCACCATGTACACATTTTCGGGATGAAAATTCTTTCAACATGGGGATAATGTGACATCCGGTAATTTTCCGTTACCAAACTCCGTTAGTATCATTAAGTCTTGCATACACGTGTCGTTAGCACACACTAGTTGTTGTTGAATATTGGTGACTTAATAATAATTAATAATATCAAACAAATAATTCCTATGTTGATTATTAAGTTGTGCTTATGTGATTACGCAATTTAAATATTGATTGTGAATTTTATCGCGTAACGTGGAAACGTGTGTATTTAGTTTGTAAATTTGGTAGCTTGTAAAGATAATACATATAATTGTTATTATTAGTTTATATGTTTATTATTTTGGTTAAAAACATTTTAAAAGAGTGTTTAAAAGCTTAATTTTATAAAAATACAAGTTAAAAGGGTAAAAAGGGTAATATTGATAAATTAAATAAAACAAAAATCCCAACCCTAGCCCCCAGACCCCCTACGGCCGCGACATCCCTCCCACACACACACAACTTCGAATTCAGCAAAGAACAAGCAAGGAACCCTCGATTTTGGTCGATTACAAGCCATACAACGCGTTAGAATCATCAATTGCAAGCCATTACACGTTAAAGGTTAGATTTTTATATGTTTTTGATGGTTTTTCATGTTGGCCGAAACCCTAGTCGATTGATGTGCATAATATCGAATTCTTGTTATTTGTTGATGTTATTATGTTAGTTAGATTATATAGATGTTCGTTAACGTTGATTTTGTAAGAAAGTTATGTTTTTGATGCGTTGTTCATAGGTTACTAATAATAGTAACTTTATTTGCATGAATATGGTGATTTGATGATGAATTGATGTTGTTAATGTGTTTGTGATGATAATGGGATGTTAGATTGGTGATTTGAATGCTAGAAATCCAAGAATGAATGTTGCAGTTCTTGTCTTACCAAGATAGTAACTTTTGGCTATGAAGGTTGATGAATTATGATAATTGGATGTTGTTGATCATATCTAGATGTTATCATGAGCTTGAATTGGTATATTATGGATGAATCCATGAATCTCTGGATGTTTGATAGATTTTGGGATGTGCTTTCACAAAGGGAAACTTTATTTGCACAAATTCTTGAGTATGAGGATTTGAACATATTTGGGACATTAGGTTCATGTTAGCATGTTCATGGATGATTTCTAAGGTGGTAGAATGTATTTTTGGGTTGTATGAATGTTTAGTTGGTTAGTTATTTGATTTGGCCTGTTTATGGGAATTCATGGTAATGGGTCATATGGGTATGTTAGGACTATTGTTGGTTTGTGGTTGATCATTGTTGAACATTTTGGATGATATGATTTCTGTTAAATGGTATGTTGATAATCATCATACACACGTGCAAACCTGAGGCCCCTACTTAGTAGGATTGGCAGGGTTTAGGGTGTGAAGTCATGAGTGGCTTCACATGGCATGCTATGCATGATCTGATCCTACGTATGGTGCTTTGGTTGTGTTGTAGTTATGTTGAGCATGATAGTTGTTTGAGATTCACATGACTTGTATAATATCTCGTTGTATGATGATCTAGGTAGTACATGTGGGTAATGAAGTGTCATAGGTGATCAGCTTGTATGTTAACCATGTGTGATGTACTGTTATGCTTGTTTGAATGAAATTTCACCTATAATGTCACCAACGGGTCAAACGGGTCAACTGGGTCAAATGTGTCTTGTCTTTCTTAAACCTTGAGTTCCTTGGTTTGTAGAGCACTTAGGGTTTCATATTGATTCTGTGTACACGTACTTATGTACTCATGTGTTCTAGGTGACCTTTGAAGGTTGTCTTTCTACTCTTTCTTTCAAGTTAAGATTTAAGTTAATTCTTGCACGCATCAGGTGAGTTCATGTCCCACTCTTTTACATACTCTCTTTTGGGGGAGATAGCATACTTGTTTTACAAACGCTTTATTAATATGAGTTGTGTATAGTATGATATAGTGCTGAATACCATGAAAGTCCTCACACTTTCGGATTGTTAATAATGATATTAGCGGGAAATTTTGGGTAGTACTACTGGGTCTGACGAGCCCCACCTGTGCTACTCGAGGTCAAACGGGTGCAATATTGTCCTAACGAACATTTGTCACGACCTGGTAAGTCGTGGAAGGAGGTAACAAACGTAACACAGTCAGCTTCAATCGTGAAATCACTATGATTATTACTATTTGTTTATATACTAGCTATCTATTACAATACACTTCTTATATTATGCAACTCTTATTGATTTATGTTTAACGGAAACTCTTGAACTCACCAACCATTATGTTGACTCTTTAGTATGCTATTCTCAGGTTAAGGTTGCTATTGCCTAGGAGCACGTCACACGGGTCAGCATCGTGGTGTTTGTCAGCACGTTATGAAACATTGTTTTGGATTATGATTGTTTAAACATCGTGTTTTGCTTTTGCATAATACTTGGGCGCGTATGTTTGCGCATTTTAAATCATGTTACATTGTTTTGGGTTACTAGTTTTTAACGCTTCCACATGTTGTAAAGTTAAACTCTGATTTTGAATGTTAGTTCATATAGAGTCGTTCTGAGTAACTAATGACTGAGATCCTGGTATGTCACGCGCCTCGCGGTAAAATCCCGCACGCGGATTTTGAGGGTGTGACATAATCCCTTACTTCTGAAGCCAAATGATTATCCTACTTTCGAAGCCAATGTACTCTTTTTACACCTATAAAACCCTCATCATTTCTTCTTTAAATGTCCACAACACAACGCACATTAACCACCCCAAACTATCTGAAAACTCTCGGTCATAATATCACCCCAAACATCAAATCCTTAAACATTAAGATCACTTAGAGACATTCTCAAGATCAAGGAAGATCAAGAAGTAGGAAACTATCTTCAACCATTCTCAGCCTTTCTTTTATCTATAAGGTTTTGATCCTTACTAACTATGTTTAAACAAGAGGTTACACATGAACTATTCATATGTATGTAACTAATTTGTTATAATCATCAAAATTAGTCCCAAAAAATTTTAAACAAACTGATTTTTAGAGATTTAGTTGAGAAAAGATCTAAACTAAAAATATAAGAAGCTTTATGATCAAGAAATCAAGATAAAATGAAAAGATTAGGTCATGAGTTGATTCATAAAATACTGTGATTGTGGGAATAAACAAATTAAGTTTTGTTTATTGTTAAAATGCTGAAAATTTTGAAGAAATATTCTTTCTAACTTATCAATTAATTTTCATAGGGAATTGTTGGAACCTAAGGTGAGTTTCATAGCCCCATTTTTACTTTACAAATTTTTGGGGGAAAAAGCATACTATTTTTGGTTTAAATAAGATATTTGAGATATACTGTCATTATGCCATAAGTTTCAACGATTAATTCGGATGGGGAACCGTCGGATAATATAGGTAGCGCTACTTAGGAAATATTTCCTGCACCAACAGGATGAGTGTTGTGATGCTATATTATCTGATTTTGTGATTTGTATTCGTGACAGTTATGAATCACCTGGCATGTAAGTAGGTTTGGTTGTAGTCTTATTTACTTTGCATCTATACATGAGTCATTTATGTTTCTCACCAACTTTATGTTTTTATTTTGAGTGTGCTTTTTCAGGTAATCAGAATGATTGACAGTGTGTTACATTCTTTTGATATTTATGATGGGTGGTATGAAGCTATCGGTTTATTATGTGTAAAGATTACAGTGCATCTTTATGACCTACATGTTTCTGTGGACGCACACCTTCACTACTACTAAAGATGTGAAGATGTTTTAATGTATTAGGGTTACAAAAATGCAAAAGTCATTATAATGACAAATTTTGTAATATGTTTTGTATGTAACCCAAATGATACATATATAAAATGGATGTTTTATGATTAAGTATGATCAGATGTTATATCTGCGCTTGTAATCAATGTGTTCTATATCAAAAAGTCACATCAAGTACTACACGCTTCCGTTGGGATCTTACAGCTTGGTATCAGAGCCATTGGTTATAGAGAATTAGGTATTATTAGTAAATACCTTGACTATAACCATATGCTCATGTGATAATAAGTCATTATGTGATATTGTTTTCTCTCTATGATTTTATGTGATTATATTAAGATATGCATAATTCATATGTGAAAATTTATGAATTTTATATTATTTACATAAGTTAGAATTTTAAAATTTTTTGCAGTATGGGTCTTGGTAATTCTGATAGCCATCCTAAAGAAGCTGATCCTTCGGATCATAGCCATCATAAGGAAACAACACCTGAGATAGAGCCTTAGAATAAAGTAGACACACCTCAACCTGAGAACCGGATCAACACAGTGCCAAAGTTTTACGTCCGGCGTGCACGAGTAACAATGGGAGGCTATACAATCATGACGCCAAGAAAAAGGGTACAACCTTGGAAGAAGTTTTCAACTAAGGGAGTTAAGGAGCAAGAAAACAAAGATCCCGAAACCCTTTCCCTAACATTTGATATAACATCTGCAGTCCAACCTGATAATTCTGAAATTGAAGAAAGAGAAATATTATCCTTATAAGGAAATAGAGAAGATAGAATAGAATTTCTAGCATTAGAAATGAAGGGAGCTGTTTCCCATGAATATACTGATAGATATAATGAATTGTCTAGATTAGTACCATATTTAGCAACTCTGGAAACAAAGAGAGTAGGAAGGTATATTTGGGGTTTGGTACCACAGATAAGAGGTATGCTGAAATCTGCAATGCCAAAAACATTTCACGATGCAGTGGCACTAGCAGGAAGCCTCATAGATGAGATGATCAGAAATGGATCATTAATCACTACCAAGGTAGGAGAAAAGAGAAAATGGAACAACAGCACAGGAAGGAATTCTGGGGGAAACTAGAACAAGAAGATCAACAGAAACCCAGAAAGAAATTATATGGGTATCGTGCAGGAAAAAGTACCACGAACCGAAAGTCAACCTTGGTGTAACACCTGTAACAGACATGATGCTGGGAGATGTATGTCAATAATTTGTTATAATTGCAAGAAGAAGGGGCATACCTCCAGAGAATGCAAAGGACCTACAAATCCCAAGTTAGTATGTTACCAGTGTGGAAAGGAAGATCATCTGCACAATAGATGCCCGGAACTAAAGGAAAAATCCCAACGATCCCAACGATCCCAATAATGAACATGGTCGAGCATTTGTACTTCAAGCTAAAGAAGCGAGACGAGAACCGGAAGTGGTGACGGGTACGTTCCTTATTAATAATCAATATGTAACTGTATTATTTGATACGGGAGCAACCTGAAGTTTCGTTTCAAAACAATTCACACTTCTACTTGGATTAGCAACAGAGAAATTGAAAAATAATTATACAATAATATTAGCTGATGGAAACATGATAGCAGCTGATGAAATTATTCCTAATTGTACTCTTAACATAGAAGATCATTGCTTTAGCATAGATTTGATTCTTGTTGAATTAGGAGGTTTTGATATTGTAGTAGGTATGGATTGGTTAACAAGAACCAGGCAGAAATTATTTGTGGAAAACAAATGATCAAGATACATCTAATTAAGGATAATCAAATCCTTGTCATACACGACGAGAAACCTAGAGTTCCTATTAGAATAATTTCATGTATGAAGGCTCAGAAATAATTAAAAAGAAATGTTTAGCATTTCTGGCCCACATAGTTGATACCAAATCAGTCAAACAAAACTTGGAAGACGTTCCAATTGTTAGAGAATATCCAAATGTATTTCCTGATGAATTACCAGGGTTGCCGCCCCCGCATCAAGTAGAATTCAAAATAGAATTAGTACCAGGAACAGAACCAATTGCCAAATCACCGTATCGATTAGCACATCAGAAATGAAGGAATTAATGAACCAATTACAAGAGCTGTTAGATAAAGGATTTATACGTCCTAGCGTTTCACCATGGGGAGCTCCAGTCCTGTTCGTGAAGAAGAAAGATGGAACCTTTAGAATGTGCATTGACTATAGAGAACTTAATAAAGTAAAAATTAAAAATAGGTACCCTCTCCTCGAATTGATGACCTGTTTGATCAATTGCAAGGATCGAGTTACTTTTCGAAAATCGACTTGAGATCAGGATATCATCAGTTAAGGGTACAAGAAGAAGATATACCTAAAACCGCATTTAGAACGCGATATGGTCATTATGAGTTCCTTGTAATGCCATTTGGGTTAACTAATGCACCATCTGTATTCATGGATCTAATGAATAGAGTGTGTAAACCTTACTTGGATAAATTTGTCATAGTCTTTATAGATGACATTTTAATCTATTCCAAAAGTAAGGAAGAACATGAAAAGCATCTAAGGCTAACAATTAGAATTACTTCAAAAAGAAGAATTGTACGCTAAATTCTCAAAATGTGAATTCTGGAAACGAGAAGTGCAATTCTTAGGACATGTGGTTAACCAAGATGGAATTCATGTTGACCCAGCAAAGATTGATGCGATCAAGAAATGGAAGCTCTGAAAACACCAACTGAGATACGTCAATTTCTAGGTCTGGCCTGTTATTATAGGAGATTTGTAGAAGATTTCTCCCAAGTAGCCCAACCATTGACAAAGTTGACTTAGAAAGATAAGGCATATGTTTGGGAGAAAAACACAACATTGCATTTGAAAATCTGAAACATAAATTATGTAGTGCTCCTATTTTAGCTTTACTAGAAGGCACGAATGATTTTGTAGTATACTGTGATGCCTCACATCAAGGATACGGATGTGTTTTAATGCAACAAAGTAAAGTAATTGCATACGCATCTCGACAACTCAGAGGAAGTGAAAAAAAATTATACTACTCATGATTTAGAACTCAGAGCAGTGGTATTTGCACTTAAGATTTGGAGACACTACTTGTATAGAACCAAATGCATAATTTATACAGAGCACAAAAGCCTGCAACATATATTCGACCAAAGATGTTGAATATGAGGCGGAGAAGATGGATGGAGTTACTAAGCGATTATGACTGTGAAATCAAGTACCACCCAGGTAAAGCAAATGTAGTAGCAGAAGCTTTAAGTAGAAAAGAAAGAATCAAGCCACTACGAGTTCGTGCCATGAGAATGAAGTTACATTCAGAATTAATAACTCAAATCCGAGATGCTCAACAGAAAATGAAGTAAGAAGTGTAGCGGAACATAATGAACAAATGGAAGTTATGTCAGATGGAATTTTGAGATTTAAAGGAAAATTTTGGATTCCCAAAGATGACATACTTAGAGAAAACATTCTAAGCGAGGCACACAAGTCTAGATATTCAGTACATCCAGGAATAATAAGATGTACAAGGATCTGAGAAACCAATATTGGTGGCCGGGAATGAAGAAATTAGTTGTATAATTTGTAGAAAGGTGTGATACCTGTTCAAGAGTTAAAGCTGAATATCAGAAACCCTCTGGACAACTGCAACAACCAGAAATCCCTGAATAGAAATGGGACCAGATTACTATGGACTTTGTGACTAAACTACCCAGAACCTCAAGTGGATACGACACGATTGGGTTGTAGTTGATAGATTGACTAAATCGGCTCATTTCTTACCGATCAGGGAAGATTTCAAAATGGAGAAGTTAGCTAGGATTTACATGAAAGAAATCGTATCTTGACATGGTATACCAATTTCAATAATATCAGATAGGGATAGCCGATTTACTTCAAGATTTTTGCAAACCTTACATAAGGCATTAGGTACAAAGATAAACCTGAGTACAGCATATCATCCACAAACTGATGAACAAATAAGAAAACGATTCAGACATTGGAAGACATGTTGCAAGCTTGTGCATTAGATTTGGTGGAAGTGGGATAGACATTGCCTTTAATAGAGTTTCATATAACAATAGTTACCATGATAGTATAGGGATAGCTCTATTTGAAGCTTTGTATGGGAGGAAATGTAGGTCAATTTGTGTTGGAATGAATTAGGAGATAGACAGCTCATAAGACCAGAACTTATACAAGAAACCTCTGATAAGATTTTCGAAATTAAGGACAGATTGAAGGTAGCACATGATAGACAGAAAAGTTATGCTGATAAAAGGAGAAAGCCATTAGAATTTCAGATCGGAGACAAAGTGTACTTAAAATGTCACCTTCAAAGGGAATTATCCGATTTGGGAAAAGAAATAAGTTAAACCCTAGGTACGTTGGCCCTTTTAAGATAATTGAAAAGATTGGCCCTATAGCTTATAAGTTAGAATTACCCCAAGAATTAAGTGCAATACATTACACCTTCCATATATCTAACCTAAAGAAATGTCTAAATGATGAGACATTAAAGGTACCATTAAGGGAAGACAAAATAAATAAGAAACTTCATTTTGTGGAGGAACTAGTAGAAGTCATGGATAAGGAAGTAAAAGAATTAAGAAGAAGTAGAATTCCAATAGTAAAGGTCAAATGGAATTCGAAACAAGGACCTGAATTTACATGGGAACCGGAAGATGAAAAAAAGAAAGTATCCACACCTATTTGAGGTTAAAAAGGATAGTTATAAGAAGCAATTACCTATATCATCAAGTTCTGACAACAGATGAATCTCGGGACGAAATTCTTTTTTACGGGGGGAGAATGTGACAACCCTAAAAATTAAGGTTAGAAATTTTAAGTGTTAAGATTTAATGAAAATTTAAAATCCCATACGACTATGCATATTTCTAAAATGATTTATGTGATTATCTTTATGTGACTACATGTATATGTTTTAACATGTATTATATATGTGCATAATGTTATCTTTGCATGATTCTTTCAATATATGCTTTCACCTTATGATTTTAGTAAGATGTTTAGATATTAAACCTTGTAAATTATATTGTATTTATATCTACTTACTATATGAAATGAGGTTTCAATAAAGACTTAACAACAATATCATCTTAACATTAAAAGATCATCTCTTTACTTTAATTAAACAAATGTTAAGACATGACTTAAAGGTTGAACACTTGGTATACTCAGCCTTTGAAACATATTTATCCTACTAAAATACCTAAGTTAAAGTCTATGACCAACCATAATCATTAAACTCGAATAGAATAAATAGCTAGTAATAAATTATTATATATGGTGAATCATGTGTCAACACATAAAATGACACTAATCACTCTTCTAAATGTGCCACATATCCCTCATCATTACTTGTAAGAGATGGCAAATTCTTGATCCTATTAGTGTGCACTTTTGTCCGTCCCTCATAATCACCATGCCATTAAGATCACTTCATTTATGACACCTCAAACTAACATCATTACCTTGGACACTAAGCATATCTCTTGTAGTGACACCTCAACCACTAAGCATTAATTACTAAGGGATTAGGTGTCAAAATCTTGGATAACTAGATGTGAACACCTTGTAACTTTCGGAAGAATCAAAGGCCATATCAATCCTAAAACTTCCGAAGCCAATATGTATACCAAACTTCAAAGTTAATTAAAAACTTCCAAAACCAATCAAGACTTCTGAAGCCAATTGAAAGCTTCCAAAGCCAAGCAATCCCCTACTTCCAAAGCCAAGTGTAACACCCAAATTTCGTCAGAAAAAAAAGGAAAGAAAAGTAATTTGAAGAAAATAAAAAGAAGGCAAAGCTGAGGGGTGCTTTGTGTAAATAGTACCAAAAAGTCAAAAGTGGGTGTATAAAGAGCATGGTCGCCCATGCTCTTTCTGCTGCTGCTTTCCGAAGAAGAAAAGAAAGAAAGAAAGCTGGTTTTTGTGTTTCCTCTCAGTCGAATTATGAAGAAGAAGAAGATTATTCACGGTTAGTAGGTTTTTGTGACTAATTGGTTCGTTTCTTTGAGATTTCAACCTTAGAAACTGATTTCTATGTGTTTTGGTGTTTGGGTGTTTGTTTTGGCTTGTTCTAGGTGTTTGAAATCTTGTGCACGCAAGTTGGGAGGAGATTCACTTGTTTACTGCAATAGGTGAGTTCTAGGACCCCGATTCTATGTTTTAAAACTTCTTTGGGGCTGAAAATGCATTTAAAATGTTTTGCAACCGTTGTATATGATAACTGTGTATGTACGTGTATGAACTTCTATGTTCTATGAGGTTGTAAGCTTGTTCTAAGAGTTTAGCATGATTGATCTATGTTAAGAATGTATGGGAATGAGGTTTTAGAACTGGTTATAGCATAAGTCTCATTTACAGGTCTGATGGTTATCCGCATTTACACTGTGATAATTGCCTAAGTGTTTTGTTCACCCGCATTCACTTTTGTTCACCCGCATTTGCCTTAATTCAGCCTAAGTATCCATCAACATTTCTTTTTATGCATGCGCATTTGCTACAGTATCCATCAGCATTTCTTTTTATGCATGCGCATTTGCTACAGTGTCCATCAGCATTTCTTTTACGACATAATAATTACCAAGTGTTCATCCGCATTTGCAAGTTGTTCATCCACATTAGTTTTTGTTCATCCTCATTTGCATGTTGTTCACCCGCATTGGTTTTGTTCTTCCGCATTAGTTTAAGACAAGAAATTTTCTAGAATTTTGGAAGATCAAGATTAAGGTTTGACCATGGTTGACTTGATGCTTGTATCTGATTATCTTATGCATGTTGTGGGCTGTTCTTATGTGCCTATTATGATATTAACATATGACTTTATGTGGATTCCCTATGATCATAAAGTATTATTATTAATCAAGTGTAAGATTAATATTAACGAAAAGTGGAACATAAGGAATGAAAAGACTTGCAAGTAAAAATTTACAGGAGGTGCACGATGATGTTGTCGTTAGCTCAACTGTGTACGGTTTTGCTAACCCAAAGGATGTACACAGGGTCAATCTTTATGATTGAGGGGACCACTATTGCTGCCCCGGTACTGGTTCCAGCATATGTGCACCACTGATGGAGTCTGTTTATAGACTTCAAGGCCCAGTACCAGGTTTATGCCCATTATATGGAGGGTATAGCACTTTGGTCCATATCGACAGTGAAAGATAATGATAATAAGCAAGAAAGAAAATGGTGATGATGTAATGGATATGATTTGTATGTATGGTGTGTGATCACATCCGAAAGAAAGCTAAGATATTTTCTTTAAGAAGTATTTTGTATACAAATCTATCAAGATATTTTTATGATTTTAAAACTAGGACTCACTCAGCAAAGCTGACTTTTATGCGTTTTCAGTTGGCAGGTAATATTGCTGAGGATGGCACTCGGGGAGGCTACTCGTCGGGACAACGCTGACATCCATTCATGAATATAACATTGTTGTTTTGTAATGCAAACTAATGATCTTTTGTAACTATACCAAACATGTATTACTTAGCAACAACGTTTATAAATAAATGAATGGCTTTTAAATGTTTAAATTCCGTTGCAATGTGATAATGAATTATGAAATGTTTTATGAATATTGCTGTGAATGTCCAACTGTGAGGTCTCCAAAAACGGGGCCTTACAAGTTGGTATCAGAGCCAAAGTTTAAGAGAATTGGGTAAATATTTTCAAAAAAACCTAAACTTAAACTGAAAATGGGACCAAATGGAGGAATGTCAGCCCGTGTAGCTATGTGCCATCAGGTAATTCTTTTATAATGTTAACTAGTATTATGTGCACATGCCATTTGATTTATATGCTTTAGTAGATTTGAATACTGATGTAGTCAGGATAGGAAATGCTCGGGGAACGAAGAGTAAAGTAAGTGGCTAATCTGGCAAATGTAATTAGGGACTTACTATACTTAACATTAACTGAGCTATTACCTTGAATGACCGTGTTGGTGTTTGGCTCTTATAGTGTTAGAGGATGGCTAGAGGTAGATCATCTAAGGCTTCTCGAGGTGGAACTCGGGGTGGTCATGCTGGTAGACACTGGGCCGCAAAGAACAAGACGAGGACCGCAGAGACGGCTACTGCTGGGCCTGATCTGCATCACCCAGAGGGGGTGGATGAGAGTGCTAACTTGAGAGCCTCACTGAAGGAGGTAGTGGTGGAGTAGGTTCACCAAGTCGTGTAGACAATCCTACCGTCTGTCGTGACTGAAGTGATCCGAGCTGTGAGGGATGATGAACGAAAGGAGAAGGAGGAGGAGAGGAGAACGACTGCTGGCAGGAGAGGTGATATGAGGGATCATGATGAGGAGGAGGAGCTAAATGCTAGAGGGGGAGCCTCAAGTGATGATGAAGAGGTGGTGGTGCGGGAAACCGCGAGGGGATGCAGCTATGGGGTATTCCAACGGTGTAAACCCCCTACTTTTGACGGCAACGTTAACGCTGCTACTGCCCTCCGCTGGATAAGGGAGATGGAGGCAGTATTGAAGATCAATGAGTGTCGGGAAGACCAGAAAGTGATGTTCGCCACTCACTCATTTATCGACTCGGCACTATGTTGGTAGGACAATCTAGTCCAAGCCGAGGGTGACATGGCCATCGAGAGAATGAGATGGGGTGAGCTGAAGAGGTTGGTGATTGAGGAATTCTGTCCTCACCGAGAACTTAACAAGATCGAAAGGGAGTTCTTACAGCAGGAGGCGGGAACTATGACCCACCTGCAACACACCGCCAAGTTTAATGAAATGGCGAGGTTGGTGCCGGAACAGGTTACGCCGGTATCGAGGAAGATCAATCGGTACGTTCAGGGACTACCGACTGACATCCGCAGACATTTGATCGCTGCCCAACCAAGCACTTTAGGTCGGCAGTGGATTTGGCGGGAATGTTGTATGATGAAAGGAGAGTAGCGGTGGTTGAGGTGAAGAAGACGGGTGGTAATAACAGGAGTTGGAACAGGAATAGATTCAGGCGTGGTGGTTTCAACCCAAACAGTAAGAGGCCGAGGATGGATGATCACCGAGTGGTTACTGCAAGCTCGGGGTTGAGGCTGTGTGATAAGTGTGGGAAGGAACATAGCGGGGAATGCCGCTTGGGAATGAATGTTTGCTTCAAATGTGGCAAGCCCGGTCACATTTCAAATATGTGTGGAGCCCCACAGTGCTTTAACTATGGTGAAATCGGTCATATGAACATGGATTGCAAGAAGCCAAAGGCTAAAAGTTATGGGTTGAAGAAGAGGCCAGAAGAAGGAGGGCAGAGGGCAAGTGCAAGAGCCTTCACGATGACCCGAGAGGAAGCCCGGGTAGACCCCGACGTCATGTCAGGTGTGTTCCTAGTAAACCAAACTTGTGCCTCTGTACTATTTGATTTTGGTGCTAGTAGGAGTTTCATATCTGCTGCCTTCTGTGCCAAATTGCCTGTTAGTAGTAGGAGCATCGATGAACCTTTTGATGTAGATACTGCTATTGGTAATTCTACTAGAATTTCTGATATGATTGAGGATTGTGGTATAGAGTTAGAAGGCCATAGGTTCTCCGCTAAACTATTTGTGATGCCCCTAGGCGGGTTTGATGTAGTTCTGGGGATGGATTGGTTGGCAGCCTATGAGGCAAACATCGTGTGTCGGAAGAAGATGATTCGGTTAGTTGCACCCGATGGGAGTTTAGTGATAGTTTATGGTGATCGCGTCACTACGGTTCCGAAAGTGATTTCGATGGCAGTGGTAGAGAAGTGTATGAGGCGTGGATGCTGTGCCTACTTGGCATATGTGAAAGATGTGGATGTGTCGATACCACAATTATCAGAAGTGTCAGTGGTACGTGATTTCCCAGATTTGTTTCCCGAAGATCTACCAGGTGTGCCACCGGACCGTGAGATAGAATTTCAGATCTACCTGATACCCGGTGCGCAACCCGTTGCCAAGGCACCATATTGGTTAGCTCCGACCGAGATGAAAGAACTGATGGATCAGCTACAGGAACTAATGGATAAGGGGTTTATTAGACCAAGTATCTCTCTTGGGGTGCTCCGGTATTATTCGTAAAGAAGAAAGACGGTAGTATGGGAATGTGTATAGACTACCGGGAGTTGAACAAGTTGACAGTGAAGAACAGATACCCCCTACCAAGGATTGACGACCTGTTTGATCAGCTTCAAGGTGCTAGTTGGTTTTCCTGAATAGATCTTCGATCTGGCTACCATCAGCTGAAGGTAAAGGAACAAGATATCCCGAAGACAACGTTCCACACGCGTTATGGACATTACGAGTTTCTCGTTATGTCATTCGGTTTAACTAACACGCCAGCTGCCTTTATGGATCTGATGAACCGAGTGTGTACGCCGATGTTAGATAAATCAGTGATTGTGTTTATTGATGATATTCTGATTTATTCGAAGAGCAAAGAAGAACATGCCGGCCACATACATGAAGTGTTGGAGACACTTACAAAGGAGAAGTTGTATGCTAAATTCTCTAAGTGTGCTTTTTGGTTGCGGGAAGTTCAGTTTCTGGGTCATGTGGTGAATACCGAAGGACTTATGGTGGACCTGGCAAAGGTTGAGGCGGTAATGCAATGGAAGTCTCCAAAGATGCCATCCGAGATTTGCAGTTTCTTGGGTTTGGCGGGTTACTACCAAGGTTTATCCAAGACTTTTCCAAGATAGCCTCACCTTTGACTAAGTTGACACGCAAGGATGTGAAGTTTGTGTGGGGACAAGAATAGGAGGATGCTTTTGAGGAGTTAAAGGCAAGATTAACTCAAGCTCCTGTTTTGACATTACCTAAAGGGAGTGAAGACTTAGACCAGTATTCGGATGCCTCCTATTCGGGACTGGGTTGCGTGTTAATGCAACGTGGGAGAGTAATAGCCTACAAATCCCGACAGTTGAAAATCCACGAGGTCAATTATCCCATGCATGATTTGGAGCTCGCGGCTGTGGTCTTTGCATTAAAGATTTGGCGGCATTACCTGTACGGGGTGAAATGCACAATCTTCACGGACCACAAGAGCCTAAAGTATTTCTTCGAGCAGAAAGATCTCCACATGAGGTAGAGGAGGTGGTTAGAGTTGATTAAGGATTATGATTGTGAAATCCATTACCATCTGGGTAAAGCCAATGTAGTGGCTGATGCCCTCAGCCTAAAAGAGAGGCCCAAGCCAATCCGGGTGAAGGTTTATTAATTGGTGATAACCTCTGACGTGATGACACAGGTTAAAGGATTCCAAGATGAAGCGTTAAAAGAAGATCGCCTCAACTCCGAAAGGATGAGAGGTTTAGTCGCTGAATTGGGAGGGAATACCCACGGGGTTAGAACCTGCTTTGGACGAATGTGGATTCCTCGATATGGGAATCTACGTGGGCGAATTATGGACGAAGCTTATAAAACTCGATACTCCATTCATCCCGGTGCTACCAAGATGTATCAAGACATGAAGAAAGACTACTGGTGGCCCGGTATGAAACGGGACATGGCAGAGTATGTAAGTAAGTGCTTTACTTGCTTGCAAGTGAAGGCAGAACATCACAAACCATACGGGAAGATCCAACCGTTGGATATACCGAGTGGAAGTGGGAGCACATCACCATGGACTTCATAATGAAGCTACCTCGTACTGCGAAGGGGTGCGATACCATCTGGGTGATAGTTAACCGATTGACAAAGAGTGCTCACTTCCTACCGATCCGCGAGACGTAATCCTCCGAGAGACTGGTGGACCTGTTCATCAAAGAGATTGTAGCTTCCTATGGTGTGCCGGTGTCTATTGTGTCAGATCGTGACACCTGGTTCACATTGAAATTTTGGAAGAGATTCCATGATGCCATGGGGACAAGACTACACATTAGCATGACTTACCATCCTCAGACAGATGGTCAGTCTGAGCGGACGATTCAGATGCTCAAGGATATGCTCCAGGCATGTGTGATAGACTTTGGAGGAAGTTGGGATGATCACCTACCGTTAGCAGAGTTCTCGTACAACAACAGTTATCATGCCAGCATTGGTATGCCACCATACGAGATGCTGTACGGTAGGAGGTGTAGAACGCCCGTGTGTTGGGGAGACATTGGGCAGAAAGAATTGGGAAGCATCGAGGTGATTAAGGCTATGACTGAGAAGCTAGAAAAGATCAAAGCCTTTATGAAGGCGGCAAAGGATAGACAGAAGTCGTATGCCGATAAGAGGCGTAGTCCCATCGAGTTCAACGTGGGTGATAAAGTTATGTTAAAGGTCTCGCCTTAGAAAGGGATCATTCGGTTCCGGAAGAGGGGCAAGTTGAGTACAAGATACATAGGGACTTTCCGAATTATTGCACGAGTAGGAGAGGTGGCCTATCGACTAGAATTGCCCGATGAGTTGAATAGGATTCACCCGACATTCCATGTATTTCATCTAAGAAAATGCTTAGCTGACGAAGATATGATTGTACCTTGGAATGATATTGAAGTGGATGAACGGCTCAATTATGTGGAGCAACCAGTGGCAATCATCGACCGAAAGGAGAAGAGATTGAGAAATAAAGTGGTTCCACTTGTGCGGGTATAGTGGAAACACTGAAAAGGATCCGAGTCTACGTGGGAGACAGAAGAAGAGATGAGACAGCATTACCCACAGTTATTCGAAGAGTGACAGGTTTCGGGGACGAAACCTCTTTAAGGGGGGTAGACTTGTAACACCCGAAATTTAGTTAGAATAAAAAGGAAAGAAAAGTAATTTGAAGAAAATAAAAAGAAGGCAAAGTTGAGGGGTGCTTTGTGTAAATAGTACCAAAAAGTCAAAAGTGGGTGTATAAAGAGCATGGTTGCCCATGCTCTTTCTGCTGCTGCTTTCCAAAGAAGAAAAGAAAGAAAGAAAGCTGGTTTTTTGTGTTTCCTCTCGGTCAAATTGTGAAGAAGAAGAAGATTATTCAAGGTTAGTAGGTTTTTGTGACTAATTGGTTCGGTTTCTTTGAGGTTTCAACCTTAGAAACTGATTTCTATGTGTTTTTGGTGTTTGGGTGTTTGTTTTGGCTTGTTCTAGGTGTTTGAACTCTTGTGCATGCAAGTTGGAAGGAGATTCACTTGTTTGCTACAATAGGTGAGTTCTAGGACCCCGATTCTATGTTTTAAAACTTCTTTGGGGCTGAAAATGCATTTAAAATGGTTTACAACCATTGTATATAATAATTGTGTATGTACGTGTATGAACTTCTATGTTCTATGAGGTTGTAAGCTTGTTCTAAGAGTTTATCATGATTGATCTATGTTAAGAATGCATGGGAATGAGGTTTTAGAACTGGTTATAGCATAAGTCTCATTTACAGGTCTGATGGTTCATCTGCATTTACACTGTGATAATTGCCTAAGTGTT
Organism: Flaveria sonorensis; assembly: GCA_025506505.1. NCBI lineage: Eukaryota > Viridiplantae > Streptophyta > Magnoliopsida > Asterales > Asteraceae > Flaveria > Flaveria sonorensis. Next base: position 27,279,747 of record CM046439.1, on the reverse strand, counting down.
TGGTTCACCCGCATTCACTTTTGATCACCCACATTTGCCTTAATTCATCCTAAGTATCCATCAGCATTTCTTTTTATGCATGCGCATTTGCTACAGTATCCATCAGCATTTCTTTTTATGCATGCGCATTTGCTACAGTGTCCATCAGCATTTCTTTTAAACACAGAATAATTACCAAGTGTTCATCCGCATTTGCAAGTGTTCATCCACATTTGCAAGTGTTCATCCGCATTTGCAAGTTGTTCATCCGCATTTGCAAGTTGTTCACCCGCATTGGTTTTGTTCATCCGCATTAGTTTAAGACAAGAAATTTTCTGGAATTTTGGAAGATCAAGATTAGGGTTTGACCATGGTTGACTTGATGCTTGTATCTGATTATCTTATGTATGTTGTGGGCAGTCCTTATATGCCTATTATGATATTAAAATGTGACTTTATGTGGATTGCCTATGATCATAAAGTATTATTATTAATCAAGTGGAAGATTAATATTAACAAAAAGTTGAACATAAGGAATGAAAAGACTTGCAAGTAAAAATTTACAGGAGGTGCACGACCATGTTGTCGTTAGCTCAACTGTGTACGGTTTAGCTAACCCAAAGGATGTACACAGGGTCAATCTTTAAGATTGAGGGGACCACTATTGCTGCCCCGGTACTAGTGCCAGCATATGTGCACCACGGATGGAGTCTATTTATAGACTTTAAGGCCCAGTACCAGGTTTATGTGCATTATATGGGGGGTATAGCACTTTGGTCCATATCGACAGTGAAAGATAATGATAATAAGCAAGAAAGAGAATGGTGATGATGTAATGGATATGATTTGTATGTATGGTGTGTGATCACATTCGAAGGAAAGATAAGATATTTTCTTTAAGAAGTATTTTGTATACAAATCTATCAAGATATTTTTATGATTTTAAAACTAGGACTCACTCAGCAAAGCTGACTTTTATGCGTTTTCAGTTGGCAGGTAATATTACTGAGGATGGCACTCGGGGAGGCTACTCATCGGGACAAGGCTGACATCCATTCATGAATATAACATTGTTGTTTTGTAATGCAAACTAATGATCTTTTGTAACTATACCAAACATGTATTACTTAGCAACAACGTTTATAAATAAATGAATGGCTTTTAAATGTTTAAATTCCGCTGCAATGTGATAATGAATTATGAAATGTTTTATGAATAGTGCTGTGAATGTCCAACTGTGAGGTCTCCGGAAACGTGGCCTTACACCAAGCAATCCCTTACTTCCGAAGCCAAATGATTATCCTACTTTTGATGCCAATGTACTCTTTTTACACCTATAAAACCCTCAACATTTCTTCTTTATATCTCCACAACACAACGCACATTAACCACCCTAAACTCTCTGAAAACTCTCAGTCATAATATCAACCCAATCACCGAATCCTTAAACATTAAGATCACTTAGAAGACATTCTCAAGATCAAGGAAGATCAAGAAGTAGGAAGCTATCTTCAACCATTCTTAGCCTTTCTTTTATCTATAAGGTTTTGATCCTTACAAACTATGTTTAAACAAGAGGTTACACATGTACTATACATATGTATGTAACTAATTTGTTATAATAATCAAAATTATTCCCAAAACATTTTAAACAAACTGATTTTTAGAGATTTAGTTGAGAAAAGATCTAAACTAAAAATATAAGAAGCTTTATGATCAAGAAATCAAGATGAAATGAAAAGATTAGGACATGAGTTGATTCATAAAATAATGTGATTGTGGGAATAAACACATTAAGTTTTGTTTATTGTTAAAATGCTGAAAATTTTAAAGAAATATTCTTTCTAACTTATCAATTAATTTTCATAGGGAACTATTGGAACCTAAGGTGAGTTTCATAGCCCATTTTTACTTTACACATTTTTGGGGGAAAACACATACAATTTTTGGTTGATGCAATTGTTAAATAAGATATTTGAGATATATTGTCATTATGCCATGAGTTACAACCATTAATTCGGATGAGGAACCGTCGGATAATATAGGTAGCGCTACTTAGGAAATATTCCTGCACCAACAGGATGAGTGTTGTGATGCTATATTATCTGATTTTGTGATTTGTATTCGTGACAGTTATGAATCACTTGGCATGTAAGTAGGTTTGGTTTATTTACTTTGCATCTATACATTTTGTGAGTCATTAAATCTATGTTTCTCACCAACTTTATGTTGATTATTTTGAGTATGCTTTTTTAGGTAATCAGAATGATTGACAATGTGTTACATTCTTTTGATATTTACGATGGGTGGTATGAAGCTATCGGTTTATTATGTGTAAAGATTACAGTACATCTTTATGACCTACGTGTTTCTGTGGACGCACACGTTCACTACTACCGAAGATGTGAAGATGTTTTAATCTATTAGGGTTACAAAAATGTAAAAGTCATTAAAATGACAAATTATGTAATATGTTTTGTATGTAACCCAAATGATACATATATAAAATGGATGTTTTATGATAAGTATGATCGGATGTTATATCTGCGCTTGTAATCAATATGTTCTATATCAAAAACTCACATCAAGTACTACACGCTTTCGCCGGGATGTGACTTATATATATATATATCAAAAGATGAAAAAGATATGATAAGCAAAAACAAAAGGGAAAATAAACATAAACAAAAAGAGCAAAAAGATGCCAAAAGGCCATATAGGAATAAAACATGCCAATAAGCACAATAATAAAAGATATGTCATAGACATACATAATATATGATAAATATTTTTTTTAGAATATATTCTGACATAGGAGGCAAAATCAAAAGATGGGGCATGTAAGTTCGACTTGGCATGTAAGTCGTAAATGTCTTGCGAGGGCAAAACATAAGTCCGACTAGAAGTTAATAAGTCCTAAAACTAGTTAATATTCTGTGTTCAGAAAGATTTCTCTTGCTAGTTATACTCTAAATAGGTATTATAGGAGAGAGAATAATTTAGAAAATGCTGATCTAAGGTAAAAGGTTTATCTCAAGTTGGGGTGACTTGAAATCTCTAAAGTGTCATGAAGCTGGATAAGGTTCTATAAGATTTTTGATTGTGAAATTCACAGATTTCATGCAAATCAATCTAAACATGATAAATATTACACAATATGTGTCCAAGTAAGAATTAAAGTCTATGTTTAAATGGAGACAACATATTGACAATCAACATAACCGGTCTTATTTTAAATAAAGTTGAAAGTTGTTAATGATCAATTTTCATAATAAATATGATCCTATACTTGAAAATTTAACAAAACATTTAAGTTATAAGTATAAAGAAATTATCAGTTTGTTTTTATGTTAAGTTTTTTTTTGTTACACTTGTTTTTTATTTACAAAATTTTACAAAATTAAGGGTTCGTGGATAATTGTAAACACTTAGTTAAACATACTTTTACTCATAACAAATCAAATGGTTTAACAAGATAAATAAATTTGAAAAGTTGAAAAATTTTAGAGGTTCAAAGGAAAATGAACTTCTCACGTGCGAGAAGTCAAATTGTGTGAAATGTTAACTACTCACATGCGAAAAGTACAATGAAGCGAAAAGTATGTGTGTGAGAAAGCTTTTACTTTTGGCGCGAGAAGTCAGCTGGCTATAAATGGTACAACTGCACGAGAAGTGCAACATTCACACGAAAAATCTATGTCGTTCACTCTCTCAAAATTCGAAGTGTTGAAACGTGTTTAAACTTGATATTATTGTTCATTGTGGTCACCTTGTGATACTATAGTTATTGATAAGGTAGATTACTATTGGACTCAACAAGTGCATTAAAAGGATAATGCTTGCCATAATCAAACATAATGTGTTCTAACATTCAAACAATCATTAACTAACGCATTAGTATCATTAACATTCATAACATACACTAATTTAGTTTAAATTTCTTTTTTTCATTTTGTAGATAAAAGGAATTTTTGCTAACAATCTACAGCGGATGAAGAAAGTCTACAGCGGATGACTATCTTTGAGCAGCAGATGAAGAATAAAGCCCCAAGTGTAGACAGCGGATGAACGAGCACACACAGTGGATGAACAACGCCCACAGCTGATGAACAGTCCACAGCGGATGTTCATCCAAAACGGATGAACCCTCCACAACGGACAACTAACAAGACAGTCATTCAAACAAGTATTCACAACGGACAGCATCCAATGCACAGCAGATAGCTCATTTACCATCCACAGCAGACAACATGTCATCCATAGTGGACGATCAACATTCATAGCGGACAGCTTATAGACATAGGATTATTTATGTAATTTTGTTTTACATAACGGTATTTTAGTAACTGTACATAGCTTTTTGTGTAGGCTATAAATGGCAGTATACCCTAATCCTTTTTAAGCTTTTTGAACAATCAATACAAACATGCATTTTGATATTCTTCTGAGCATTCAATCACTAGCAATCACACAGTCACACACACACACACACACACACACTGATATCATATCTTTAATGATGGGTTTCCGCACCATGATTATTGATTGTTGAATAAACTATAACAATCTGTTGTTATATTTGTTGAGAGACTTGAAAAGATACTTGGGGGAATCCTTTTGTTTATGTTCTTGTTCATAAGGTCATAATCAACTTGTTTATTGGGATTTCATCAGGTGGTATCAGAGCCTTGGCTCAAATCATGCACTGATTTTTGATCCTCTTATTCTACAACATGATATCTGTGGTTCATTAGCTTCATAACATACATTTTGAGCTGAAAAATCATCACAAAAACCGTCTTCTACTCCAAACATTCATAAAATGCTTAAAGATGATTTCTTAATCAGTTTTTTGTGCATTATGTAGAAGATTTTATGTGTTTAAAGCTCTACACATCACCCATACACTGTTTTTGAACGTGTTCATCACAAAACTATGTAAAACCTCATTGGCTTCTAAGGGTTTTTGAATAAAACAGTACTCGGATATTGTTCTATCATTTTTATAACAATCAAACACTGTTTTGGGTGATTTGAATCCATTCATTGTGTTTAACACATCGTATTCATGTATTTTCAAACTTGAATAACATTTGTGTTCCACAATCAACAAACCGATTGTTGATTTTTGTGAAGAACATACAACCGCAAACAAACTCTAGGATAAACCCTAGTTTTTATTTATTCAAACCTTCATAATCTCTGGTGATTGTGTTGGTTCATCATCAAATCGAAGAAGAAACATAGTCTTATTTTGAATTTTTAGAAAAAGTCACTTTTTGATCCGAAAAAGTTAACTTTAAAACAAATTATTTGTTTTAAGGGTTTTGAATTTGTTGACAGGATTCATTAAAAGGATTTGACTATTGTTGACATCCTTAACAGAATATTCTTTTTTATTCTACAAAGATTTAAGTGTGACATATCATCGGACATAGTTAATTGATTAATTAATTTCCTTTATTTGGTAAACAATTAAAAGTGACAAAAACATCAAACAAATCCTAGTGATTTTAGTATAAAAACAAACTTAGCACCGAGCTAATTATTCAAACAAAAGTTGACTTAAACCGTTAAGTTAAAATTTAACAAACATGTCTAATGAAATTTCAGGATCAAACAGTGGTCTCAAACCACCAAGACTTAAGAACAAAGTAGATTTTAAACAATGGAAAATTATGTTCAAAAATTGGATTATTTTCCAAGACCCGGACCAATGGACATCCATAACCGAGTGTAAGGCCACGTTCCTGGAAAACCCCATAGCTCGTCATGCATAGCACTTTACACATTAAAATACATTGAATTAAGAAATCATGGCAGTGGAATAGTTAAACAAAAACCATTTCATGTATTAATAATAACTTTTGCCAAGAAATACATCGTTGTTACAAGTTTCAAAAGAACATTTAGTTGTATTACAAGACAAAAATATCATTTCTGCATAACATGGATGCCAGTCTTTATTTGCGAAGTAGCTTCAACCTCGTGCTATCCCCAGCAACATCATTACCTACCAACTGATATGTATATAAAAAGTCAGCATTGCTGGGTGAGTTCTAGTTTTGATAATATAGAAAATATACATTTTGTAAGCTTCACTTGGTGTTCATCAATCATTAAACATAACCATTCGTTAAGACATTCATTATCTTTCTTTCTTTCATTATCTTTCTCTTTCATTTATTAGGATTGCATAAAGCAAGAGCCGACATTGTTGGTTGGCAATAAATGCCAAACCCCTATCAGTACATATTTATAAGTGGTAACTAACCCCTGACAGTTGACCCACACTGCTAGGCATGAAGCCTGCTCATGAGTACAGGTCCCATTCATTTATTGTTCAATCACAATGTTTAGACCCAGATGTGCATCATTTGGGCTGCAATAGCCGGACATCAGTTAAGCAAACGTTAACAAGGTCGTGCACCTCCAATCATTCAGCTTGCAAGGCTTTTCATTTATCCTAAGGGCCCGGGGGTAACCTTCATTAGTTTGCATTGTCTTTCTTTTATTCCTTTATGACCATTGATTATGCATAATACTTTTAAGTTATCCGATCATTAGAATCACATAACATGAAATATTAATATTCATAATAGCAGCACATAAGAAAAGAATCAAACATTAGAAACATTAAACAAGCATAATCTTTCCTTATACATAAGTACTTATCACTTAAATTCTATTCCCAAAATTTAAAAACAAACCTAGGTGTTCACAGTGTATGAATAAGGCATACAACGGATGACTTAAGTACGAAGCGCCCACAGCGGAAAGCCAAAGTCCACAGCAGACAACCAAAATCCACAGCGGACGGCTAAAGGTCAACAACGCATGAATAAAACACTAAGTATGTCCACAGCGGATGAATTAAATATTACAGGTGTCCACAGCGGAGAGAAAAGTCCACAGCGGACAGTCTAAATGCTTTAAGTGTCCACAACGAACACCTTAACAATGTTCAAGTGTCCACAGCAGACAGCTAATGTCCACAGCGGACAGCTAGTGTCCACAGCAGACAGCTAGTGTCCACAGCGGACAACAAGTTCAGCACCTATAATCAACTTGTGCAGTTTATAGTCCCATACATCATCTTAAGCATAATCTTAGCATAGATCTATCACGTTCATACACTAGAACATAACAAACAACCATTCAACATCATAGAATCTTTTAAAAAGACAAACATTTTTGAAAACAACCATATTTTTCATGGAAAAGCATAGTTTGGTAAAAACATATCTTTATTAGTACACATACCAGCCCCAAACAAATAGAAAACAAGTAAAAGAGGGGATCTAGAACTCACTTTAAACAACCTTTTAGCAAAACACCAAAAAGCCAAGAGCAAACCTGGAGTTCTAACACCAAAACACACGAAAACAAGCAACTAAACACATAGAAACACATAGAAATCGGTCAAGAAATTTGAACCCGACTAAAACTGAGAAGAAAACATCTTAAAATCTTACCTCCTTGAAAAACTTCCCACTTTCTCTTTCTAGAACCGGATGTGAGCTTCTTTCTCTCACTAGCCGTAAGTGGAGTGCATAGGAGAGAAAGTATGGGTGGCCATTTTCTTTTTAAACCCCATTATGGGCTGGTTTGGCCATTGTACACTTTTACCCCTTGTCATTCAATATAATACCCCGTTTGCTCCCTTTACTTTTCTTTTCTTTTTTTTTTGAAGTTTTTGGGGGTTACACTGAGGGAACACAGATACCATTAACTCTTGGGCCAGACTATAACATACGAAAGCCAGTAAGCTTAAAAAGTGTAGCTAGTGATGATCTCAAGAAGGTCAAAACAAACATGAAAGCATACAACATCTTGGGAATGACCCTGCCGTTTTGAAATTTTGAGAAGAGTTGAAAATTTCAAAACAACTCATGAACTCTGGAAGGTACTTCACACCATGTGTAAAGGAAGCGAGGAGATAAGGGAAATCAAAAAGGAGAAATCGAGGACCCAAACATTCCACCATGTTCAAGGAGAATCCATACCTCAACAACTCCACAAATTTGTTCAACTGGTCAATGAGATTATAGTCTATGGTCTCAAATATGAATCTGTGGAGATCAACAAAAAGATGTTGCAGACACTGCCAGAGAGCTAGACTCAGTCAGTATCTCTGATGAAAGCAACATTGGATCTTGATGTATTATCTTTAGATGCACTAACGGCAAAAGTAGAGGCACTAGAACAAGATGAACGATCCAGGAATAACAGTACAATAAGACATGTGCAATATTATAAGTTCAAGGAACTTAAACAAACAGACAGTGCATTCTTGACCTACACTGGTGAAGATGAAGATGAAGAATGTCTGGATTCAAGTGAAACTTCATTCTTCTTTGCTCCTGAATCATCAAACAACAAACAAAAGTCTATGAAGACTGGTGTTCATGCTTCCCAAGAGGCAACACCCCAAAGAAAACAACATCCTCACACTTCCAGCTCCAACAAACAATAACAACCAAGGACTCAAAACATATATAAGTTTGAGAAATCAATGGATGCATTAACAATCATATTGGAAAGTGAAGAGTAGAAGGCAGCCTATGCAGCATTCTCTACAAAGTTTGAAGCATACTTGGGAGCATGTCTAACACCATCACAAATCATCCAGCAAGACTTGGATGAATTTCCACCAGATATGATTGAAGAAATAGATCTTCAGTGGTCTATGGCAATGATTGCCTATAGATTAAAAAGGTTTCTTCAAAGAAACAGAGGGTTGAGCAAGGATAAGAAAACCAAAATTGGTTTTGATAAGACAAAGGTGAGATGCTATAACTGCCAACTGTATGGACATTTCTCAAGAGAATGCAAACAACCAAGAGTTGATAGAAACAATAACCAAACACAAGCATCAAGCAGCTACCACTCAAAAAAAAATTGCATCTCCTATCAGTATTCCTGCTGCACCAACCCCATCTCAAATCACACAGTATAGCCCAAATGAACAATCAAAATCATCTGCAATGATTATCAAACAAGATGGTGAGTGTGATTGGAGTATGTACGAAGCTAAGATCCAATCTCCTAATCATGCCCTCATGGCAAACATAGAAGATAAGATTTCAAAAATCCTGAAAGAGGTAAGGGAGAACCTCTGTACACAAGCATTAATTGACGAAGTTAATAGATACAAAGAACATGCAGACAAACTTTCCAAGAAAGTAATTGAAACCAACATTTCAAATGAAAGTTTAAAATCAGAACAAAAACAATATAGGACTAAAATTCTTTCATTACAAAATGATTTAGACAAATTGATGTTTGATAAATTAACACTTGTAGCTCAAGTAGAGCAACTTTCTACATCATTGATTTAGTAAAAAACACTACAGGCTAAAACTAAAGTGAAACTTTAGAAATTTCAAGTGAGCAACAAGAAGTTTGAAGAACTTCTTGCTCAGCAAAGGGCATTTAAAGACCCTTCAGGTTTAGGATATAATAAGGTCAATCCACCTTATAATGATAATTATATTCCACTTCCTGATTCCATGACAAACAAACAGTGTGAGTCTCTTGACCCATATGATAGGACTGATGACTCAAAACAATCATCATCATCATCATCAAAATCATATTAATATCAAAAACACCTTTGATAAAATTTTAAGAGTCAATCACCTTCACAAATAAAATCAACTGATTTTTATCAAGGAGAAATTAATGAGTTTAATAAACAAACAACTAATGAAGATGATGTTGATCTATTGTATGATGAGTCAGATCAACTAATTACTAAATATACAAAAGTTTCAAGTGTGGTTGATACATCAACCAAATAAACAAAGCAGACACAAGGTTTTGAAATCTGCTCTGGTGGAAGAAAAACTGGATCTTCCACTATCTCTGCTAAACAAACAAACATAGGAAAAGGCAAAGCTCCCATTCAGCCAAAACAAACAACAGTAACTTTTGATGTACATTTAAAATCAAAGGTTATTATCAAACAAGGCAACACAAATTTACCATACTACAAGTGGTGTAATCAATACACTCACACCACAGAAGATTGCAAATATGGTAAATATTGCAAGTACTATAACATGAAGAATCCTAACACTAAATCTTAGCATTTTCACAATTATTGTTCAATTTGTGAAAGAAACAATAACAACACTGCTAACTGCTTTTTCAATAAGAAAAACAACAAACAAAACAAACAGCCTCAAGTAGAGAAATCAATTGAGAAACAGACAATTGTTCCTAACAAAAACAAAGGAGGAGTATCACGACAAACTCCTCATCAAAAAGTTGTTTTAAATGATGATAAAACCTTTTATGACAACTTCAAACAATCAAAAAGGAGACATAAGTCTCAGAATAAACAACAATCAGACATTAGCACTAAAAGGAGAAGAGCTCAAAGCACTTCTCCTGACAGAGCTAAAACCATTCAAAGGAAAACTAGTATGACTAGAATTTCTAAACCATCAGATGATGCCTTAATAGAAGAAATATGCATTATGGGAAAAGATGAAAAACCCAAGATCATCTTGGCTTGGGTTGCACCATCTAACTGATTTCTTTGCTTTTACAGGGACATCAAAGAAGGCCTGACAACATCTGGTATGTTGACGGTGGATGTTTCCAACACATGACTGGCAATTGTTCCCTTCTTAAGGATTTTAAAAGAAAACATGGAGAAAATGTAGCGTTTGGAGGAGATAAGACAGGTGAAAAGATAATTGGTGAAGGAATAGTATCATATGGGTTGATTAGCTTTGAAAATGTCAACTACTACTCCAACCTCCAGTTCAATCTTTTTAGCTTATCCCAAATATGTGATAAAGGATATGCTACCTTATTTGACTCCAACAACTGTTACATTCTCAAGCCGGGTTTTCAAATACCTGAGGATTGTATCTGCAGGATCGGGTAAGGGTGATTATGTTTGCAATTAGCTTCATAGGAGGAGAGAACTTTAGATCACTTAACAATTCAAATAGGGAACTGGACACTATTTAGAAGATACTAAACAAACACAAGTAATGTAAGTGAAACAATAACAATATCATAAGAACACAAGATAAAGTTTTCAAGGAAGTTGAATATTGATTCTCTAGTTCTATTATAAGTGTGTCTTTGTATGTTTTAGTTACAAGAAGTTGAGACTCTTATATACTAAAACCTACAACCATCAATATACAAAAAGACAGTTGGAATTTGACTAATCTAGATAACAAGATTAATCTATAGTCAAAAGGCAGATTGCCTTTTGACTAGTGACTATGACATGCCATAGCTCACTGACTTTATCTAATAAGACAAGTCTTACAGGAACACTTATAGGAAGTTACAGGCAAAGACCTTCTTCTATAGTTTGATAAAGTATGGAAGTTTCACGAACTAATGAAAAGCAGGTGAGTCATCAGAGCAGCAGCGAAAGGTACAACAGCTTTATCAAAAAGTAACTCAGAGAAAGCATATTTTCTCTATCTTTGGAAGAAATCAGTCAACTATTCAAAATGGCTTCGGAAGACTTTGTCTTGTGAAGCTTCGGAAGACTTCATCTTTGGCTTTGGAAGAAAATGGTCTTTGGCTTCAGAAGATTTCACACTTGTAATATTTTTCTGATAAGTGTGAAACTTTCGAAGTAACTTCCTCTGAACTGTTGGTTTCAGAAGATCTTACACTTAGACTTATTTGTGAGTGTAAGACTTCTGAAGCTAGTTCATCCTTGTTCCTTAGTGCATGCTGGAAGAGTTGGTTGTTCTGGTATCCTTTGGTTGCATCATCCTTTAATCTTTAGATGTTCCTCACAAACTCCCCCTAGGCTGATGCTATAAAAATAGAGAAGTTCTTCAGATATTGATAGTCCATATCAGGATCTTCAGCATTCCTTTGTTCATCTTAAGATCTGGATCCTTCAGACTACCATAGAACCTTCTCATGTCAAAGAGATCATGCAAAGGAAGTTCAAGCATGTCATTTTTGGAGTAGACATGTTATTCTCCCTGATCTCTTGTGACATACCATCTGTCTGGATCTTTAGCAAAAGTCCATGATAGAATTTGTCTTCCAGTAGCAAGAGGCTCTACTATGATTGGAGTTTGTTGAGAGACCTCTTCATGCACTCCCTCAGGATGCTCTGACTCATCCTGAGGTTAGGAGGTGGATGCCTTTCTTCTCTTCTTCTTTGAAGTGGATCTTCTTTGGCCATCCTTTTTCTCCTCCCAGATTTCTTCAACTAAGAGGGCTGGTCTTGAGTATCAGTTGGTTCTGTTGTGTCCCTCTTAGTTGGGTTCTCCTCTCTCACAGGTTTAGAAGAAGAGAAAGGAGGACCCTGCTGTGGGTCAGAAGATGAAGTTGGCTCAGATGCAGCTCCAGGTTCAGGTTGTGTTGTCTCAGTAGGTTCAACCTACACCTCAACTTCAGGTTAAGCTGGACTTGGTGGAGAATGCAAGTCCACCAGCTCTCCCCTTTTTATCTTCTGCTTGATCACCCTAACGTGCTCATCCATTGTGGATAGAGACATAGGACCAAGCCTCCTTCTGGAGAACCCATACAGCTTCAAAAAGCTCATCATCCTTTGTCTGTCAGCAGACTTCTTTTGGCTTTTGTGGATGATGGCCCTTGACTTTGTAGCTTCTTCCCTTAATCTTTCCTTGCAGCTTGCCTTTCCTTTTTGGCTTGTTCTTCCAACTGCTTGTTGTATTCAAACATTATGTACTCATATGATAAGGGAAGAAGTGCAGCTGCCTGGTAGAGACCTGTGGCACTCAGGTAGTTGATTATCTTTAATATTTCTTCTTTATTAACTACCTTAGGTGGTTCAGTGGCCACAGTCTCTTCCTCAGGACTTTCTTGAACTGGAGAGAGGACAAGAGCATCTTTGTAGAGTCTTTGTCTCCTTTTTTCTTTGATTTTGAGGAGCAATTCTACATCCTCTGCTTCCTTCCTCTCTTTTGACAATTCAATGTCAGCCAGTTCATTTAGCTCCTCTAAGGGGAGAGGGATAAGTTCATCAATGTCATAGTTTCTGGTTCCCAGGTAATTCAGCCTGGCTGCCCTTAACTCATCTTCCTGAGTGTTTAGCCTAGGGGCAGCCCTGATTGCAACTTCCATGAATCCTAGGGAACCACTTGAACTCTCTCCCCTCAGCTTCCTCTTCCTCTCTCTCTTCTCCTCCTCAATCTCCTTAGGAGCCATTTTCCTTTTACCTTTGTCAACCATAGGCCTTGGTGACTCAGGCTGGAGAGAGCTTTGGCCTTCATTGCTTGGTTCAGCTATCAAGCTCTGGCCAGAGAGAGGTTATGAAGCACCATCACCAGCTGGTGTTTCCCTGAGGGTAATAGGTGCAGAGGGAGATCCTGTCTCAAGGTTCACAGGTTCAACCTCTAGTCCTTTAGTCAAGGCTTTCCCTTCGAAGCTAATCTACGGGTTCACCTCAACATCCAGTTGACCAAAGATCTCCCCTGCTAGCCTCTGTCTATATCATTTTGATCTCAATTTGAATTCCTTTAGCACCCTGTCTTGGATTCTTTTTGCCAATCTTACAGCTTATCTGTTGTTGCTTGGGTTGACAAGTGGCAGATCCACCAAGTTTATACTCTCATAGTAGCTCATTCTTGAAATGTTGAAAACTTCTAGTTGACCTTGATCTCTAGAGATCATAAGAGCTCTCCTGATACTGTCATACCCCCAACCCCTGATTGGTTTCTTAGAAGGGGCAGACATTGCTCTTGGTATTCCCTCCTCAAACAGTTGTTGGATGAGCAAGTCTAGATCACTGTCATGAGGAGGTTGCTGAGTATGGACAAGTTCAAAGAGGGTGGTGAATCCTTAATTTCCATACTCTGGGGAGAACTCCCAGGTTCTTTGGATGTCAAGACTTTCTCCCCCTTTTTGGTAGCATCACCCTCTTGACTAGGTGAGCTGGGGAATTAGTGCAAGACATCCACATGTTCTTGCGGATTTGGTTGAGTTGTCCTCCTTGGTCTCTCAGCTAACTGGCCCTTAAGATCGGTGATCTCAAGTTGCTAGTCATCGACCCTCTTCTGTAAGATAGTCACCTGAGATTCCAGGTGAGCTATCTTTGAGACTAAGTATGTGCATGGTTTTGTTAGTTTGTGCACCTTTTGTTTCAGACTCCCCTCATCTTCAATTGAAGAATCACTAGGGGATAAGAGAATTGGACCTAAGTCTTCTTCCTCATCACCGACATGGTGTTCTTGGCTGTTGGATTTCCCTTGCCTAATGACAGCTTCCAGAGAAGTGTCAAAAGGCTGGGTTGCCATGGTTGAGGTCCTATTGATGTTTTCACTTGGAAAAGTGAGAGCCTCTTCCATATGGATCTCCTAAACAAGTTTAGGAGCATCCACCTCAGTGGAGGGTAGATGATGTGGGCTAGACCTGGGTGAGTCAGAAATACTCATCTCTCTTTGAGCAGGGGTGAAGAAGAGAGACTCATGGTATTCACTGACATCCAAGTCCTCATCATCATAAAAGTCTAAGTTGGGTATTGGTTGGTTGAGATCTAGAGGTTAGGGATGGTAGTTGTCCCCTGGAGGTTGATTACTTGAGTTTAGAGACTCAGAGTGAAGGCTAGAGGTTGTTTGGCTAATGAGCTCATCAGCCTGAGCATAAGGAACCTCAGAACTGATTATTGGAAAGATGGGAGTGGTCTGCTCCTCAGGGGAAGGGGAGCTCGAGATTCCACTTCCTCCTGTATGGGTTGTGATATGGGAGCCTGCACATGCTCAGTAGCAAGTGCAGGGGTTCGTTTGGATTTTATTTTGTAGGTGATGGTGAAGGTAGGCTGTGAGGTGGTTGAGAAGTGGAGGGTGTGGGATCAAAACTAAGTGGTGCTGGTAGGTTGTCACCCTGAGTAATGAGCTCAAACATTTATGGGACAAGGGCTGTTTATATCCATGAGAATGCAACAATTGGCTTCTTCGAGATTTTGAAAATGCCGGGCCTTATCTGTCCCAATTTAACAACATTTCTTATTCCCCTCAACTGTGGTCCCATTTTACAGTTGAGAATGTGTTGAACATACCTGGGGAACATGTAATATTCTAAGGAGTCCAAGTTAACAAGTAAATTTGTGTAAACAAACTAAGAGTACCTGAACTTGACACCTTGTACCATCCTATGGACTATGAAGGAGAGGTCTTCTAGAACTTGATCCCATCCTCCATGTTTGTTAGATAAGCTGTGTATGATGATATGGAGGAGGAACTTCCACTGGGATGAGACCTTCCCCTTCTTGAAGGTTTTGACTGAGAAGTCACCATCATAGCCCATCTGCTGGAAGGAATGGTTGACAGTAGATTTTAGAAAGGACAGTTCACCTGCTTCATCATCCAGCTGCAAATGGGTGTTTATGATGGCTGGAGTGATGAATACTGTCCTCCCCTACACCATAGCAGACAGTGCCTTCTCCCCATCCATGGTGAACTCTTGACAGGTCCGCCAGAATTCAAGCAACTGATCCTATAGAGAGGAGGATCGATTGTAAGGGAGGTGAAGTAGTGAGACGAATAAAGATACCTACAAACATCTGAGAAGCTTGGATCCTTCTCAAAGTTCAATAGGGCAACTTGATTGTGTTTCCTGTATAGGTGCATGGTAAAATCAGGGTCGTTTCTTTGATTGATGTTGGCCATTTGGTGAAGCTTATCAGTGAAGAAAGGAAGAAGAAAGAGTTTGGGGTGAAACTAGGTTAAAGATTGTGAGAGTAGACAGAAGAAATGGAACCGTTGAGAAGATATATGCAGTGGATTTCAGACAAAGTTAGAACAAAAAGATAAACTTTGAAATCTGCAAGTGGGTTCCACTTCTGAAAAAGCGCCCAAAAAGTTAGTTTTCTTGGAAGTTGAAAATCTTCCGAAGGTATTTTTGCTTCGGAAGCTTTTTTTTTTTAAAAGAAAAGCTTTCGAAGGCAACTTTGCTTCGGAAGATATTTCAAAGAGTTGTGAAAGTTTGGCTTCGGAAGGAATATACTTAAAGAAATTTCTTTCGACATAAATTTTGCTTCGGAAGAACTAAGTCTGAGAAAATTCTTATCATAGATAACAAATCTTCAGAGACGAAATTGCTTTCGGAAGATATGAGTTCTTTGACTGCATTTAAGTACTTATAAGCATATTTATGCTTCGGAAGATATTCTAAGAATTTCTTCCGAAGGTATTCTATTATGAGTAGTTAAATGATTTAAAGACATAAATTTCTTCAAAGGTAATTTGAGTTCTTCCGAGACAAAATAATAAATTTTCACAAATCTAAGGAATTAAAAAACTTGATTTACTTCCAAAGAGAACTGGGCTTATAGAGGTGATAATATAGACAACTTAGGACACACAAATTTTAGAAATAAAGTTGATTAAGTGTTTAAAGAAAAATCTATTCAAAGTTAAATATCCCAATAGCTGATATAAGATATTTAAACCTCTGTTCATCAAAAGGTTTAGTGAATAGATCAGCATATTGTTCATTTGTGTTAACCTTGATTAGTTTGATTAATCCTTTCTCAAAATTATCTCTAATCAAATGATACCTGATGTTGATGTGCTTGGTCCTAGAGTGTTGCACAGGATTCTCTGTAATAAAGGTAGCACTGTTGTTGTCTATGTGGATAGGAGTCTCCTTGAAATTCAATCCACAGTCCAGCATCTGATTCTGAATCCAAAGCACTTGAGCACAGCAGCTTGCAGCAATAATGTATTCAGCTTCAGCAGTTGATGCAGACACACAAGATTGCTTCTTGCATTGCCAAGAGACTATCCTTCCACCAAGGAATTGAAATCCCCCAGATGTAGACTTTGCAGTCATGTTGCAGCCACCATAGTCACTATCTGTATAAGCATACATCTTAAAGTCTGAATTCTTTGGATACCAAAGGCCTAGTTTAGGAGCACCTTTGAGGTATCTGAGAATTCTTTTCACAGTAACTAGGTGTGACATCTTGGGGTTGGCTTGATATTTTGCACATATGCATGTGGCAAACATAATATCAGGCTTGCTATCAGTGAGGTACATAAGAGACCCAATCATAGCCCTGTAGAGATGTTCATCAACACACTCCCCCTCAAGATCAGGACCAAGGGAGTGGTTTCTGGCTATAGGTGTCTTTGCAACCTTACAATCAGTCATCTTGAATCTTTTAAGTATGTCTTGTACATATTTTGACTGACTAATGAAGATGCCATTTTCAACCTGCTTCACTTGAATTCCTAGAAAGAAGTTGAGTTTACCTATGGCACTCATTTCAAATCTATCCTTCATCAGCTTCTCAAAGTCTTTGCAGAGCTTTGGATTAGTTGAACCAAAGATGATGTCATCTACATATATCTGAACTAGCATTATGTCATTCCCTGATTCTTTGAAGAAGAGAGTCCCATCAATAGTACCTCTTTTTTATCCATGTTGACAAAGATACTTTGTTAGTGTCTCATACCACTTTCTGGAGCCTGATGCAGTCCATATAGAGCTTTATCAAGCTTGCAGACATAATCAAGATGATCTGGGTCTACAAAGCCAGGTGGTTGTTTGATATAAACTTCTTCATCTATCACCCCATAGAGAAAGGCACACTTTACATCAAGATGGTAGACCTTGAAATCCTTGGATGCAACGTAAGTCAGGAATATTCTTACAGCTTCAAGTCTTGCTACAGGAGCAAAGACATTAGTGTAGTCAATCCTTCTTCTTTAGTGTACCCCTGGACACTAGTCTAGCCTTGTTCTTGATGACAATCCCTCTGTCATCAGTCTTGTTCCGGAATACCCATTTGGTTCCTATGACACTTTTCCCTTGGGGAGACGACATAGGTTCCACACCTTCTGTCTTCTGATTTAAAGCAACTCTTCTTGCATTGCCTCAATCCAGCTTCCATCCTTTAAAGCCTCATCAACTTTCTTCGGCTCAATCTGGGATAAGAAACAAGAATGCAGACAAACATCTCTCTCATGTGTTTGTCCTCTTGTTCTCACCCCTGAGTCAACATTTCCAATGATGTTTGTGGTGGGGTGTGACTTGTGGATCCTAAGTTGAGGGATCACAACAAGTTGATTTAAGAGATCTAAGTTAGAGAAATTTAGATCTGGCAAAGAAGTGCTACCCACCATATCAACATACTTATCAAGAGAAGCTTGATCCAATGAGTATGTTACATCATTAATGTTGTCTTCTATGGAGTGGTTATCAGCATCAAGAAATTCCTGATCACTGTCACTACCTCCATCTCCTTCTGCATTTGAAGTTCCTTCACCTGGATTTGGAACCTCTGAGCTGGAATTTGAAGGCATCTCAGATGAATCAGTAGTATTTGTCATGCTTGTGCTGATAGGAGCTTCACTTGCAGGGTTAGTTACCATTGGAGCTAAAGTAGTCTTCTTGTTTGGCCTTCTCAGCTCAAATCTTGGGTCAGGATCACCTGTTGATATATTATCTGTAGATCCTGAAACATTCTCACAAGATTTGTTAAAACAATTGGTAACTAAATCAAGATCAAACAGCCAATCCAAACCAAACATTTAACACTGGGAGTGTTTTCATTGAAGGTCATATTGGCTGAATCCTCAATTATTCTAGTTCTGAGGTTGTATACTCTATAAGCCTTAGCTTGAGAGGAGTATCCAATAAAGTGTCCATCATCTGATTTCTCATCAAACTTGGCAACTTGATCATTGGTATTCAAGATGGTGCATGGACATCCAAATGACCTGAGGAAACCAATGAATGGTCTCCTTTTGTGCCACATCTCAAAAGGAGTCTTACTATGAGTCTTAACTACTAAAACTCTATTCTGCACATAGCAGGCTGTGTCGATAGCCTCTGCCCAGAAGGTGATAGGCAGTTTAGAGTCAGACAACATGGTTCTAGCATCCTCAATAAGTGTCATGTTTCTCCTCTCAGTAACACCATTTTGCTGAGGAGTCTTGGGAGCACTATATTGTCTTGAAATACCCTTTTCATCACAAAATTATCAAGGATTTGGTTTTTAAATTCTGTTCCCTAATCACATCTTATGGATTTGACCTTATGATTACATTGATTCTCAATTTTCAGAATGAAGTTCTTTAAGATCTCAAGAGTCTCATCCTTAGTTCTAAGGAAGAAGACCCAAGTGACTCTTATGAAGTCATCTGTGATCACTAGACAATAAGAGGTCCTTCCTAGACTCATTACACTGGTGGGGTCAAACAAATCCATATGTACAAGTGCAGGGGAGTAGTGATGGAGTTGGTTTCCAGCTGGTGAGACACTTTGTGCTGCTTCCCTTTCAGGCATGCAACACAATGGTCATCACTTGTAAAATCTTTCTTTGGCATTCCAGTTACCAAATCATTTTTAATCAATTTATTCATGTTTTTGAAGTTTACATGGCACATTCTTTTATACCAGAGGAAGGACTCATCACTATTTTCTTTAGATAGAAAGCAAGACACTTCTCCAGAGGGAGTTGTTCTTGCAGATCCATCTTGTACATGTTTCCCTTCCTGGGGGCTCTGAGCAGGATGTAATCCTGAGGAATAACCACCCCAGGCTTGAGAATAATGCACTCATGCTCAGTGAAGAGCATGTGATGTTTTTGGTCACAAAATTAGGACACACTTAAAAGATTGTATCCAAGCTCCTTGACAAAGTTTACCTTCTCAATGCTGAGCTTACCATTTGAGACCATGCCCCTGCCAGTGATGTAGCCTCTTGCAAATCCTCCACAAGCAACTGGCCATCTATCAAACTTCTCAAAGTTTTAAAGCAAGGAACCATTGCCTGTCATGTGTCTTGAGCAGCCGCTATCAATGATCCATAAATTCCTGTTGGTTTTTAGTTGCCCCTACACAAAAGAGATGATTTAGTTACATTTAGGAACCCAAGCCTCATTGGTCTTGGGCTTGTCAAAGTGAATAGAAGACAAAAACAGTAAGTGATCCTATGTTCAGGCTTTGAGGATCATTTGCTGTTACTGATGATGAACTTTCAGTCACATGGTCTTCCTTCAACTTCCACACCACCTTCGAAAGATTGGGCTTGACCTTCAAAGGTTTGCAGGTTTTAACAACTTCGGAAGATTTGGAGACTAGGCCTTCGGAAGATCTAGCTTTCACTGCAGCTGGCTTTGGTGCTTCAGAAGTATTCCTTTCTTCCGAGACTATTTTTCCTTCCGAAGGCAATTTACCACCTGTTTTCCTTTTCACTTTGGGGCTTCCAAAGGAAATAGATTTTCCTTCCAAAGCTAGCTTTTCCTTCTTCTTCCCAGAAGCTTTCTCTTTGAACATGTGGATAGTGCTTTTGGGATTGTAGATGCAATCGTTAGCCAGATGGGAAGTACTACCACACATGATGCATTCTATTTGCTTCCTTCTGGGAGTCTTCTTCTGAGAGCAAGACTGAACTTGAACACTTTCTTTCTCCAGCTTCTTCTTCACAAATGATGTAGCAATTTTCTTAGGGAGAGACTTGCTCTTGGAGGAGGATGGTTTAGACTGTGTAGGTACGCAGCAATTCAACCTTCTCTTTGCTGGAATAAGTTGGAACTGTACTAAATCTCCTGGTATTAGAGTTTGTAGTTTATTCCTCAGCCTTTACCACTTCAAACCCTGCAAAGATGAACACATGTTTCTGCTTGGAGTCAAAAGTGGCCTTGATCTCTTGAGCCTTCTTTGATATTCTCTTTACTCTTCTGATCAAGTTCTTCATCTTTGTCTTTGTCATACAAGCCTTCTTACTCTCCTCGGGAGCATGGTGACCCTTTTTGGATTGACTCTCTTCACTCATTTCTGAGGCATCCCTCACCATCTCCTCTTCATCCTCTTCAACACTAGGGTCTACGAGGGGAAGCTCATCTGCACCAGTTCCACACCTTGGAGATCTTAAAGATAATAGAGTGTGTGGAGGAGCTATCTCAGTTCATCCCAGTCCCTGCTTATTCTGATAATAGACTTTTGCATGCAGAGATGAGAATATGATGTTCTTGAAGGTCTCTTCTTCAAGAACACATTTTTTAGCCCAGGCTTTGCTGATCACAAGCTCAGCCTGGCATTCAGTCAACTTGGTAATGAGATCTTTAATTTGAGTCCTGTAATTTGTTTGCTCATGTTTAAGAGTTGAAACTATTTTCTCTAGATCTTCTATCTTAAGTTTATAGTCATTTTCAGCTCTTTTAAAATAAGCTTTTAGGATATTCAAGGACTCAATATCAGATCTCATTTCCAAGTTGTAGGACCTGTATCTATTCACTTTAGTAATACATTCAGGAGAGCAAAGATGTTCTAGTACCTTAGCCTCATCATGGTCAGCCATGAGTGCTTGATTTGGTGAAGCATCTTCAGCCTAAAAGCTCCAGTCAAAGCCTCCTTCTTCAACAGCAACAGCAGCTTGCTGTCTTGGCTTCTCATTCTG
Source organism: Flaveria sonorensis (assembly GCA_025506505.1). Classification (NCBI taxonomy): domain Eukaryota; kingdom Viridiplantae; phylum Streptophyta; class Magnoliopsida; order Asterales; family Asteraceae; genus Flaveria; species Flaveria sonorensis. Next base: position 27,258,399 of record CM046439.1, on the reverse strand, counting down.
GTGCCCTCCTTTAGTGTAGTTTGGCCTGGATGATGCTTGGCCACCATTTGACTTAGGTTCCTTGCATTCTCTGGCAAAGTGACCCATCTGGTTACAGTTGTAACACTTCACTTTGCTCTTGTCCAGTCTAAACTTTCCACAGTCTCATGAACTACTACTAAAAACTTTTTCTGGCAGCATTGCTGGGAAACCTTCTCCCTGTCCTCTTGTAAAACTTTTGGGCTCTGTGAGTGAGAAGAGCCATCTGCTGACTATCTCAATGTATTCCAGATCATCTAGATGGATACAATCTAGGTCTTCAAGAGTGAAAAGAAAGTTTCCTGAACTTTCATCAGTAGAGACAAAGGCTTGAGAGGTGCTTGTCTCTTGGAATGGACTTCCTTGGATGTAGCACTCTCTGGGTGTCTCTAGGAAGGTGATGAAATGGCCCTTTTGTGAAGTTTTAGGGTAGCAGATAAGATGGTGTTATGGTTCTCTGCTATGCCTTTCACTCACATGAAGGGCAGAACTCTGGTGAGTATTGGAGTTACCAGATGGGTTTTGCATGTTCATCTCCATCTGGTATCCACTGAGTATTCCATATAACTCAGTGAGAGTCAGGGTCTTGAGGTTTACAGTCGTCTTAATGACCACACAATAGTGTGTCCATTGTCTGGGAAGAGAGGACTTGAACTTCCTAACAATATCCCTATTCTTAATAGTTACTCCAACATCAGCCAGAGTATCCATAATTTCAACATACCTGAAATACTGTTGAGTCATGGTTTCACCTGTCTTGTAAGTGAAATTTTCAAATTGCTGCTTCAAAATGACCTTCTTGTTTTCCTTGGCTTCATTGGACCCCTCATACATCAGTTTCAGTGCATCTCACAGTTGTTTAGCGGTCTTGCACTTCTTGAAACCTCTGTAGATGGAATTTGGAAGAGCAGTCTGAAGGGCTGTCATGGCTTTCTGATCAATGTCAATCTTCTTCCAGTCTTCTTTAGAGAAGTCATCCCTTTCTTTAAGTATCATACTACCACCAGTAGCAGCTGAAGTGGTGGATGGTACATGAGGTCTGTTGACAACAGACTCCCATATCCTGGAATCCTGAGACTTGATGAAGCCTTCTATTCTTTGGCACCAAGTGTCAAAATCCTCAGGAGTGATCAGTGGGGACTTTTTCATAGTTCCAGTTTCCATATCAGCCTTAGAGATAGCTGCCATTTGAAGAGTTAAGTGATGTGTGAAGCTAAGAGGATTAAAGATGGTGAGATCTTACAATCAAGAGCCTATAAAGCTCTAATACCAATTGCAGGATCGGGTAAGGGTGATTATGTTTGCAATCAGCTTCATAGGAGGAGAGAACTTTAGATCACTTAACAATTCAAATAGGAAACTGACACTATTTAGAAGATACTAAGCAAACACAAGTAATGTAAGTGAAACAATAACAATATCAAAAGAACACAGGATAAAGTTTTCAAGGAAGTTGTATATTGATTCTCTAGTTCTATTATAAGTGTGTCTTTGTATGTTTTAGTTACAAGAACTTGAGACTCTTATATACTACAACCTACAACCATCAATATACGAAAAAACAGTTGGGATTTGACTAATCTAGACAACAAGATCAATCTACAGGCAAAAGGCTGATTGCTATTTGATTAGTGACTATGACATGCCATAGCTCATTGACTTTATCTAATAAGAAAAGTCTACAGGAAAAATTATGGGAAGTTACAGGCAAAGACCTTCTTCTACAGTTTGATAAAGTATGGAAGCTTCATCAACTAATGAAAAGCAGGTAAGTCATCAGAGCAGTAGCGGAAGGTACAGTAGCCTTATCAAAAAGTAACTCAGAGAAAGCATATTTTCTCTGTCTTAGGAAGAAATCAGTCAACTCTTCAAAATGGCTTCGGAAGACTTTTTCTTGTGAAGCTTTGGAAGACTTCATTTTTGGCTTCGGAAGAAAATGGTCTTTGGCTTCGGAAGATTTCACACTTGTAATATTTTTCTGATAAGTGTGAAACTTCCGAAGCAACTTCTTCTGAACTATTGGCTTTGGAAGATCTTACACTTAGACTTATTTGTGAGTGTAAGACTTCTGAAGCTAGTTCATCCTTGTTCCTTAGTGCATGCTGGAAGACTTGGTTGTTCTGGAATCCTTTCGTTGTATCAGCCTTGAATCTTCAGATGTTCCTCACAGTATCCTTTTTAAAACACCCTGTCATAACAACACATACATTGTTGATATGAATACTGTTTCAACATCAACCCCTGAAATATGTTTACTATCAAAAGCATCAGAAGATGTTTCCTAATTATAACACAGACGTTTGGGACACTCAAATTATAACAGAATGAAGCAACTTGAAAAAGGTGACTTAGTAATAGGTTTACCTTAAAAAGAATTTTTCGGTACAGACCACCACACTACATGTCTGAAAGGCAAACAACACAGAGTGTCTCGTAAGTCTAAATTGGTAAACTCTAACAACACTTCACTTAAATAGCTTCACATGGATCTTTTTGCCTGACAAACATCCAAAGCATAGGAAAGAAGCAAATTGTCTTGTTATAGTAGATGATTACTCAAGATTCATATGGATTTTCTTTCTACTACACTAGTCAGAAATCATCAAATCCTTTATCACTAAAATTGAGAATCAATTGGATCTTAAAGTTAAATCTTTAAGAAGTGATAATAGTACTGAATTTAAAAATGACTCTATTTCTTCTTTTTCTGTAGAGAAAGGAATTAGTCATCAATTTAGTGTAGTAAGGAGTCCTCGGCAAAATGGAATTGCTAAAAGGAGGAACATAACATTAATAGAAGCTGCTAGAGCTATGCTAGCTGATGCTCTATTACCCATATCCTTTTGGGCTGAAGCAATCAACATAGCTTGCTACATTCAAAATAGAACTTTAATAATCAAAGAACATTTTGAAACTCCATATGAATTAATGTTTAAAAGAAAACCTTTCATTGGATTTCTTAAAGAGTTTGGATGTTCTGTTTCAGTATTAAAAATCAGAGAACAATTATCTAAGTTTGCTCCAAAAGCAGATGATGGATTTTTTGTTGGATACTTCGGAAGCTCAAAAGCTTACTGAGTATACACTCCAAGACAAAACATAGTGGAAGAAACAACATATATTGTTTTAATGAACATTCTTTCACTAAGAAAGTCATTGGATCAGACTGGTTGTTTGATATTGACTCATTAACAAAATTATTTGATACATCTTACTTTGATGTTATAGGTACCAAGGATGATAATGATTATCCAATGGTTCTACCAACAATTATTGAGGTTCCATTAACTGTTGATCATCTAATAAGAATAAACATCACTCCTTCAAGTACCACAGTTTCAACTCCTCCAGAACAAACAAACACATCAAACAAAACATCTTCAGACACACCATCTTCATCAACTCCTGTGACCACCCAATCATAACAAAATAACCAAACAATGTCACATCAACCAGCCACAGTTGAAGAAGATGATGATTATCATTCATTACCTCATACACATCATAAAGATGAAACTCTATATTTCTTTCATGATTCACCACAAACATTCACCGAACCCACAACTCCAAATTATCAAACAACAACAAATATCATTGCTCATCCATCAACACCCATCCAAACAATCACCAATCTTGATTCAACTGTGACACCCAAAATTTTCAGGTCACTTTCTGATCATCACAATCATGGTTTTCCAATCATAAATTCATGCATTTAGTATTGTTTACTTAAATGCGTCATTTATTGCACAAACATTCACGGACCTTTCACGTAACGGCAATTCGGTGAATTGCCGGATCGCACGAACGTCTGTCACCGAACGTTGGTGACTTGTCAAAATAGTTTTCAAACAATAATAATTGGTGTGAAATTATGTGTTATATGATTGTATGATTAAATGTGTAGTTTGGTTGTGAAAATTGGGAATTTTCTGACATTTAAGCGTTTTCGTGCATTTTCGGCTTTTAAAGCCTAATTATTATAAATGTGGCTTTGAACTAGCAAAATGAATATTATTTCATGCTATTAATGTTTGTTTTATATTATATGAGCATTTGGAGGTTTTGATGTACAAAAAGTTCAATCGCGTAGCGTTAAAACGATTTTTATAAAAGACGGGAGCCTTTCTTGTAGAAACAAAAGTATAAAACCCAACCCCCAACCCTAATCACCATTTGGCCGTCCCATTCCCCTTTCACTTCAGAATTTTCACAACAAATCAAACACACACACTCAAAGCACACCTTTTTTGATCTTATTCTTGCATATTGGTAGTGATTTTCATCGTTTCTTGAATCAAACGCATACTAGGGATCATCATCTAAGTATTTCAAGTAAGTTTTTATGTTTGATTTCATTTTCTTTGAATATCATAATGAACATGAACCCTAGAAATCCAAACTCGAATCAAAACAAGAAATTGATTGAAATTGATGATTGATTATGTGTTAGTATTCAATATAATGATGTTTGTATGGATTGGTTTTGTGAAATTGTGTTGTTTTGATCAAAACCCGAGACATACTTATAATAGAAACTTTAATTTGGGTATTTTGTAGAAATTGTATGAATTAGATGAAATTGGATTGAATTGATGGTTCTAGGATGTTAGTTGATGCTAATGGATGACAAATCATGTTTTGAACTTTTGATTTTGGCTCGGTTTTTGAGTACTTTCTATTAAAGGAACATTTTTGGGTAAGTTGGTTTATAAATGATGATTTATGAATGTTTTATGATATGTGATGATTGTAATATGATGTTTAGAGCATAAGAAAGGATTAGGAATATCCAAATGGTGAAAAAACGCATCGTATGAGCATGATTGCTATTTATAGAAACTTTTGTGACTTGATGTGATGAATGATGAGTATGATATATGTAGAACATGTTATGGTGATGTGATTGATGTTGGAATGATCATAGGAGTATGTTAGGAGACTTTGGGTGAATTTGTGAAACTTGTGTTCTTATGTTTTAAAATAGAAAACTTTGGGCATGATGAAGAATCTAGGTTATGTTAACATGTCATGGATGACTGTTGGATGTGTTACATGTATAATTGAGATGGTTGTTGTGGTATTATTCGTAATCTTTAAACTGGTTGCACATGTGTAATGATGTTATACTTTCCAAAAATAGAAACTTTCCAAAAATAGATTTCCGATATGAAACTTAATGTGAATCATTATTTGAGCTATTTGAGCATGACTAAACATGGTTTACTTATTTGAGTCACCAACGGGTCATCGGGTCAGTCCGGTCAACTTTGGTAAACAAAAGTCAACTTTTGTCAAAAAGTTAAACTTGTCAAACATTTCTCGAACACGCTAACAATTACGCTGTTTGGATACCACGGGGTTCATATTGACCATTATATACATACACTCATGGACCTATATTTGTTAGGTAATGATTCGCTTCAAGTTTTTACACTTCATGTATTCATACGCATATAAGGTGAGTCTTCACGAACCCACTTTTACTTACTTTTCTTTTTGGTGGAGAAGAATGCAAACTATTTTTATCTGATTTTTGTATTATTGGTATATCGCTTGTTACTGTAGTGCAAACATTATCACGTAAATCCTTACACACTTGAACTGTTAATAACAGAATAGCGAGGTAATTTTGGGTAGTACTACTGGGTTTGACAAACCCCACCCGCGTTAGTCGCGCTATCTCGACTGGAGGTCGAACGGGTGTTTAATTGACCTTTACACTTGCTATTGTTCTGTGATAAGAAATGGCGGAAGGCAAACAACTCACAAAAAGTCAGCTTCGGTTCGAAATGCTAAGTAACTCGATATATAGGCTAGCTACCTATGGTATACCTTTGTTTACTTTTACCAGGCAAATGCTCAAACATATTTAATGATTTAAACCTGTGAACTGACCAACCTTGTGTGACACACTTTAGCATGTATTCTCAGGTCGCTGGCATGCTTAAGGCTAGGGTTGCATATTTGAGGCTCATGCATCATCTTTATCATTTGAAAGCAAGCTCATTTACATTTACTACTTTCATTGGGCGCCTTGTTTTGTGCATTTATTACTCATAGTTTCATAAACATTTACGCTTCCGCATTGATTACATTGAAAACTGTCTTTTACTCTGATTTACGTTCAAACACTTATTTTGAAAACGCATATAGTGTCATTTGATATAACTGCGTCTTAGATCCTGGTTTGTCACGCGCCTTGCGGTAGAACCCCACCGGTGGATTTTGAGGGTGTGACAGATTGGTATCAAAGCCATTGGTTATAGAGAACTAAGATTGCATTTGCATCTAGACTATAGCCTTAGAAACACACTACCATTGCACATACTCTTATCTGTTTATTGTTTTTCAAGCATACATATCATTTCACGCACGCATAATGATTATTGGATGTCCATATCATCATCTACCCCGCTCATGTCACTAGCATCACCCCCAATCAACAAGGAGACTAAGGATCTCACCCTTATAACTTCTTCATCTACACTATTGGCCTCACCATCGAAGCTGAATGAGCATCAGCTAGAGCCTGCTGATGACTTCTAACAACATGGAGTGTTGTTCAATATTCGAGTCATACGGGATACACAACACTGGAAGTGTTTACCTGATATGATTGCCAGCTGAATTCAAAGGAGCGCGTACCCCTTTCCCTTACTGCTAACATAACTTATTGTACTCCTGCATCATCACTTATACCTCATCCGACTAAGCAATCATTTGCTGCCCTTGTGGCAAGGTTAGTGTAAGGTCCCATTCCCGGAGATCTCACAGTTGGACAATCATAGCATTATTAGATAAAACAATAAACATTTCATAAAACATCACAGCGGAATTGAGTTAACAAAACCCATTCATGCATATAATTAATGTTGCAAAATAATACATTATTGTTTTCTTGAATTACAAAAGACATTGTTTCGTTGCATTATAAAACAACAATATCATTAAAGATGAATGGATGCCAGTCTTGCCCTGCCAAGTAGCTTCCCCCGCGTGCCATCCTCAGCAACAATTACCTGTCAACTGAAGATGCATAAATGTCAGCGTTGCTGAGTGAGTTCTAGTTTTAAAACGTTTAAAACACCTTGTAGGATTTATATATGAAAATATCATTTTCAATAAAATACTTCCTTTACTTTTGCACGTGAGCATTCATCATACATACATCAAGGTACAGACTTAATTATCTTTCATTAACTCATGTATTCGTACTTTTCATCATTATCTTTCACTATAATCTGGATCCTGTCTCATGCAATACCCGACTCATGTTCGAAGATCGACAATACCGGGGTACGCGACAAGGACCCCGTCTCTTTTTGCAACACCCCCGCCTCATGTCCGAAGACCGTCACAGTACCGGGACGAGCATCACGACATCTTTCGGGTAAATCTCATGGATTAAACCCCTTACGAGTCTGTTGTGACAACACGGTCACTCACCTTAATCTTTGCTTGTAAGACTTTCATTACTTCATTACGTTCCACTTTTCATTAATATTAATCTTTCACTTTCTTTACGATAATACATTATGCATACGAATATAAACACACCACGAAAAGTCACATTATACATAGTATAAAGCATCAACAATAGCCCACAACATGCATCACCACAACAGACAAGAACCAGCAAAACATTCCAGAACATACCCACTACATTCTACTCCCAAGCTTCAGAAAAATCCTAAGTCCTTAGACAAATGCGGATGAACAGAGACTAATGCGGATGAATAGTAACCAATGCGGATGAATAATAACTAATGCGGATGAACAATAACTAATGCGGATGAAAGTCTTCATATTCCAAGTGTCCAACTAAATGCTGGTAGAACAAATGCGAATGACTGAAACAAATGCGCATGAACGTTGTAGCAAATGCGCATGAATAAAAGAAATGCGGAAGAACACTTGGGCGCATAAGGAACTACAAATGCGGATGAACAAACAAGAATGCGCATGAACAAAGTACTTAAATGTGTATGAACTACCAACCTGCAAATGCACTTATGCAATTATTCAGTCCCCAATCCTCAATCTAACACATCCTTATCATAGATCTAACATGCTTAACATCTAGAGCAGGCATACAACCACGGAAACACCAACAATTCCTAACCAATCATGCTTATCCATCTGTGTACACAACATCACAAGTATCAACTGCACATAAAGAACAAACACAAACACCCATACGCATACGGTAAAGTATAAAACAATTGTAAAACCTTTTAAACATGCATTTTCAGCCCCAAAGAAGTTTAAAACACATAAAAACCGGGGTATAGAACTCACCTAGTGCAGCAAACAAGTAAAACTCCTCCAAACTAGTGTGCACAAGAGTTCAAAAGCCTAAAACAGCAAAAACAAACAACAAAACATATAAACACACATATAAATAGGTTTCATGGTCAAAACCCAACATAAACCGAGCCAATTATGCAAAGAAATACATACCAATATAAAAAACAACCTCTTTCTCTCTCTAGAACCGAGAGAACTTCGATTTCTTCTTCTTCTTCTTCTCTGATTCAGTTGAACACAGTAGCAGCAGGAGTGATATGGGCGGCCATGCCCATATAAAGTGAACTTTTGACCTTTGTGTACTTTTACACAAAACACCCCTCATCTTTGGCTTCTTTTTGCTTTCTTCTAGATACTTTCTTTTCTTTTATTTTGACAAGATTTCGGGTGTTACAGTTAGATCGTATGTGAAGCACCCAGTGAGATCACTGAGATACCAGAGCATCGGACCACCGTTAGTGAATACGTGGAAACACTCAAAGAAGGCTTAGTGGAGACTGGCCAAAAACACAATACTTTTGTTGATGTATTCGAGGAAAAACAAACAAGCATAATTGATGGAGCATTCGAGGCTATGCTATAGGATATACAGCAGAGACTAGTGAGAGTAGCTGGGCTAGAAGCCTAAGCTATAGTTGCTACTGCATTTGAGGATTATCTGGAGGAGGAGTACTGTACTCGGAAAGAAGAGTAGAAGCTAGAAAAGGAATTTTGGAACACTAAGATGGTAGGGTCAAATATTGAAGAATATACGACCCATCTTTATGAGTTGGTTGCTTTATGTAATGGTAACTTCAACCTACAAGCATACTGAGATGTCAATCGATAGGATAGCACCTTAGATTTAAGAAAGGATCATCACTATTGATCCTATAACCATTCAGTATGCTATGATGTTATCTCACAAGCTCATTCATTTGGTTATGGCATAGAGCACTCTAGCTAAGCATGACATTGTTGATGGTTCATCTGATAGCAAGCAGGATTTGGATGACATGTAGAGTAAGTCATTCAACATCATGGCCAGTGTGATCATTATTGTTGCCCAAGATGTGGTAGGATGGACCATGTAGTCAAATACTTTAAGGGAAAGTCAACGATGAAGCAGCAACAAACCCCAGTAGCAATACAAGCTGAAGCATCATAGGGTTGCTCTGAATGGAACAAAGATACCCAAATCAAGTGAGATTACTCTAAATTGAAGAATGATAATAAGGACAACAACAATGGAAACGAATGATCGATAGAGTGTCAAGGGTCGAGCCTTCAAATTAGGTTTGGCAAGGTAAGAAACAACCAGAATGTGGTTACCGTTTAGCAAGCTTCTAGATGTAACTTCAAGTGGAATGGAACCTGGTTACACCATACAATTAGTTGATGGTAAGCTAATTGAGGCAACATACATTCCGAAGGTATGTACATTAAGATTGTCTGACATTAAAATGTATAGATCTTAAGCCTATTAAGCTTGATAGTTCGATGTGGTTATCGACATGGATTGGTTGTCCAAGAACCAAGCTGAAATTGTCTATTGCAAAAAGGTAGTTTGCGTACCACTTTGTAGCGGTGAAGTCTCATCTGCTTAAGGCGATAAGAGTGTTGCGGTCTCAGACGTTATTTTTATGCCATGGTCATACCGCCATTTTAATTACGATCGCCAAGAAAGCAACTGAGGAAAAGAGGATCGAAGAGATCCTATCGTTCTTTACCTTCCTAAAGTTTCATAAAAGATTTACCTGGTTTTCCCCACACACACAGATCGAGTTTCAGATCAATTTGACACATGAAGTCTCACCTATTACGACAGAACCATACAGATTAGCTCCGAATGAAGTACCAGAACTATCTATGTCACTGTAGGAGCTGTCGGATAAAGGATTCCTCCAAACGAGCTCATCGCCATAGAGAGTTCCAGTCCTGCTTGTCAAGAAAAAGGATAGAACTATCCATATGGCCCATGAGTTTATCAAAGTGACAATTAAGAACCTTTATTCTCTTTCACGTATCCATGATTTGCTTCACCAGCTTCAAGGATCGTGTAACGCCCGAAATTTTGTCACATAAAATAAAAGAAAAGAAAGTATTTTGAAGTGAACTAAAAGAAGCCGAAGTTGAGGGGTGCTTTGTGTAAATAGTACAAAAAAGTCAAAAAGGTTACTTTTATGGGCATGGCCGCCCATACGATGCCCACTTTGCTGCTGCTGTTCGACTAGAAGGAGAAAGGAAGCTAAAATTTTGGTTCTCTCGGCTGTGAAGGAGAAGAAAGGCTGCTTTTTGAAATTTGGTGAGTGTTGTTTATTTGGCTCAGTTTTTGTTAGGTTTTCAACTTTAAAATCGATTTATATGTGTTCTTTGTGTTTTGGTGCTTGTTTAGGTGCTTGAACTCGTGTGCAAGCAGATTCGATGGAGTTTTACTTGTTTGCTGCACTAGGTGAGATCTAGACCCCGGTTTCTATGTGTTTTAATCTGTTTTAGGGCTGAAAATGTATGATTAAAATGTTTTACAACTGGTTTATGTATATCCATATGTTGTGTATGTTTATGCTTGTTTATGTGTTGTGGGTGCTTAGAATGTTAAGTTTATGCTTAGGATAGATGCAAAGGCAGATATGGGATAGTTATGATTCTGAAAAATGAATAATAGGTGGTCATGCGCCCAAACAGGGCCCATGCGCCTGGAAAATTTGCCCTAGAAAAATTAAGAGCGCTCAGGCGCCCCAATAGTGCCCATGCGCCTAAGATGTTTGCCTGAAATTACTAAGTATAATCTCATGCGCCTAAGTAATGTCATGCGCCCAACCCTTTGTTCAAGCGCCTAAGTGCTAGTTCGTGCGCCTGAACAATTCATGCGCCCAGAATGTAAGCTACAATGCCTAAGTGTAGGATTCATGAGCCCGATTACTATTGATGCGGCTAAGCAGGGCTCATACGCCTGCATAGTTGCCATGCGCCTAAATACTTGGAAAATTTTCTAGAATTTTTGGAAATCAGAATTTTAGGGTTTGACCCTGGTTTGACTTGATGCTACAATCTGATTATTTTATTTATGTTTTGGGTTGTTCTTGTGTTCCTATTTATTATATTATTATGTGACTTTACGTGGTGTGATTTATACATATACATAAAGTATTATCATTAAAGAAAGTGGAAAGATTAATGATAAAGAGAAGTGGAACATAAAGAACGGAAGAAAGTCTTGCAAGCAAATTCATATGAGGCCATAACCACTAGGTTGTTAGCTCAACTGTGTTATGTTTAGGTAACCTGTTGGATGCACGCGGGTCAATCTTTGAGATTGAGGGGACCCTTGTTGCTGCCCCGGTACTGGAGTCAGCTTCGTGCACCTATTTGGGGTCTATTTGTAGACCTCGGCCCAGTACCAGTTTTGTGCGCAATATCGGGGGCATAGCACATTGGTCCGGATTAAGTGTAAGATTAAAATAAAGGTTCGAATGAATGATGATGGAAATGGTAAAGAAGATAATGGATGTTATCTTAACAGTACGTATGATGTGTGATAGCGTACGAAGGAAAAGTATATTATTTTAAAAGGGTATTTTCATATACAAATCTTTCAAGGTATTTTAGACATTTTAAAACTAGAACTCACTTATCAACGCTGACTTTTATGCATTTTCAGTTGGCAGGTAAATTGCTGAGGATGGCAGTCGGGGAGGCTACTCGTCGGGGCTAGACTGGCATCCGTTCCCGCATACTAATATTGTTGTTTTATAATGCAATTAATATGATCTTTTGTAATTATTAACAATTAACAATGTATTGCTTAGCAACAGTATTTATTAATAAAGTGAATGGCTTTTGATATTAATTTTGCTGCACTGGTTTATGAACTATGAAATGCTTTATATATATTGTGCTATGATTGACCAACTGTGAGGTCTCCAGGAACGGGGCCTTACAAATCGAGTTTGTATCCCAACGTAGACCTGAGGTTGGAATATCATCATTGAGGGTTTGAGGGATGACATATCTAAGGCGGCACTCAGAACTTTGTATGGTCACCATGAGTGTCTGGTTATGCCAAAGGGTTTACCAAAGCACCTGTGGTTTCATGGAACTCATGAACAGAGTGCGTAAACCCCATATGGACAAATTTATTAACGTCTTGCCAAAGACAATTTAACATATACAAAGAACAAGGGGGCATGAGGATCATGATTTTTGAACTACTAAAACCAGGATAACTGCATGCCATGTTTTTGAGGTGTAACTTCTGGATGAAGTTCAAATTTTGGGTCATGTGTTCAACAAGCAAGGAATGCTTATTGACCCTTCAAAAATAGAATCCATCATGAACTAGGCTTTCTTGGATTGGTTGGTTATTCCCGACGAGTCAGCGAAGGGTTTTCAATGATTGCACACCCTCTTACGACATTAACTCATTAAGGCACCACATATGATTAGGGTAACAAACGAGAGTCCGCATTTTAGGTTATGAAACAAAAGCTCTGTACTGTATTAATACTATCCCTATAGGAGGAAAGTAGATGATTTCATATTGTATTGTCGTGTTTCCATCGAAGGTCTCTGTTGTGTGTTGACGCAATGCGAGAAGGTTATCAAATTCACTTCCTGTCAGTTGAAAGTTCATAAGAAGAACTACATGACACACAACTCCAATTTGAGAGTCATTGCTTTGAACTTAAGATATAAAGGTATTACTTGTACGGTTCCAAATGCGTCATTATACCGATCACAAGAGCCTTTAGTATATCTTTGAAAAGAAGGAGCTGAACATGAGACAACATCATTGGGTCGACCTGCTAAACGACTATGACAATATGATGAAGTACCATCTAGGAAAGGATAATGTGGTAGCCAATGTCTTAATTCGAAAGTAACCACCTAAACTAAAGTGAGTGCGAGCATTAAAGCTTACCATTCATGCAAGAGTACCTGATCAAATCCGTAATGCTCAAGTTAAGGATTTGAAGGATGAGAATCTAAAGGCTGAGTCCATGCGACACATAGAAAACCAATAAGTGATAAAATCCAAAGGAAATCCTTATTTCATGGAAGGAATATGGATTTTTGTGTACGTGAATTTACGAGAGCTAATAATGAATGTAACTCATACGACTCGATATCCCATTCATCAAGGTTCAGGTAAGATGTACCATGATTTGAAAGTTCTTTATCTGTGGCAGAATGTGATAGGAGATATTACCACGCATGTAAGCAAGTGTTTAGCTTGTTCTAAAGTTAAGGTGGAATATCATGGATAATCTGGTTTACTCCAACAACCACAAATTCTAGAATGGAAGTGGGAGTAGTATCTCAATAGATTTCATTATGAAGTTACTTCAAACTGTTAGCGGATGTGATACTATTTGGGTAATAGTAGATCGCTTGGCAAAATCGCACCCTTCCTGCATATTAGAGAGACTAATTGAATTGAGAAGTTAACTCGCACATATCTATGAGAAAAAGTCTCTCGGCATGTGGTGCTAGTTTTGCATCATCTCTGATTGTGACACTGAATTCATTCCTTATTTTTTAAGGTCATTGCAAATGTCATTAGGAACATGGTTGGATACGAGCACAGTGTATCATCCACAGACTGATAGTTAGAATGAGTGTATGACTCAGACTCTAGAAGATAAATTGTGACCATGTGTTATTGATTGTGGTTGTAGTTTGGAAACCCACCTACCTTTGATTGAGGTCCCCGATGATAATAGTTACCACATGGTGATAAAGACCGCACCATTTGAGACACTCTATGGAAATAAGTGCCGATCACCTATTTGTTGGGTAGAAGTTAAAGGAATGTTTGCCCAAGTTAAAGGAATGTTAACTTACAGGTCCTGAGCTTATGCATGTGACGACTAAGAAATCGTTCAAATTCGTAACCCCAGGGCAGCAGCATGTGACCGATAAAGGATTTACATGGTCTAACGCTAATAAAATCCATCAAATACCAAAACCATAACAAGGTACTTCTAAAAGTGTCACCTTGGAAAAGTGCAATTTGTTTTCGAAACCAAACGAGGAAAGTTAAACCCACACTACGTTGGATCTTTTGAGATTGTCAAAAGGGTTGGACCAGTAGATTAACAACTCAATTTGCCTAGAGAACTTAGTAGAGTACATAACGCGTTACACATTTCAGACATGAAGAAATGTCTGTCTGACGAAACAGTCGTCATTCTTTTAAATGAGAAACAGTCGTTATCGAGGGACTAGTTGAAATCATGGACCAAGTGGTCAAAAACACTCAATCATAATTGTACCTTTATTGTTAAAGTTTGTTAGAACTCTAAGTGTGGACTAGACTTTACCTTAGAACACGAGAACCATATAAAGGTGAAATACCTACAGTTTACATGTTTAGAATTTCAGGGTGAAATTCCTTCAACAAGGGGATGATGTGACAACCACGAATTTTTCGACCGTCTTTTATCGGAGTTAGCTAAATTTCGGGACGAAATTTCTTTCAACATGGGGATGATCTGACACCCGAAATTTTCAGGTCACTTTCCGGTCATCACATTCATGGTTTACCAATCATACATTCATGCATTTAGTATTGTTTACTTAAATGCATCATTTATTGCACAAACATTCATGGACCTTTCACGTAACGGCAATTCGGTGAATTACCGAATCGCACGCGCGTCTGTCCCCGAACATTGGTGACTTGTCAAAATAGTTTTCAAACAATCATAATTGGTGTGAAATTATGTGTTATATGATTGTATGATTAAAGATGTAGTTTGGTGTGCAAAAAGTTCAATCGCGTAGCGTTAAAACAATTTTTATAAAAGACGGGGGCCTTTCTTGTAAAAACAAAAGTATAAAACCCAACCCCCCAACCCTAATCACCATTTGGCCATCCCATTCCCCTTTCCCTTAAGAGGTTTCGCAACAAATCAAACACACACACAAAGCACACCTTCTTTGATCATGTTCTTGCATATTGGTGGTGATTTTTATCGTTTTTTTCATCAAACGCATACTAGGGATCATCATGTAAATATTCAAGTAAATTTTTATGTTTGATTTCAGTATAATGATGTTTGTAAAGATTGGTTTTGTGAAATTGTGTTGTTTTGATCAAAACCCAAGACTTACTTATAATGGAAACTTTAATTTGGGACTTTTGTTGAAATTATATGAATTAGATGAAATTGGATTGAATTGATGGTTCTAGGATGTTAGTTGATGCTACTGGATGAAAAAATCATGTTTTAAACTTTTGATTTTGGCTCGGATTTTGAGTACTTTTCATTAAAGGAAAATTTTTGGGTAAGTTGGTTTATAAATGATGATTTATGCATGTTCGATGATATGTGATGATTGTTATATGATGTTTAGAGCATAAGAAAGGATTAGGAATATCCAAATGCTGAAAAACGCATTGTGTGAACATGTTTGCTTTTTATAGAAACTTTTGTGACTTGATGTGATGAATGATGAGTATGATATATGTAGAACATGTTATGGTGATGTGATTGATGTTGGAATGATCATAGGAGTATGTTAGGAGACTTTAGGTGAATTTGTGAAACTTGTGTTCTTATGTTTTAAATTAGGAAACTTTGGGCATGATGAAGAATCTAGGTTATGTTAACATGTCATGGATGATTGTTGGATGTGTTACATGTATAAATGAGATGGTTTTTGTGGTATTATTTATAATCTATAAACGGGTTGCGCATGTTAATGATGTAATAGTTTCCAAAAATAAAAAACTTTCCAAAAATAGATTTCCGACATGAAACTTAATGTGAATCATTATTTGAGCTATTTGAGCATGACTAAACATGGTTTACTTATTTGAGTCACCAACGGGCCGTCGGGTCAGTCCGGTAAACAAAAGTCAACTAAAGTTAGTAGTCAAACATTTCTCGAACACGCTAACAATTACGTTGTTTGGATACAACGGGATTCATATTGACCATTATGTACATACACTCATGGACTTATATTTGTTAGGTAATGATTAGCTTCTAGTTTTTACACTTCATGTATTCATACGCATATAAGGTGAGTCTTCACGCCCCACATTTACTTACTTTTCTTTTTGGGGGAGAAGCATGCAAACTATTTTTATCTGGTTTTGGTATTATTTGCATATCGTTTGTTACTGTAATGCAAACATTATCACACAAGTCCTTACATACTCGAACCATTAATAATGGAATAGCAAGGTAATTTTGCGTAGTACTACTGGGTTTAACAAACCCCACCCGCGTTAGTCGTGCTAACTCGATTGGAGGTCGAACGGGTGTTTAATTGACCTAGAACTTGCCATTATTCTATGATAAGACATGGCAGAAGGCAAAACAACTTACAAACAGTCAGCTTCGGTTCAAAACGCTAAGTAACTCGATATATAGGCTAGCTACCTATGGTATACTTTTGTTTACTTTTACTAGGAAAACGCTCAAACATATTTAATGATTTAAACATGTGAAGTCACCAACCTTGTGTTGACACACTTTAGCATGTATTCTCAGGTCGCTGGCATGCTTAAGGCAAGGGCTGCATATCTGAGGTTCATGCATCATCTTTATCATTTGAAAGCAAGCTCATTTACATTTACTACTTTCATTGGGCGCCTTGTTTTGTGCATTTATTACTCATGGTTTCATGAACATTTACGCTTCCGCATTGATTACATTGAAAACTATCTTTTACTCTGATTTACGTTCAAACGCTTATTTTGAAAACACATATAGTGTCATTTGATATAACTGTGTCTGAAATCCTGGTTTGTCCCGCGCCTCGTGTAGAACCCCGCCGGTGGATTTGAGGGCATCCCTGTTGATCAGATTGCAATAACCAAAGTTCACAAAGATCATCCTTTAGAAATCTTCATAGGTGATATCAATCCCAGATTGACCCGAAGTCAATCTGACACAGCAAACATTTGCTTGTATTCCTACTTCCTATCTCTATCTGTACACAAAAACATCACAGAAGCACTCAGTGACAATAGTTGGATAGAAGCAATGCAAGAGGAATTACAACATTTTAGAAAGCAAGAGGTATGGAAGTTGATTGACCTACCTAAAGGTCAATATGCCATTGGCAGAAGATGGCAATTCAGAAAAAAAGCAGATGATAGAGGAATTGTCATCAGAAACAAAGTAACACTAATTGCCGAA
Source organism: Flaveria sonorensis (assembly GCA_025506505.1). Lineage (NCBI taxonomy): Eukaryota > Viridiplantae > Streptophyta > Magnoliopsida > Asterales > Asteraceae > Flaveria > Flaveria sonorensis. The sequence goes on along the minus strand of CM046439.1, from coordinate 27,240,937 downwards.
GGATATACTCAAGAGGAAGGCATTGATTATGATGATGTCATTGCTCCAGTAGCTATACTAAAAGCTATCCGAGTGTTCTTTGCATATGCCTCATCCAAAAGCTTCACTGTCTTCCAAATGGGTGTCAAGTGTTCATTCCTTTATGGAAATATAGATGAAGAGGTATATGTTACTCCACCACCAGGGTTTGAAGACCCATAATTCCCTCGCAGAGTCAACAAGTTAAATAAAGCTCTGTACGGTCTTGATCAAGCACCTAGGAAGTGGTATGAAACTTTATCTAAGTTTCTCCTACAGAATGGGTACACCTAAGGGAAAATAGATCAGACATTGTTCTTAAAGAGAAAAGAACAAGACTTGTTAGTGGTCAAGTCTATATGGATGACATAATTTTTGGCTCTACCAACATCCAACTTTATAGAGTTTGAAACTGTTATGCAATCAAAATTCCAAATGAGCTCAATAGGAGAACTTACCTTCTTCCTCGGTCTTCAAGTTCAACAATCAGCTGAAGGAATTTTCATCAATATGAGCAAGTATGTGAATCAAATATTAAAGAAATACAAGATGTCTGATTGAACATACAGCAAAACACCATTTAGAACTGGATTAAAATTTGGCCCCGATCCAGAAGGAACATCAGTTGATCAGAAGCTTTACAGATCAATGATAGGCTCAATGATGTATCTAACAGCAAGCAGACTAGACAACATGTATGCAGTTTGCATGTGTGCAAGATACCAAGCAGATCTAAAAGAATCACACATACATGCTATAAAAAGAATATTCAAATAGTTAAAAGGCAAACCATCACTTGGCCTATGGTGTCCAAAAGTTGGAGATTTCTCTTTATATGCATACACAGATAGTGATTTTGGGGGATGCTACAGCAATAGAAAATCCACTACTGGAGGTTGTTAGTTTCTTGGATCAAGATTGATCTCCTGGCAATGCAAGAAACAAACAAATGTCTCTATTTCAACAGCTGAAGCAGAATACATAGCTGCTTCTGCATGTTGTTCTCAAGTGCTTTGGATTCAAAACTAAATACTTGATTATGGCTTTAATTTTCTTAAAACACCAATACACATTAACAATTCTGCTGCCATGTTTATCACTGACAAAACATTTCAACATTCAAAAACAAAACACATAGATACCAGATATCACTTTCTGAGAGATTGCTCAGAAAAGGGTCTGATAAAGTTAATCAAAGTTCATACATACAATCAATTGGCTGACAAGTTTATCGAACCATTTGATTCAACAAGATTTGAATTTCTAGTTCGGTCACTTGGAATCATCAACTATGAAACAAACAAGTAATGTTTTTAAAACATTAGTATCAAACAAGCTTGATTTTGTCAAAGTCCAAGTTTAAAATCAAAAAAGCATCTTTCCAAATCAAGATATCAAACAAACACTCGTGTTTTCTCATTAACAAACAATTTGAATCACACATAACCATTCATGAGAAATGATAGTACACTAGACTATTTCTTCTCTTGTGTTTTTTTCCACTAATAAAGACTGACAATACTTTGTTTGATATGTGGATAGGTTCAGCATGGGACACCTAACATCACATACAACAATGAAGAACTAAATTCTCATGATTGTGTGGTCAGCAAAACACATCTTTTTTTATGGTGAGTATTGGTCTACCCAATATAGGTTGCTTGTAAGGTAACTACAACCAAGTGAAACAGTTTATAAATTGCTCAATCATACAAGTGTCTCCTCTGTTATGATTATCATAGATCTGGAGTACACTACGGCATTCTTTGTTGTGCTGAGCACAAACCTGAATGACCTACTTCATGATCCAAAAAGATTCCCAGTAAGGAACATATCCATCTTGGATGAACAATCAATAAAGTCTTTTAGGCGACACTTCTTGAGAATGAATCAAAAGAATCCCAAAGAGGAACACCTTCCAAAGTGAAGTGAAAAAGAATCCCTAGAAGGATCAAACAACAAGGATCAAATTGAGTATTTATACTCCTAAGTAGCTAGGTCATAAGTATTAGAAGTGCTTTCTAGCATATCTTGAGGAGGATGGATCTTAACATACAATCAGTTGTAGGGTACATACAATTCATGTTAATACACTCAAAACATGATAATCACTTACTATTTAAATCCATCATTAATACCATGTATGAGTTTAAGTGGATCATAATATCTGTAATCAACATTGTATTAGTCTATCTCTATTCTCAAAATCATACAAACAATTCAGTGAAAATTTAAGAATAGTATGATCTCATGTCATGTGCCAATGATTCATGTCCAAACATGAAAATCATTCATTTATTAGTTAGATAAAGTGCTGTCTTTCTAAAAGTTTATCATTAAAGCAATCAGATTGGACTTTGATAATTTCCATTCAAACACATTCAAATTTTTGTCATTTTATAAAGCATTTTGTAAACATGCAAAAATTTAGGGGGAGTAAATAAACATGGAAATATCAAAGGCAATAGAACATATGCATAATCATAAATTTTAAAATTTGAAATATTAAATTTTGAGTTTTAAATATAGCCATCACAAGCCAACACTCAAACACAAAAATTTGACACATACATATGCACAATATTGCACAATATTGCTTGTGAGTGACTCTTTAACATCTATATTTGATCATGAATGTTAAAATTTTTAAAATTTTAACATCCATATATTGTTCTCGAAAGAATTGTTCTTGGAAGATTTAATTGTTCTCGGAAGAAATCATTTCAAAATAAACAAATTTCAAAATTTTGACAACTGTTGTCAAGGCAGACACACAAATATACATCCGCTGTAGCTAAAGTAAACCATTAACATGAAAAATTTCACCCAAGTGTGCATAGCGTATGACCAAATGACCATCCGCTATGAACACAGTACAACATCCAAAGGGTCCACAACGTACAAGTTTAAATTTGTACAATTGATCCACTTTCACACAACGCATGTGAATTTCATAGCACATGACTTAAAATTAAATTTTCAGTTAAACTGTTCACATAGTGAAAACATACACTATATCCATAGCGGACAGACATTTTGTACATTGTATATATACATCAACACTTATCATTTTTTTATTCATCATGAGAGAGAGAGAGCGAAAATTAAATTTCTAAAAAGTTACCAACAGTGCTTAAACCCTTTAAACCCTTGATCATCCAAAACCTAAATTCTATTTGATTTCCCTTCTGATTCATGATCAAATAGGTATATGTAACACCCGAAAATTTCTTGTCAAAATGAGAGAAAAGAAAAGTAATAAAAAGAAAGAAATAAAAGTATCTTAAAGAGAATGAAAAAGAGCAATAGTGGAGGGGGGCTTTGTGTAAAAAGTACAAAAGTCAACTATTTTATTATTTATGGGTATGGCCGCCCATATTTGTGTTCCTTACCTGCTGTTTTCGACAAAGAAGAAATAAAGAAAGCTAAACTTTTCCCTCTTGGTTTCAAGAAGAAGAAGAAACTGATTCTTGCTCTTGGTAAGCAATTCTTTGCTAATTGGCTCGGTTTTTGTTGGGTTTTCAACCATAAAACCGATTTTTATGTGCTTTTGTGTTTGGGTGTTTGTTTTGCTTGTTTTAGGTGCCTAAACAGTACCCCATGAGCCCAGCCAGTTTGCTCAGGCGCCTAAGCATAGGTCATGTGCCTGAATAGTACCTCATGGGCCCAAAAGTTATTCATGCGCCTAAGTCTTTCCCATGCGCCCACTGCCGAGAAATGCCTAAGTGTTAGTCATGTGCCTGAATAGTACCTCATGTGCTCAGGAAGGATTCCCAAACGCCTAAGTGTTGGATCATGCGCTCACATAGGGTTCATGCGCCCAAGCAGGATTCATGCGCCTGCATAGTGCTCATGCGCCTAGAACTCTTAGGAAATTTTCTTAAATTTTGGGAAATGTAGAATTTTAAGACTTAACCCTGGGATGTTTTGGTGGTTATGTTTATTCATATTATGCTTGTTTATGGCCTGTTCTTGTGTTCCATATTATGTATTTATTGCGTGGCTTTACGTGGTGTGTTTATACTCGTATACGTAAAGTATTATCATAATGAAAGTGAAAGATTAATGATATTGAAATGTGGAACATAACGAATGAATGAAAGTCTTGCAAGAAAATTGAATAGAGGTGCACGACCATGTTGTCGTTAGCTCAACTGTGTGCGGTTTAGCTAACCCGAAGGATGCACACTGGGTCAATCTTTGAGATTGACGGGACCCTTGTGGCATGCCCTGGTACTGGGTCAGGCTTTGTGCACAATGTTAGGAGTCTATTTATAGACTCCGACCCAGTACCCTCTTCGTGCACAATGTTTAGGGTATTGCACATTGGTCTGGTAAAAAGTGAAAGATAATAACGAAAGTACGAAATAAAAGTGAAGAATGATGAAAGATAATAATGAATATTATCTTGTTGTACGTATGACATGTGAAAACGTACGAAAGTAATGAAATTTATGAAAAGGAAGAAATTCCAAGAAAAGGTATTTTCATATATATACACAAGGTATTTTAATGTTTTAAAACTAGAACTCACACAGCAACGCTGACTTTTATGCATTTTTAGTTGGCAGGTAATTATTGTTGAGGATGGCACGCGGGGAAAGCTACTCGTCGGGACAAGACTGGCATCCATTCAATCTTAATGATATTGTTGTTTTGTAATGCAATTAAAAGGTCTTTTGTAACTCAAGAAACAATGATGTATTGCTTAGCAACAGTAATTATGAATGAAATGAATGGTTTTTGTTAACTTAATCCGCTGCTTAATCTTATGAAATTCATAATGCTTTATACGTATAATGCTATGCTTGACCAACTGTGAGGTCTCCGGGAATGGGGCCTTACAGAATAACAACGCGATTCCAATCATCAAACAATCATTAAAACATCTTGTTCATTGATTTTGATTCGAACATTGTTCGACCTAAGTCAAACAATTAACTGAAACCAAAATACGAATCTTTTGATGTTTTAAATCAAATCAAACAATGAATATGTGTTAGATAACCTTAGTTGGATATGTAATGATTGTTTATTTGATATAATTTGTAAGGCCCCATTCCCGGGACATTTACAATTGGTCAATCATCGCATAAAACACTTAAAACACATCATTTTGCTGCGGAAATACATCTTTTCATTAATAAATTAAATTGTGTCAAATCATCACATCATTTCATTTACATCTCAAAAATTGTATTAATACAATATCATTCTTAAAAATATGGATGCCTGACTCGGATCATCCCTAGTAGCTTATGCATCGATGCCTGCACCTCCTTAGCATCAATAATTACCTGCCAACTAATATGCATATAAAAAGTCAGCGTTGCTAAGTGAGTTCTGGTTTATAATAAAATACATTGCTTTCGCATAAAGTATCCTTTACTTTCACACGTGATCATACATCATACACACATCTTGAAATAAATATTTATTATCTTTCATCATCATTCATCATCGTTCATTTTCGTACTTTCATTCATTAAGATCTTTCACTTTCATCTGGATCCTGCCATATGCTAAACCCCCACGTCATGCAAAAGCTGGTACTGTTCTGGGGTTTATACATAAACCCCCAGATCATGTCGAAGCACACACAGTACCAGGGTAAGCGGCAAGGATCCCATCACATCTTGGTCAATCTCAAGGATTGGTCCCCTGTGCGCATCATCAAGGGTTAGCTAAACAGCACACAGTTGAGCAAACAACTACCTCATTGAGTTGTGAACCTCCATCATTTTGCTTACAAGACTTTCATTCATTTATTACTTTCCACTTTTCATTATCATTATCTTTCACTTTCATTACATAATCCTTTATGCACATATACATATCATGCCACTTAAAGTCACATCATAATACATAACATGAAATATTATAATTTATAATAGTAGCCCACAAGTAGATAAAACATTAGAAAAATTAAAACAAGCATAGACTTCCATTAAACATAAGTACTTAACACTTAAATTCTATTCCCAAAATTTCAGAATAAACCTAAGTGTTCACAGCACATGAATAAGGTATACATCGGATGACTTAAGTATTAAGTGTCCACAGCGGACAGCCAAAGTCCACAGCGGATGACTACAGTCTACAGCGCATGAATAAGACACTAAGTGTGTCCACAAAGGATGACTAAGGTTCATAGCGGATGAATTAGACATTACAAATGTCCACAGCGGACAACCATAATCCACAGCGGATAGTCTAAAGTATTTAAAGGATACACAATGGACAACTAATATCTACAACGGACATGCATGCATACTAAAGTGTCTACACCGGACAAAAAATGTCCACAGCGGACGGTCTGAATCATCTTTCTAAGTGTCCACAGTGGATATTCTAACAATGTCGATGTGTCCACAGCAGACAGTTAGTGTCCACACCGGACACCATGAGTTATCCTCCTAATTGTCCACAGCGGACATTCAAAACCCATAGCTGACAGTCGTCCAAATGCTTATGTTCTGCATATGTAAATTGCTGTTTCATACCACACTTCTAAACGTATACTTAGCATAGATCTATTAGATTCATACACTAGAACGTAACAAACAACCATATAACATCATAAAATCTTTTAAAACATACATCTTTCAAAAACAGTCGTATTTTCATGGAAAAAACTAGTTTGGTTTATGAAACATCAGTTTAATATACATATCAGCCCCAAACAAGTCAAAAATGTAAATGAGGGGATCTAGAACTCACCTTAACCAGCTTTCGAGTGAACCACAATAAACACGAGAGCAACCTGCAGTTCTAGCACCTAAACACACGAAAACAAGTAACTAAACACATAGGTACACATAGAAATCGGTCCAAAAGCTTAAACCCGACTAAAGTCGAGAAGAAAACACCTTAAAATCTTGACTTTTGAAGATTTCTTCCACTTTCTCTCTTTAGAACCGGATGGGAGCTTCTCTCACTCTCTAGCCGAAAGTTTTGAGCGTGAGAGAGGGTTATGGGCGGCCATATTTCCTTTTTAAACCCCATTATGGGCTGGTTTGGCCCTTGCGCTCTTTTAACCCTTTTTTGAAATAATAACTCATTTGCTCCCTTTACTTTTCTTTTCTTTTCTTTTTCTGAAATTTTCGGATGTTACATAATTTGATTAAGTATTCATCGAGCTTATGAACAGTCATGATGTTCATGCCAAAAACAGTCAAAATTTGATTTTTGATCTTTAAAATTGTTCAATATAAGTTGAAATATGTTATAAATTTTCAAACATGTTTAAAAATCAGTTGCGACCAAGCATAGTTAGTTAATTTGGCATAACATTTATTACAAGATCATTAAATGTACAAGCATTCAATATGCATTCAATGAAGGATTTGACTTCAAAAGTCAAACTGAAATTTTCAAGTTGAGTTGTTATGAAATGAAATCAATGTATAATATGAAACAAACAACTCATTGAGTTATAACAAACAATGCAAAACAATTTTGGATCAAAACAAATTAAACCAAACAAGATTTCCATGATCAAAATTAACCAAACAGTTGACTTTTCATAAGTCAAACTGACTCATTTGTTAATGTCATACAATCATACAATTAGACCAATCACAAGTATTAAGAATACATTTCATCTTTCCATAATAATCACAACAGTCCAGTGAACACTTGATCAATATTTCATCATCACACATCATTAACATACAAGATACTAACATCAATTTTTTTCATTACAGATATGGCAAACTTAGTGTTTGTCAGAGATCATAATCTCTGTGCTTTTCTCAACACTGATTCACCCAAGGCTGAGAATACAGAGATATCATACAAACAACTAAACAGACTAGACGTTTACATGCTATGACAACAAGACCTGAGATTTATGAGGATCCTATAGTTCAATTCTGGACTCATGCTCATCTGGAGCAAGTGAATGATGAGCAAGTAGTAGTATAAACTGTGCATGATCACCAGATTTCAATCTCAAAAGAGGTCATAAGGAGAGTATTATAGTTTGGTGATGAAGATACCCAAGGCCTAATAGAATTTAATGAAAATTATGCACTTCATGTATTCAGACAAATTGGGTATACAGGAACCATTGAAAGAAAACAGATCAAGAAGATATGTGCTCAATTCAGGTTCCTAATGCACACTTATCAAAAGACAATGGCAAATAGAAAGACAGGATGGGATGCTACTTCTTTAAGAAATTCCACTGCTATAGCAAGCATCATAGCAAGGAGACCATTCAATTTTGCAGGCCAAATATTCAATGGAATGATTTAGAATCTTACTGAAGTAAGGAACAAATTACAAATGTATCCAAGGCTCCTTCCGATGATCATTGATGATCTGTTACCAAACATTCCAAGAGAGGGTGCCATTTTCCAACTAGTTCATTTTAATGAACATTTATTCATAAGAATTAAGTCAAGCTTGTATCATGGAGATGAAGTTCCTTTCCCTGCTCACATGATTGATTATGATTGTTGTGGGTGAAAATCTTGTGTAGTATTCTGCTAAGTATTTTGATGCTCGGGATATACAGACAGGTTTGGTATCTTGAACTTTATTTTACATATTTCTTGTAGATATTTTCATTTTTAATAGAGGAAATAATTGCATGACTTGGTCCAAGCTAGAAGATCTGGAATGTTGAACATGTATGAGAGACTTCCAATGGTCATTTAATGAGTTATAATGAATAAATGGTTAGTGTAACAGTTAAAGACTTGGTCTTTGCTGAAGACCTGGACTTATGGTTGTTCAAAACATGTAGAAAAGACTTGTAATAGTTAAGAGGTGAAGAAAACGTGTTCAATTAGAGGGATAAGGACTAACTGGTCAAAGTAACCGCCGAGGATCCCGAAAATCTCGCTGAATATCCCAAAAATATCTCACATTTTGTTTATTATATGTACTATAAATAATGAGGCTTGGCTGATCGTTTTAGGTCAATTATTCACATTCACACACCTGATCTCTGTTCACAAACACTCAAACACGCTCAAATAATCATTGTAACACTTAGATACGATCATTCAAGCTCTCAAGTTGTACTTGTTTTTTGTTATTAATCAAAGGACCAGCCATCGACATTTTGTCCGGCACCAAGGGATTTTTTGTGCCGGAGATCACTTTGATCAATGGCCTTTTTCCCCTTCAAAAATCCGTTGTCTTTGTTCTTACTTGATTTGATTGTTCATTTCTGTAATATCCTGATCGATATTCCGGTGTTGGTCAGATATTTAAGATAGTATTCTGATATAGCACACTACCTCACTTGACTAATTTGTTCATTAATTACCTTGTTAATTTTTTACTAGAAAAATTTGGCGCCTACCGTGGGGCTAGTGTCGTTATAATCTTCCAAATCATTCCAAACATCTTTCGTTTATTCAAGCCTTTCATTCATTTTTTTTTCAAAAAAATGGCTTCTCAAACAAGCATTCTTCATCTCCAACACTCCATCTTCTTCCATCTCTGTTGCTTTGAATGCGCTTCTTCCTCCTCCCGCTAATTTTGAAACATTCAAGAGGTGTAAGGATAAGGCTGTCACCAAAACTTCTACCCCTGACATTAAAATTCCCAGGTCTAGGAATACTGGTGGGGATTCTATTCTAGTTTTTGGTGAAGAATTCCGCTCGGTAGTGTCCATGATAAAGCGGCATATGGAGCAGCAGCAACAGACCAACAAATCGGTGATGAGTCAACTTATGGAGTTGAAGTCAGCATCCAAAAAGCCGGCCCAAAATAAGGAAACACCATTGCACCCTAGGATACTTAACTTTGATTTTGCAGGATCCTATAGGGTGCAGGATGATGATATAATCCTGATGCAGAATAGCATTGCTGGATCATCTATTTCATCCAAGACTATAACGCCAAAGGAAATGGGATTTTCCTCAGGATTCTCCTTGGGACTTACCTCAGGATTATCCTCAGGATATCCCATAAAATCTTTTTCTGGAACCTTTACAAATGATATTCTTACAAATAAAACCCTTCAGTTACTAATAATTTTCAAACTGTGCAGGATACAGGGATTAGTACTACTATTGCTAGAGAAATCCAGAAACATATGGATATGATCTCTAGTGTGCCAGGTGTGATAAAGCCCATCCCTGAAGTATCTGATGCTAGTCACAGGATATCCCGCTTTGCACCGCCAATTTGTGATGCTAAAATCCCGATGAGATTCCAAACTCCTAACATGAAGCTCTTTGATGGTTCAATTGATCCTGAGGAGCATATTGCCTAGTATAGGGAGAGGATGGAGATTAACCCTGTCCATGTGCACATGAAAGAAGCCTATTTGTGCAAGGGATTCGGATCAACATTGATAGGGCCAGCCCTGAAATGGCTGCTTAATCATCCACCTTATTCTATTACCTCCATTGCTCATTTAATCAATTTGTTTAACAATCAATTTTCTTGTAGTAGAGCATTTGAAAGACTAACAACTGATCTATACATGGTGATCCACAATCAAGGAGAATTTTGAAGAGATTATGTCAATAGGTTCAGTAAGGAGGCTCTAGACATCCTGAACCTTGATATGCCGACGGTAGTTCATGCTTTCAAACTAGGATTGCCAAAGGATTTTGCATTCTACGTGGATCTTGTGATGAATCCTTGCAGGAATTTGGATGAAGTCAGAAACAAGGGTCTGAGGTTTATAAGACTTGAGGAAGATAGAAAGATCCAATAGAGGATCGATGGATCCACAGAATATGGGAATCCTAACAGGAAATAAGAATCCTCTTCAAAATATTACCTTCCCAAACCATATTCCAGCAATGATGGCAAGAAAGTAAACTTTGTTGAAGATGATGAGGATGATGAGGAGTATCCTAAACTTGTGGATTATTATTTCTTAGTGTCAACTTAAGAATTAATATATGGTATGCAGGGTCTTGGAGAGAAAGCTAGGTGGCCTCGGAAGAATGAGAAGAATCTTGGATGGAAAGACCAGTCTAAGTGGTGTGCATTCCACGAAGACTTTGGGCATATCATCGAGGATTGTATTGCTCTGTGCAAAGAAATAAGTTACTTGTTGAGTAAAGGACACCTAAAAGAACTACTAGGAAAGAAAGGCTAAGCACCAGGATACTGATAGGAATCCTTAAAGAAATCTTAAGGAAATCCTAAGAGAGCTGCATCTCCTCCCCTAGATGCTTCAATTGTTTTCTTTATTTAAGGTGGATCTTACATATGTAGAACATCAAACTCAACTACCAAGGGACGTATGAAAGAAGCCAAATCAAAGAAAGGAGATAGGCTGAATTCTAAATCTACTTTGACTTAAGGAAAAACCATATCCTTTGATGATGATGACATGGATAATATGCAGGATCCTCTTTATGATGGTTTAGTTATAACTCTATATGTTTTTAACCATTTTGTGCATAGGATATTGATAGATGGTGGGTGTTTTGTGAACATAATCCAACTACAAACTCTAAAGAAGATGAACATCCCAGACTCAAAAATCACCACAAAATCCTTGATCCTTGTGGGATTCAATGGTGAAACAAAGAGTACTATTAGAGAAATCAAGCTTCCGGTATATGTAAAGGGAGTAAATTCTATGCTAACATTTTGTGTAATGGATTGTTTGTCATGTTATAACATCATTTAGGTTGGCCTTCAATCCATGAGATAAAAGCCATACCTTCAACGTATCACCAGTGTGTAAAGCTCCATACACCTTAGGGTGTGGTCAAAATTAAGAGTAATTAGCAGGAGGCCAAGGACTATTATACATCCTCAATGAAAGCATCGGCTTAGAATAAGGGAGCATAGACATAACAGAATAAACTTCGGATGTGTTAGAGAATACTGAGCAGGATATCTAGCAAGATGTGAAAGAAGTAGCTTTAGTTCCCGATGAGCCATAAATAAAACTGTTGATATGAGCAAATATCCCTTAGTATATTGAGCAGTATATGATCTCCTTCCTAAAGAAAAGAAGAAGCACATTTGTTTGGAGACATGAAGTTATGACATGTATCTCCAAGGATATTATATCTCATAAACTTGGTTTGGATGAAAATTGCAGGCCGATTCGCCAAAAGAGGAGCAAGTTTGCACCTGAAAGAAATAAAATCATCCAAAAAGAGATGGAAAGATTACTGAAATCTAGGATGATTAGAGAAGTAAAGATTCCAAGGTGGCTTGCAAATGTGGTAGTGGTCCCGAAAAATAATAGAAAATGGAGGGTGTGTGTGGATTATACCGACCTCAACAAAGCTTGTCCAAAAGACCCATTCTCATTGCCACACATTGACACCATGGTAGATGCTATTGCTGGCCATGAAATGCTGACTTTCATTGATGCTTCATCAGGATTTCAACAAATCCAAATAGGGCCCTCGGATCAAGAAGACACAACCTTCATGACCCCTACATGTATTTTTTGTTATATTGTCATGCCTTTTGGTCTTAAAAATGCACATGCTACATACGAAAGGATGGTTAAAAAGATGTTCAGAAGCAAGCTGGGGGACACCATGGAGGTCTATATTGATGATATGGTAGTCAAGTCAAAGAAAGCTGAGGATCGCCTCCAAGATGTTAAAGAATTCGGTATCCTGGACCAATTTAATATGAAGCTGAATTCTACCAAGTGTCATTTTGGTATGGGGGCAAGAAAGTTCTTGGTATACATGGTCACCAAAAGGGGGATAGAGGCCAGCCCAGAGCAGATCAAAGCTATCATGAACCTGAAGTCCCAACTAATGTATAGGATATCCAAAGGTTAACCGGGAGAGTTGCAGCCCTAAACAGATTTATATCAAAATCCTCCAAGAGATGCAAAGAATTCTATGATTTCCTGAAAAAGAATAAGAAGTTTGAGTGGGGACAGAAACATGAAGAGGTACTTTAAGCTCTTAAAGAGTACCTTGCCTTAGCCCTTTTATTGATGAAGCCTGAAGATGGAGAGCAGCTGTCATTATACCTGGCAGTATCCCGGACCATTGTAAGTGCTATTCTTGTTAAGGATCATGATGGAAATTAGCATCTTGTGTATTATGTGATCAAAAGTCTACTTGATGGTGAAACTAGGTATTCTCATTTGGAAAAACTTATTTTAGCTTTGATAATGGCTTCTACCAAGCTTAGGAATTATTTTGAAACACATAGGATATGTATTAAAACAAATTATATGATTAAAAATGTGCTTAGAAAACCTAAAATGTCAGGTAGGATGGCTAAATGGTCTGTAAAGCTTAGTGCCTTTGATATAATATATGAGCCTAGGACTGCTATGAAATCCCAAGCCTTAGCTTATTTTATGGCATATTTTAGTCAGGATATTCAGCAGGAAGTACACTTAGAAGTTCAAAACTTGGAATCTAATAATGAAATATGAACCTTACATACTGATGGAGCATCTAATATAAGAGAAATTGGACTAGGAATCATCCTGAAATCACCAATAGGGGACATACTACCCCAAGCCATTAGATGTGAATTCCAGGCTACGAATAATGAATCGGAATATGAGGCCTTTATAGCAGTATTACAATTAGCTGAAAATATGGATATCAAATGCTTGCATGTGTATATTGATTCCTTATTATTAACTAACCATTTTAATAGATCATATGCTGCAAAAAGGTATAACTTAGTTAAATATCTCCAAATTGTTAAGAGATTAGCAAAATGTTTCGAAATATTCTCCATAGAACAATTACCAAGAGAAGATAATGCTGAAGCGGATTCTTTCGCCTATCTTGGATAGACAGTCAGGATACTGGAAGGGGTTAAGATACCTATCGACCATATTCTGAAACCATTTATAAATGATGATGAACTTGTTGCTGAAGATGTCTAAGGGGTGATGACCACTGAGGATGAAGAGCTTCAAGATCCTGGTCAGGATACCAAATCCTAGACTCATCCAATCCTGAACTACATAAGGAATAGGGACATCCGAAGGAAGAAAACCCAAGAGCCTTCAGAGCCAAGGTGTCCTGATACAACATTATTAATAATATACTATATAAGAAATCTCTTGCAGGTCCTTATCTGCGATGCTTGGAGGATCCCGAAATCAATGAAGTACTTAAGGATATCCATGAAGGTGACTGTGGGAATCATTCTAGAGGCAGGTCACTATTCACGAAGGTATTGCGAATAGGGTATTACTAGCCTACTTTGACGAAGGATGCCATGATATATGCTCAAAAATCTGATGCTTGTCAAAGGCATAGTAACATTCTTCATCAGTCTGCTCAGCCTATGTACCCGATCGTATCCTCATGGCCTTTCATGAAATGGGGAATGGATATTATGGGAAAGTTGCCGAAAGCTCCAGGAGGAAAGGTGTTTATGCTTGCAATAACATATTACTTCTCCAAATGGATTAAGGCAGAGGCATCTGGTTATCGAAAAAGAAGTGGTGTCTTTCCTCAAGAGAAATATTCTGACAAGATTCAGAATCCCGGCTATGATAACCTGTGATAATGGGTCCCAATTTATAGGCAAGAGAACAACAAGTTTCTATGAATGTTGGGGAATAAAGATGATAACTTCACCTCCAGTCCATCCTCAGGCCTATGGACAAGAAGAATCCTCAAACAAGATCATCCTTAACAACTTGAAAAAGAGATTAAAGGAGAAAAATGGAAAATGGATAGAAGAATTACCATTTGTACTTTGGGTGAGAGAATTACATCCAAGAATGCAACAGGCCAAACCCCATTCTCATTGGTATTTGGGGCTGAGGCCCTGATCCCGACTGAAACGACCATCCCGACAACAAGATCCCGCCTGCAATCCACTCAGGATAATGACTAGAATATCATTGATGATTTAGAAACCCAAGATGAATATTTGGGTGTATTTGAGATTGTAGAATCAGTTCACGCTTTAGTTGCTAGCAAACTCATTATCCTTACTTATATTCCGAATCAGACGAATAACGTTTGAACATGTTATCTATTGGTTTTTAACACTTACGTGTTAACTTATGATTTAAAGGTATCCACTTTTCATCCGTGGCTTATCCTAAGGAAATTCTAAAGGTTTTGGTATATACATGTCACTCAAGTGGTTTATCCCAAATTATATCCTAAGCGATATCCTAAGTTTGGCTTGGCCCATGTATTTTTGGCTTGGCCCATATATTTCTGGCTTGGCCCATGTTTTTCTGGATTGGCCATGTCTTTCTAGCTTGGCCCATAATTTAAATGGCATTTCCCATGTTTACCCACTTAGGAATGGTTTTTATCCATTCACTATTGTTTTTGCAGAAGTTACCAACCTATATCCTGAAGCATATTCCTAGGAGATATTAGGGACAATATCCCAAAGGATATTCGAAGACTTAGAGGTTATATTATGTCCTAGAAATAGACTAAGTCAAGAAATTCTGGTATGACTCTTCTACTCGTCTATTTTTGGGAATTATTAACATCTAAATTGAAGATATTCTCAAATATTTCTAGGTATGAAACTATTTTTTAAAATTTTTCAAGATATCAAATCTCAAAGCGTTATTCATAACCAATAAACAATTTCAAATATTAACACAGCAGAATAAAGATGAGGGTAATATATTATCAAAATAAGGATATCCCGGGCTTTACCCCAAAACAGGGCCCATCCACTCGGGATACCAGGTAGAAAATGATATCCCTCTCGGGATAACCTGAGTTATCTTAAACATTATTCTAACTAAATTAGGGCTTCATCCTGGAATCCAAGATCCCTCCACCCTGATTTTGTTCAAAATCCAGGAAATTAAAATTGTCAGTGCAGGAAAGTTAAATGATGAAATTGGAACTTGACTTCAAGATATCTATATTCTGGATTCGGGAAAATAGGTATCAAGATATTCTTTAGCAACAGAAGCGTCAAAGGCGGGATGTTCTCTGGACAATAAGGATCTCCTAGAACTGGCCTGTCATGGAGTTTCAAAAAAAATAACAGTTGTTAATGGTTATAACATCTGTTAATTTTTGGGGACAATTGTTGTGAGTGAAAATCACATGCAGTATTCTACTCAGTATTTCAGTTCTCAGGATATACATATAGTTTTGGTATCCTGAACAATATTTGACATATTTCTTGCAAATATTGTCATTTTTAATGGAGGAAACAATTGCATGACTTGGTGCAAGCTAGAAGGTCAGGATGTGATTGAATACATGAACATTGAACACATATGAGAGACTTCCAACAGTCATTTAATGAGTTATAATGAATAAATGGTTGTTGTAACAGCTAAAGACTTGGTCTATGCTGAAGACCCGGACTTATGATTGTTACAAACATGTAGCAAAGACTTATAATGGTTAAGAGGTGTAGAAAACGTGTTCATTAATGGGATAATGGGTAACTGGTCAAAGTAACTGCTGAGGATCCCGGAAATCTCACTAAATATCCTGAAAATATCTCACATTTTGTTTATTTCATGTACTATATAATATGAGGCTTGGCTGATCGTTTTAGGTCAACTATTCATGTTCACACACGTGATCTCTGTTCACAAACACTCAAACACTCAAACACGCTCAAATAATCATTGTAACACTTAGATATGATCATTCAAGCTCTCGAGTTGTACATGTTTTTCATTATTAATCAAAGGACCGGCCGCTGACATTTTGTCAGGTGCCAAGGGGTTTTTTGTGCCGGAGATCACTTTGATCAAGGGCTTTTTCCCCTTCAAAAATTCTTTGTCTTTGTTCTTATTGATTTGATTGTTCATTTCTATAATATCTTGATCAATATTCCAGTGTTGGTCAGATATTTCAGTTAGTATTCTGATATAGCACACTACCTCACTTGACTAATTTGTTCATTAATCACCTTGTTAATTTTTTACCAAAACAATGATCTTCCCATACCAGACATTTTTATGAGGATTCCAGGACAAGGAGAACCTCATATGATGTTTCAGAATGTGATTCATCAATAGCCAATCATCCAACCTGCTTCTATCATACAAGAGGAAGAAGTTGCACCAATGCAAGAACCAATTATTCAAGAAGAACAACCTGCTCATATTCAAGAACAAGTCATGCATGAGTAAGAGCAAGTTCATAAAGATGTTTAAGAATAAGAACAGATGCATTTTGAACATCCGTTCCCTTCTCCACCATAAAACCCAAACTTATCTGATCAGCAAATATTATCTTCTCTGTTGAGAAACATAGATGCTTTATTAGAAGAACAAGCAACTAATCAAGAAGAAGTTGGCACATCATCATAACATGAGCAAGATCAAGCAAAAACAAGTGCTCATGTTAAGCATGTTGAAGGTGATGAACAAGCAAGTGAAATACCAACTGAAGAAGAAATTGAATACTCAAAAGTATTTTTATTCACTGAGTACAATAAGTTAATAGAGAAGTCAAATGACAGAGCAAGAAAGCAGAAAGATAAGCTAAAAGAAAAGGATGAAGAGATTGATAAACAGTCTGCTGATCAAAAAGCATAAAAGTTGATTGTACAATTCCTAGAACAACAACAAGATCAATCAAGGGAAGAGGTGAAAGCAAAGGATCAAGATCTTAACAATACAAGATTAGATGTTGCATATCTAACTGAGCAGATAGATGCAAAGGATAGTGAGATAGATGAATTGAAAAATCTCATTGCTGCTCAAAATGAAGAGATTCAAAGGCTAAACAAAGAGTTGGAATACAAAGACATTCAACTGAATGATGAACATCATTCAAAAGGTCTAGAGCAAGACCTGAGTGATGAAGTTGGTGAACAAATCATGTCTCCTGTTGAAGAAACAAACATAATGGAATCTAAACTAGCACTTATTATTCATGAGGAGTCATACTCAATGGACCAACTATTTAGTGAGGAAAATTCATTTGAAAACATACACTATTCACCCATCCTTAGACAGTTGTTTCATACACCAGACACCCAATCATCTCAAATAGACATTATTCTTATGAATCCACTCTCTAAGAAACCAAAGGAGTCAATTAGATAGTTTGCATAATCATTAAAGGTGCAAACTGAATCATCCAAAAATCAAGCATCATCTTCACAACTCCTCTGAAAACCTATGAGAAAAAGAGAAAAAAACTTTACTTAGCCTCTTTATGAAAAGGAAAACTAAAGGTTCAAGAGATTGATGAACCTGAATCACCACCTCTCAAGCTTCTCAAGGTGAAAGCTGAACCTATTGATGAAGATAAGGTCAAATGGAAAACATCTGAGGTTGCTATTATTGGAGAAGGTGAGATAGATCAAACAAAAGACTAGCGACAAGATCCCATTATAATTTCTAGTGATTCTGATAAAGAAGATGAAGAAAGAGATGATAATGATGATATGCAAAACATACAAGAACTCTTTACTAATGATCCTGAGACTTTAATGGGAATTGAGTTAAAAACAATTTCATGCAGCTTAACCTATCTAAGGTTAAAGACTTGCTCAAAGACTTTCAAGAAGACATGAAGAATGAAAAAGAGCAAACATACAGAAGGTACATGGAAATCAAAGATAAACAAGAACTTCAAAAGAATTTACCAAAGGATCCTTAGATAGCGTAGATGACCTACTCCCAGGTTAAAAGCTGGTTGAGACACACAAAGGTGCCGTATAGGTCATATGCAAGCAGATCTCTATCTCAAATGAAAGAAATGGCTAGAAAGATCTACAAGAACATGCTTGCAAATGCAGTGAAGCCACAGATCTTTAGACCTCATCCTGCAACTTTTCTATCCATATATCATCAAGCTCCACCTAAGCTTCATTCAATTGAGGAACTAAGACAGTTTACGCCTCACAAGCTATGGCCTGCAGGAAATAAAGTGAGAGAAATGATTAATGAAAACACAAAATTTGTCAAGCTCTATGACAGAATAACAGTCACAGCTTCTACAGATGAAAAGAAAATTGTAGCTTGGAAATATGATGAAATATGGGATGTTGTGCTCATTAAAAGAGTATCTGGACTTGTCCAATACTTATCATACATATCCTAACTGGGATCACTAACATATGAAGACAGACTTGACCTGATACAGTTAAGAATGGTCAATCATACAAATAATCCCAGAGGAGCAAATATCTTTCATAAAATGAGATCATACATGAACAAGCAGCACCATGTGATGAAACAAAAGGCTGACAGAGAAAACAAACTTCATTTAGCCAAGTTGAAAAGAGAACAACAATTGGCAAGCAAACAAAAGAGGCCTGTTGAAAAAACATTCACTCATATTTATACAGAAATATTAGAAAGAGTTGGTTATCCAATGAGACCATTTGATTTGAAGCTTATCATGAAGAAGATAGATGGTAAACAGTACAAACATCCTATCATAAGATGGTATTATGATGAAACTCATTTTGAGGTTGTACTTGAAAGAAACTTGAAGGAAATGAAGCATCAAACAAAAGGCTATTTGATCCGGTGGAAATCAAACTCCTTCATCCATTATATGTTTCATTTTTGAAGACCAAAACATTCCCTCTAATAGAGGATGTTCTATGCAAGGGAGATTGCTGTTACTTCATATTTATGCTGAGAATCATGGGCACTGTTTATGTGAATGTTGCACTTAAACAGAGATTGGAATCTAATCAGCAACCATTAACACACATTGATGGTATAACAGGCTTGAGGATATCAGATAACAACAACCTTGAAGTTCTTAAAGGCAATCATGTTATAACTACACCTGTTAGCAACATTGATATGTAAAGCATAGACCAATCAACCCTAGGACAAATGGTTCATCTATCAATTCAAAGCAAATATGATGATCAGAAAAGTGCTATACAGTATTTTGTTGAGCACATAGTAAATTGTAGGAATACTCTGAGAATCACTCCACTGTTTAATCAAGTGAAGGAAGCTGAAAAGGATCAAACCATTGTGAAAGATGTAGAAGAATCTTTGAAAACCATAACAGTAGTGCAAAAGAGTGTAAAAGAAGCTGGTCCTTCTCATTCATAAAGGTTTCTAACAAGCTAATAAATAGAAACATCCAACCATACATAACAGACAATAAAAATATCAGAGCATCAATCATTCATGCATATCATAAGTAATCATCAAACATATCAACAATCATGCAAATAACAAGTTATTCTAGCAAACATACATAAATCAAACATATAAAGCAATCTGATTACACATATGTAATCAGTTAATCAAACAAATAAGTAACCATTCAATCATACATGAAATCTGGCAATCATTCATGTACCCAAGCAATCAAACATGTAATCAGAACAAACAGTCAATCATTCAATCATGCATAACATACAAACATCCAATCAAACATTATAAGTCAAACACACAATCATTACAATCATTCATATCAAACACAAACACACACATAATTACTAATAAACAAAACATTAAGAAGCAAACATCAAGAGATGGCAACTTCATCCTTAGGGGGAGTATTGTTGGACTCAACAAGTTCATTAAAAGGATAATGCTTGCCATAATAAAACATAATGTGTTCTAACATTCAAACAATCATTAACTAACACATTAGCATCATTAACATTCATAACATACACTAATTTAGTTTAAATTTCTTTTTTTTGGTTTTGTAGAAAAAAAGGTATTTTTGCTATGTGTCCGTAGCGAATGAAGAAAGTCTACAACGAATGACTATCTGTGAGCAGCGGATGAAGAATTAAGTCCCAAGTGTAGACAGCGGATGAACGAGCACACATAGAGGATGATCAATGTCCACAGCTAATGAACATTCCATAATGGATTTCATCCACAACGGATGAACACTCCACAGCAGACAACTAACAAGACAATCATTCAAACAAGTGCTCATAGTTGATAGCATCCAAGGCACAGCGGATAGCTCATTTACCATCCACAGCGGACAACATGTCATCCACAGCGGACGATCAACATTCACAGAGGACAAATTATAGACATAGGATTATTTATGTAATTTTGTTTTACATAAGGGTATTTTAGTAAATGTATATAGCATTTTGTATAGGCTATAAATAGCAGTATACCCTAATCCTTTGTAAGCTTTTTGAATAATCAATACAAACAAGCATTTTTATATTCTTCTGAGAATTCAATCAACCACATAATCATACACACACACGTACACACTGATATCATATCTTTAATCACGGGTTTTTGCACCATGATTATTGATTGTTGAATACACTATAACAATATATTGAGAGATTTGAAAAGACCCTTAGGGTAATCCTTCTGTTTATGTTATTGTTCATAAGTTCATAATCAGCTTGTTTATTGGGATTTCATCAATTACTAATTGTTGTTTAATTTTAAGTTAGTTTGATTTGTGGCCGATTGTTTATGGACAAATAAACTTAAAATTTAACAAAATAAACCATATGAAACCTTACTAATTACTTAAGCGACACCTAATGAATATGTTTTAATTATTGAAACACTCTGGAAATGCCTAATTTGGAAAACTAAAATCACAGAACTATTCGCATGCGATAAGTATGATGAATATGAACAGGCGTGAGAACTTTCAAAATTTGCACTAAACTACTCGCATGTATAGTAGACTTATTGAGCGAGAAGTTGACCCTGGTCAATTTCAGTTTCATGTGTTACTTATCTTGTCGTGCGAGAAGTCGAATCTGAAAACTTAACTTTTCGCATGCGAGTTTTTTCGCATGAGAAGTTTAACTTTTTCAAAAGTTTTCTAAGTCAGAAAATTTTATTGTGTACTTATACAAGTTTGTCTAATTTTTTAGATGGCGAGACCAATGGTTTTCAATAAAACCCATAATGTAGTAGCTTACCTTGGAGACGTTCTAGAGGATAAGGCATTGTTCAGATCATTGATTGATGGACTTAAGACATCTAGGATCCATCATGCTATTACTACTAATCCCACTATCTACAAAGATGTGGTTGATCAGTTTTAGCTAACTGCAGCCAACGAGAGAGATGAGCAGGGTGAACCATGTATACCTTCTACAGTAAAGGGCAAGAGGATTGTTATCACTGCTAAAGTGATCAACAGTGTTTTACTATTAGAAGATCAGCCTACTACGCCAGTCAAGATAGATGATGGTGTGGCTAGGGATTGTTTGAAGAGATTGGGATACAATCACCGATATCCGTCACTCGAGAAGAAGAACTTACCTCTGTTCTGGAAGTACTTATTTCATGTGGTGATTCGTTGCCTCACTAATCCAAAGGCTTGAATGGATAGCCTTAGTGTAGTGTTTGAATCCCTGTTGATATCACTAGTTAATGATCTACCATACAGCATATCCAAAGCTATCTTCCTAGAGATGCAGAAGAAGGACATAGCTACTGTGGGGAAGAAGTTTATTATGTACCCCAGGTTCATACAGCTGATTGTGAATGCTGCTCATCGTGAATTACCTATATTTGATTCGTCTACTTATGTGGTCATGGTAATGAAGAAAGATGTTTTTACTTATTTATGTGAGCAAGAGGCAATGCCTGGGATGGATCATACTTTGCCAAACTTGGCAGATTTGTTGAGGGTTATTAGGGAGAAGCACAACAACATGAAGAAGTGGCTCCTCAAGCTAAGCAAGCTGGTCCATCGACTAGTGTTCCTGAAGATTCTCCAGGTAGCTCTCAACCAGCAGTCATGCCGAAAGATACTGAGATTGACTCATGGTTCAGCTCTAGGAGTGAAACAGATAGTGACCAGATAGGGAACGTGCCCCATGTATTGAAAGAACGTCCCAGAGTGCAGAAACACCTGCTAAACGTACTGCTGAGGAATGTGATGTTGATTTTGTTCCTGAGGATTCACCGTCAATTCAGGGGAGGAAGAAAAGAATGGCTAGGGAAACTGCTGAAAGTCCACGTGGGAGGGGTAGAGGACGAGGTGTGTTGCGTAAGCGTCATACCCTAATGACGATTATGTCGACTGATTCTGATGTGCCTATATCTGAGACTCCAGTCATAGCTACTAAGGCTACACCTATAGAGACTCCAGTGATTGTTACAGAGTCAACTACTGTAACATCATCAGCCATGCCCACTGCTGATGATATGTTGAGCACTCCTCCTAAAGACCAAGGATTTGATGAGTCGGTAGGGATGGAAGATTTTCTCAACACTCCTCATGCATAAAGACAAGGTGCTAGTGCTTCAAATAGATCACCTGCATCTGTTACTCTTGAGCAAAGAGTAAGTACTTTAGGGTAGGAGATGTTGGAGAAAACACAAACAATTGATGATCTGCATAGACAGATGTTTGAGAAAGATGAGCGGATCAAGAATCTTGAACATCAGCAATAATTCATATTTAGCTATGTTTAGATTCTTGAGCAAAACATCAGAGATCTCACTTCTCGTGTTCTTATTTTGTTTATTCAATAACGAACCATGGAAGTTAAAGAATCTAGTGGATAACAAACTGCTGATCCTGAAGTTGCTCAAGATCCTACAGATACTACAGAGCATGATATTGATCTTTTTGTTACAGAAAGGACAACAGAGACTGCTGATGTTGATCATGAGCCATCTACCATTGTTCATACTTCGCCTACTGATGATCAACCTGTAGTTTATATTGGAGAGGCATTTGTAGAGCCTGAACTTGATGTACCAATTCTAGAGCCAAATAATGATGATGACTTGGATTTGGTAGATTATGATTTTAGTGATGAAGAGTACGTTGATGATGATGATGATGAAGATGATGATAGTGATGATGGTGATGATGATAAGAAAGATCATAAGAAAGGTGATGATGATGAACAGGGCAGAGAGATGGGTTCAGCTGCTGGTCCTTGTAGATCGTCAGGTACCGCTAATGTCTCCAGACCAAGTCCCGATGACTCAGTTGACTATACACCTTTGGATCCCGCTACTAACAAAGTGCTATACGTCTGGTCCTAGATAGTCTTAAGGACTTATTCTCAGATATCTTAGTTGAAGAAGGAGAGATTGTTGGAAAGTCGAGTACTAAAGAAACGACCAACAAGATAGCTGATTTAACTGGACAAAGTGCTATACGTCAGGTCCGAGATATAACAGTTGAAGCAACTTGTAACACCTGGAAAATTTCAGCATGAAGAAAAGAAAAGAAAGCAAGGGGAAAAAGAGAATTATTGTAAAACAAGGGGTTAAAAGTGGGCAAGGGCCAAACTTTCCCATAAAGGGTTCAAAAAGGTGATAAGGCTGCCCATACTTCTCTCTCTTATGCAAGAAATCTTGGATGAAGTAAGAAGAAGAAGCTTCACCCGGTTTTAGAGAGAGAAAGTCTTTAAAAGGTAAGATTATATGGTGTTCTTTTTGGTTTCAGTTGGGTTTCAGCTTCTGGACCGATCCTTGAGTGTTTCTATGCATTTGGTTGTGTGTTTTCATGTGTTTAGGTGCTACAACTCCAGGTTGCTCTCGGGTTTGGAGGAGTTTTACTCGAAAGCAGTTATAGGTGAGTTCTAGATGCCCTCTTTTAAATGTTCTCTACTTATTTGGGGCTGGTATGCATATTAAACTGATGTTTTTGAATCAAGTTATGATTTTCCATGTATGGTACGGTTGCTTATGATGATATAGATATGTTTTATGATTTTCATGATGATTGTATGAATGTTTAAGATGTTCTAAGTGTTAAACCGATAGATCTAAGCTAAGAATATGCTTAAAATGATGTATGGAGACTGAAAATTGAGTAAGTTGGATCGCAGGTGCAATAAGCTGTCCGCTGGGGATCTCGTATGTCCGTTGTGGACACTTAGGAAGGTTGTCCAGGTTGTCCGCTGTGGACACTCACTGTCCGCTATGGACACTCACTATCCGCTGTGGAGACTCACTGTCCATTGCGGACACTTGGACATTATTAATGTGTCCACTGTGGAAACTTAGGCATTTAGCTGTCCGCTATAGACTTGGCTGTCCGCTATAGACTTGGCTGTCCGCTGTGGACCCTTGAATGTTTTAGTTGTGCGTTGTGAACACGTGTTGTGTTTTACTCATCTGTTGTGGACTTTGGTTGTCTGTTGTGGGCATTTTTCATCCACATTTGAATTTTGTTCATCCGTATTTGCTGAACATTCAACCGCATTGGTTTTATGTTCAATAGTTAAGTATTTTGTTCATCCGCATTCGCCCTTGTTCTTTCGCATTTAGAATTGTTCAACTGCATTTAGAACTGTTCATCTTCATTTGGACTTGTTCATCCTCATTTGGTTCACCCGCACATCTTTAGACACTTAGAATATTTTCTAAGACTATCATCCGCATTTGCTTGTCCGCATTTGCTGACCATTCAACCGCATTGGCTTACGTTCATCCGCATTTCTTTGGGGACTTAGGATTTTCTAAAATCTTAGGAAGTAGAATGTTATGTTAAATTCTGAAATGTTTTGGTGGTTTATGTCTGTTGATATTATGTATGTTTGTGGGCTGCGGTTGATGTTCTATATTACGTATTAGAATGTGACATTGCATGGTGTGTTAATACTCTTGTACGTAAAGTATTATTGTAATGAAATTAGAAGATAAAGATAATAAGAAGTGGAATATAATGAATGAATTAAAAGTCTTGCAAGCATATAAAAAGGGGTCATAACTCTTTATGGGTTGCCATCTCGATAGCATGACAAGTGCACACCTAACGGTCAGTCTTTGTGACTGATGGAAATGTACGAAACGGGGTCCTTGCCACTTGCCCCCAATACTTTAGTCACTTTGTACACCGAGGAGGGGCAATGGCAGGATCTAGATAGAAGTGAAAGATAATAAACTACGAAACGAACGATTATGAACGATGATAAAGGAAAATAAATTATTATTATCAAGACGTACGTATGATGTGTGATCATGAACGAAAGTAAAGGAAAGATTTTATCAAAAGTAAAGTATTTTGTTATATAAACTAGAACTCACTCAGCAATGCTGACTTTTTATGTGCATTTTTAGTTGGCAGGTAACGTGGTTGCTGAGGGTGGCACGGTGTTGAAGCTACATGGCAAGCTAAGACTGGCATCCATCTCATGCAAAACTAATATTGTTGTTTTGTAATACAACTAAGTATTCTTTTGTAACTGTAATCAACGATGTATTACTTGGCAAAAGTATTTATTAATGCATGAAATGGTTTTTGATAATTCTTTCGCTGCAATATTTTCTTATGTTAATATATATATATTAAATGAGATTTTAAATGAATGTTGCTATGAATGACCAACTATGGGGTCTCCGGGATCGGGGCCTTATTAGTTGGTATCAGAGCCAAAGTTTAAGAGAATTACTTAAATTATTTCCAAAACCTTAACTTAAACTAAGAATGGGACTGAATGGAAGGATGCCAGCCCAAGTAGCTACATGCCATCAGGTAATTTATTTTCTTAAAGTGAACCGGTATTATATGCGTGTGCTATCTGATTTATATGCTCTTAGTTGATTTGGATACTAATGTAGTCAGGATAGGAAATACTTAGTGGATGAAGGGCGAAGTAAGTGGCTATTCACAACTGGCCACTATAGTTAGGGACTTACTATACTTTACATATCTAAGCTATTACCTTGAATGATCGTATTGGTGTTTGAATCTTATAGTGTTTAGAGGATGGCTGGTGGTAAATCTTCAAAGGCTTCTAGAGGTGGAGTTCATGGTGGACGTGGTGCTGGAACACGTGCCACAAGAAATAGGGCTAGAACCGCTGAAATGGCTCCTGAAGAGCCCGAGCTTCATCACCATGAAGGCAGTGACGAGAGTGCTAACCTGAGGGCCTCAGTGAAAGAGGCCATTGTGAAGGACGTTCATCAGGTCATGCAGACGATTCTACCATTTGTAGTGACCGAGGTTATTCGTGCTGTGAGGGAGGATGAAAAGAAGGAGAAAGAGGAGAGGGGGAGAACTGCTAGGCGAGGGGGCAAAGAAGGAGGTTCAGGGGCAAGGGAGCAACCGGATACTGAGATGGTTGTCTCCAGTGATGATGAGGAGGAGGCACCACAGGAAATTGATAGGTTCAAATGGATCGAATCTGTGATTATATGGTAATGCAATGATTAAATCAAACACAAGTAATCAAACAAATGCAAACATATCAAAAAAATTCATAGATTTCATTGATAGCAAGCATAGGATACAAGTGTAGGGTTAAAATTTCTATCAGTTCATCTAGTCACTGATCCGTTAGTCTACCCTGCACAATACATAAAATATCCTATTTATACTATCAAAAACAAAGGAACATATATTTACAAATAAGTCCCTATACTATGACAAAAAACAAATAAAGACAAAATGTTAATCTTTTAAGAAGTCTAACAATACTCCCTCAAAGATTACATTTGTCTTCAGTCTTCAAAATAATCTTCAGTCTTCAAAATAATCTTCATGTTTTTCCTTTATCTTAAACATAGGCTTCTCTTTATACATCTCTTGTTCCTTCAATGCTTTTGCAATTGCTGACTTGAACTTTTATGCAAGAATCCCTTGTTCAGGCTTTGATGCGTTGGTCTTTATCTCCATCTGGTTCATAATCTCCAAAGTTTCTTTTGATAACCCTACAATGTCAACATTAGCATAAAACTCAATTGGTTTGGGATAATCTCTTGAATGAATCTCCAATACTCCTTTGCTCGATATTCTCATAAATCGATTGATTTTGTATCCTTCTTCACCATCTTCGCATAAGCTAATGCTTTCTTTAAAGAAATTCTTTCCATTGCTGCATCCATAACCTTGATAATTGACATAAAATACATCCGATCATTTTCTGCCACTTCAGACGAAACTCGATCAAACTTTTGCATCGACAAAAATGAGATATAGCTTGGATCTAGAAGTTTTAATTCGAACACTCCAAACAATGAAATCATACCTCGATCCTAGTCATCTAGGTTCCGAACTAACTTCAACTCGAACGTGATAGAATTATAAAACCACCTCAAAATCGGTTTTGGCGTTTGAGTTCCATCTATTACCTTCAATCCTGTGTTTGTAACCTTTTCAAAGAATTGGTCAGTATATGCATCCAAAAATATTTCTTCTTCTTCAGATTTATTACCACCTTTCCTTTTTCTTTTTAATGACTTGAAGTATTCCTTATCTTCTTGGTCACATCTCGTTTGGAGAAATGATTCCATTCTTGAAATACCTCTATTCAAGAGTTAACAAAAACTTCTCCTAGATTTGCCTTCGTTGGGTTAATCAACTTCAACTTGTTTAATTCTTTTAAGTTTTGCACTGGAAGAGCTATGATGCTAGTATAAAAGTGATAAACATCACATAATGCATTTACACGCTTAATAAAAAATGCATCAAAAACTTCATCATACTACCACGCTACTATCTTCACATTCTTTGTATTGTCAGGCACAACCATTGCATTTAGTAGTTCAGAGATTGATTGGCCTTTCTGTAACACATTTCTTACAAGATCACCTGAAGTTCTAGCCTTGTTCCATAACTACTTTTGATCAATGGAAACTTCATAAGCCTGTTTTTCATCAGGAAACATCTTCATAAATTCTTTTCTGCTTTTATGTTCACTTCTCTTCAAAGCCATTGATTTAATCTCTCGAGGTTCAAAATTCTTGTTCTTTTTGTAATCTCCAAGTACTAAGGATTATCCATATCAAGTACTCTCCTCTTGCTTGTCTGTTTCTCTATTTCTTTTTTCTTGAAATCTTCTCACCAAATTTCTTAGTGATGCAGCTTGCAATCTGTTTAGCGTCATTCTCGGATAGTTCCTCGATTGTAGTCATAATCTAAGCTCAATCGTATTCATGTTTTCAGGATTTGGATGGTGTAGCTCAGACGATGAAAGATCCTCAATATTAATGCTTTCATGTAATGGATTCCATTCACCATGCTCAACAATGATTTCATCTGGATCCACAGGAGCTATGGATTCAGCTGTCACACGTTTCTCATATTCTTCATTTATTTGAGAAACTGTGAGTCCATCCAAGAATACCCGGTTATACTTCTTCTTTACGAGATAATTATACCTTTCATAAACATCAATAGATATATCTTCAGCTACAGCCTCAAATGGAGAATAATCTGGTTCAACAATATCTTCATCTTCTAAAACTTTGTCATACCATGCGTCAAAGAAATCTGGTTCTAAATCGTCTAAGGCACCGATTATCTCTTGCACTTCTGTTTCTTCACTATCATAACTTAAAGTTTCAGATGCAATCTTCTGAGTTTTAGATGACGATTCAGCTAAAACAAATACATCAATATCATCTATCTTTCTTTTCCCCTTTATCCACCTCAGAGATCTTCTTAACATCAATAGGATTAACTTCAGATACAAAAACAACTTCAGGAGATTGGGTCATTGCACTCTCTTTCATGCTTTCAAATTCTTCTTTTAATTTCTCATGATTTTCTCTTAACTTCTTGAATTTTTCTTCCATTACGTCATAATCTTTAAGCATGACTTTAAATTTTTTTACATTTGCTTCTCTTTCTTCTTCAAGATTAGCAATTATCTCATCTTTCTTTATTCAGCCTTTCAACTTTCAGCTTCCTCTCTCAGCTCTTCAATTTTCTTTAGTTGGAGTAAATTCTCTTCTTTCAAAGACTCTATTAAGCTTTGATCTTCTTTAGCTTGTTTATCTTCAACATGAACATCAGATTCAACAACATCAATGTTTTGGAAATCAAATTCCATGTGTTGATGAATAGTTTCTTCATTTACAACAACTGTCTCATTAATATTTTGAATCTCTTCATTTTGATCTTCTACATCCTCAGCTTCTGTAGCTTCAACTTCTTAATTAACTAATTCAATAACATCTTTAATTTCATTTCCACCATCATTATCATCATCATCACTTGATGTGGAACTACTTTCATTTTTAGACTCATCATCATCATCGTTATTTTCATCACCATCATCATTATCTTCATCATCATCATCATCATCAGTTAGATCTTGAGGATCTTCTTCAATTAAGTCATTTAGATCAACTGGTTCATCCTCAATTAAATGAAAGTGATCATCATTTATATCTACCTCATCTCTAGCCATAGCTCTTATATAATCAATAGAGGTACATTTTGAGCACCTGTAATCATTGCTAGTCTTTTGTATGAGGTTTCTGTCATATGCTCTTGAATTAATCTTTCACTACTCACTCCATAAACATGGAAATCTGGATTTTCTTCATTGATGATCATTTGCAAGAATCTAGGATACATCAGGTATTTATTCCTGATTCCTTTCTCTAAGTTAAACATAAATCCATTCAGAATCCATTTAGCCATATTAAATCGTCTGTTAGTTGCAATGGCTACAATTGGAGATGCAATATCAACTGGAAATGAATTCCATCCCGCACTTCTTTTAGACATTCCGTGCTGGAAGATATAACATAGAAGTTTCCAGTGATTATAAACTCTAGCTTGGAAACCTTGTTTCCTTGGAAAGTTATCCGAATGACCCATGGCTATAAAAATTTCTCTACATTCGTTAAACGGGAGATCAACCAAGTCTTGTGGGTCATTATTTCTCAGCCTTAGAGCTTCTCTAATAGATTCTTCAGATACTTCAGTCATCCTTTCATTTGTAATGAATCCTCTAACAACCTTTCTTCCTTCTTCATCTCTTTCAATAGTAGCAGTGTTCCAAAATTTCTTGATCAATCTAGCATAAATGACTGGTTGAGAACACATTGGATATACATACTTAGTCATCAGAATAAATCTGATCATCTCTTCATAAGCTACAGCATCTCGTACATCTTCATTTAGGAATGCTGCTACGTTATGTATAGGCTCAAATTTAAGCTCGGCTATCTGCATGAATAAAACATAGAAATTTAGACACATTGAATTTGCAACATTTAACTTCAATTTTTTTATTTTTTTTAATTATCAAGTTTGAACCAACCACTTAAAAATTTTCTAAGTGTTTAAACAACTTATCACATGAACAAGTGTATATTAGTCACAAACTTAATTGAAGTCAATTCAGTTAAAATTTTCTCAAAATCAAATTAAAGAACAAATTTTGTGATTAATTTTGACATTTTTATTCAAAATTTCATGAATTTGACTTTTCATATTCAAAACCCGACTGATGAACTCATAATCATCAAGAACACGTTGTGTTGAAATACTGATTTAACCATTTCAATCTATTCGAAAACAAGTTTCTATCATCAATCAATGTTCAATTTCAGTTGTTAATGCATATTATTGTCACAATTTTCAAATTTTCCTTCGAACTAGGGTTCATACGCCTGAATAGACATAAAACGCCCGATCGAATTCGAAGTATAAACTTGAAATCAGATGAATTTCATCTCGAAATGATGTTTAGATTCATTGTATATACCTATAAATCACAAGTATTAACACCAAACAATCAAAAATGATGAACTGAATGATTTCAGTTTATGAGTTTTGAGAGTGTTTTCAGGGGATTTTGAGTGAATGAATGAATGAATCACAAGTGTTGTATATATATATGTGAAAATTTTAGGCGCATGAGCACTGTTTGTGCGCATGAGGTTACACGCATGAACACTACACAGTCGCATGAGACTAAATTTTAGTTTTTTTAGGCGCATGAGCACTGTTTGTGCGCATGAGGTTTAGACGTATGAGCACTGTTCAGGCGCATAAGCATTGTTTAGGAGCTTAGGCACTGTTCCGGCAAATGAGACTAAATGAAACGCCTAACACTTGGTGTTTTCATCACTTCAAACGTCTACACTTGAAAGACTTGGTACTATTTAGGCGCATGAGCATAAGATGATACGCCCAACAGTTAAACTATTTTTCAGACACATGACAACTGTTTAGGCGCATGAGCTTGAATAAAACGCCCAACACTTGTGCAAATTTCGGAAATTCACCATACTCCTGATCTGAACTTATGAGAACTGTTCAGGCGCATGGGATCCTTTCAAAGAGTATTGACACTTGAACTTTTCTCATCATCCGTCTGAACACTATATGAACACATTAGCACTGTTCACACTTAATTTTTCAACACTTAGTCAAAAGTGTTTGACTATCACTCAAAAATTTTATTAATTTCCCTCAATTTTAACATTTTTGAAATTCAAACTTTTATATTTTTTTTTATTTTTGACCATTTTATTTTTATTTTAAATTTTCAAAAATAATTTTTCGTCATTTTAGTCACTATTTAATTTTTTACAAATCAAATAATCTCATTTTGTTTGAAAGAAGCTTGTCCACTAAATTCTAAATTTTTTTCAGGTTCATTTTTACATCATATCAAACACACATATGTTTGAAATTTCAGCTTCATCCATTTCATCCAAAACACTTTATTTTTTATTTTTCACTTAATTTAATTATTTTCTCTTTTTCATTTTTTACTCCCCCTAAACTTTTAAGTTTTACAAGCTTAGAAGTTTCTTGGACTTTGCAAGATGAGTAACCAATCATTATTAACATGTCTGTACACAGAAAATCATGTAAAATTCAAAAATAAAGTAGAATAAAAATCTACTATATACAATTCAATCACATGCCTGCAGTGAAATCATATCAGCTAAGATCAACACATTAAAATAAAATAAAATAATGAATAGTCATAGACAGTGATTAAATTCTGATCAAGTGTGTTCCAGGTTAGCATTTCTGCAGCAAAGGAGACACGAGATCTAAGGACAGAAAATGAGTGCTTTTGGCAATATGATCAGCACACTTACTTTTTTAATTCTTGGAGTGATTAAGGTACAATTAGATATGACATTATGTAAGTCACACTTAGACTTAGAGAGTTTAACTCTCATCAAGATATGCAAGAAATCACTTTTCTCAACTTGTTAACCTGACATATACTTACAGCCAGATCTCATATTTAGATTGTGCACATTGGTATCTTTTGCATCAAGAGAGAATATCCCGGTCTGTAATGACTTACAACAAAGGATATCTCGTCACCTCAGGTCTATGATGACTCATAACAGAGAAGTGAATAGATGATTTATATAATTAGAGCTCAATGGTTATTCATATCACCACCAGGTGTGAGTTTATGACTTTACAAGCAATCAATCTGAGAAGTCAACACTACTCATTGGTACTAAAATGGATAAACATGAATGCATGATTTATTTATTTTAATCACAAGAATTTACTTTTTTAGTAAAATTGCATGAGCTTACCTGCACATCATATCTGATCACGTCAGACTTTAGTAACGAGCGAAGTATGCAACTGATCAAAACTAATGTATCTATCATTTCTCACAAATTGCAAGGATAGATTTAGTCCTAAACAATTAACTATAAAAAAAACTCTATTTTTGTATGTTTTTGATTTGTAATATTCACTTTGTTTTTGCAATTTTCTATTTTTGTATTTGCTTATTCTTTTCCTGATAAACATGCACACACAATATATACGATCATGCACTCAACTTTGACAGTTTCTCTTTTAGTTTTCTCATTCAAATAAGGGAGGGTTCTTACCATTTTATAATTCAATAACTGAATACTCAAAACCAATTTTTAAACATGGTTAATAAGTCCAATTGACTCAACCAAATATTCCAATCTACCCGGTAAAAAGACTTTTATAAATAGGTCAGCCAACTGCTTTTCAGTTTTGATTTGAATCAAAATGATTAAACCTTTTTCAGAGTTATCTCTGAGAATATGATATCGAATTTCGATATGTTTTGTTTTTGAGTGTTGGACAAGATTAGCTGTAATAAACATAACAACAGTGTTATCAATGTAAATAGGAGTTTTAAGAAAATTGAACATGTAATCCAGCAGTTGGTTTTGTAACCAAAGGATTTGAGAACATCCTGATGAAGCAACTATGTACTCAGCTTCTGCGGTTGAAACAAAGACATTTGTTTGTTTCTTACATTGCCATGAGACTAATCTAGGACCTAAAAACTGACAACCACCCGTTGTAGATTTACGATCTTGACAACATCCTCCATAATCACTTTCTGTATATCCATGTAACTTGAAGTTTCCTTCATAAGGATACCACAGCCCTAAAGCTAGTTTTCCTTTGAGATAGCTGAATATTTGTTTAACAGCAATTAAGTGGAATTCCTTTGGGTCAGATTGATACCTTGCACAGACACAAACAAAAACATTATATCAGGTCTAGATGCAGTAAGATACATCAAAGATCCAATCATAGATCTAATTATAAAGTTTGGTCAACAGTTTTTCCTTTCGGATCAGGTTCAATCATGGTATTTACGTCAGCTGGAGTTCTTATGGATTGACAATCTTGTAGTTTAAATTTCTTGAAGAGTTTATCAATGAATTTCTATTGATTAATAAAAATTCCATCTGCAGACTGCTTCACTTGAAGACCAAGGAAAAAATTTATTTCTCCTATAGAACTCATTTGAAAACGAGACTTCATGATTTCTTCAAATTCATTGCACAACTTTGGACTTGTAGAACCAAATATGATATCATCAACATACACTTTAACACATAAGAGATCATCATCATACTTCTTAATAAATAAAGTAGGATCGATTTTCCTTCACGTGTATCCATGTTGGATCAAATGTTTGATAACGTTTCATACCAGATTCTAGGAGCTTGATGCAGACCATACAATGCTTTACTAAGCTTGTACACAAGATGAGGAAATTCTGAATCTTCGAAACCTAGAGGTTGCTTGACATATACATCATCGGTGATTGGTCCATATAAGAAAGCACCTTTAAAGTCCATTTGATACACCTTGAATTTCATGAAGGATGCATAAGCCAGGAAGACACGAATTGATTCAAGTCTTGCAACTGGAGCAAATACTTCATCATAATCTATTCCTTCTTCTTGGGTGTAATCTTGTGCAACGAGTCTCGCTTTGTTGCGAACAACAATTCCCCGATCATCTGTTTTGTTTCTAAACAACCATTTTGTGCCTATGGTATTTTCCCCTTCAGGAAAATCCACAAGCATCTACACTTCCTATTTGCGGAATTGCAATAATTCTTCTTGCGTTGCCTCAATCCAACTATTGTCCTTTAATGCTTCGGTGATGTTTTTTGGAACAATTTGAGTTAGAAAACACAAGTATAAGCTAAGATTTAGTTGTTCTGATTCACTTCTCGTAGTTCTCTCATTCAATGGACCGATAATCTAAGATGTTGGATGGTTGTTGTGAACACGAGATGTTGGAATCTTATTCACTTGAACATGAACATCTAGATTAGATGTTGGATGGCTGATGCAATATGTTTGAAGAATGTGGATTGAAATTAGAAACTTGAGTCAGTGAGTTGATAAAATAATCAAGATTATTAGTACTAACTACATCACCAAGAACCTATGACATTCCAGACTCAGGTTGTACAATTTCAGGACCAATATTAGGAATAGGTTGTGAAACATTTGAATTTTCTGAAACGGGATGCTCTTGAGCTTGTTGAGGTTGATTATAAGTTTAAAATTGAAATATAGGATCTTTTACAAAAGAGAAAAATGGATAATCTGGGCTTGAGTCATCCATATCATCAGAATCAGAATCATCGCTGAACGAACCTAGATCTCCTTCTTGATTCTTCTTCTCACCTGTAGATTCAAACAAGTTAGAATGAAAGGAGTTTGACAAAAAATCTAAATCAAATAACCAAGCTGGACCATTTGCAGTTGATGGAAAATAATTTTCAAGAAATTTGACATTGAATGTTTCAAGGATAACATTCGTCCTAGAGTTATAAACTTAAAAGCTTTTGAAACGGACGAATATCCAATGAAAAATCCATCATCAAATTTTGTATCATATTTTCCTAGTTGATCACTTGAGTTTAGAATCAAAACTTGACAACCAAAAGATTTAAGAAAATCTATATTAGGTTTCCTGCCAACATCAACTCATAAGGAGTTTTCTGTTTATCTTTCACGAGCAATGTACGATTCTGCGCGAAACATGCAGTGGATATGGCTTCATCCCAGAAAGTGATTGGAAGTTTGGCATGTGCTAACATAGACTGTGCTGCTTCAATCAAAGTTCTATTTTTCCTTTTAGCAACTCCATTTTGTTATGGAGTTCTAGGAGCACTAAACTGACGAGCAATACCTTTTTCTGCACAAAACATGTCAATATTAGCATTTTTAATTCCGTTCCATTATCACTTCTAATTATTTTCACCTTTTGTTCTAATTGATTTTCTACTTTAACGATGAATTCTTTTAATAATTCAACCGTTTTAGATTTATCATGCAGAAAGAAAACCCAAAAAAAATCTTTTAGAGTCATCAATGATAACTAAACAATAAGATTTCTTTCCAATACTCCGAACATTTTTTGGTTCGAATAGGTCAATATTCAACATCTGGAGAGGTTTGGAATTTGAGTTTATCTGCTTGGTCTTATAAGGCGCTCTGTGTTCTTTTCCTTTTAAACATGCTGAGCAGAGATCTGTTGTAGCAAACTTCTTTGTTGGGAGACCTACTACATGATTTCCTGCTACAAGCTTGTTATTATTTTTGAAGTTGGAATGCCCGAGACGTCTATACCAAAGCTGACTTACGTCATTTGATGCTTGAGCAATTAGGCATGTCGTTTCTGTAGAAGGATCAACTTGAGACATATCTAAATTGTATAGATCTCGATCTCTAATAGCTTTAACAACTACCCATTCTTTGCTAATCTGAAAACCTGGCTTCAAAATATAACAAAACGAATCATCAAAAAGAACTGAGTAAGATTTGTCACATATTTAGTAAACATTTAAAAGATTAAAGTTCAACTGTGAGCAATAGTTGACTTTATCAAAGCTGATAATCCCATTAGACACCGTTCCTTTGCCTGTAATCTTACCACCTGCATCACCTCCAAATGCAACATGAGTACCATCTTTTAACTTAAATTCTTGAAGCAATGCATGGTTGCCTGTCAAATGCCGGCTACACCCACTATCAACATACCACGTGTAAATAGGTGTTTTCGGGCATACCTGCATTTCCAAAAGAATTAAGTTGAGTTATCAACCCATACAGAGATGGTCTTAGGCTTTCCAAATTTATCAACAATGGTAATCTGTTTAAAGTGAAGCTTTTTCAAATCAGGCTTATTCTTGACAAATTTACCAATTCCGTTTCTGACAAATTTTTGATTATCTTTGATTTGTTTAGTTCTTAAAATAGTGTAACGTTTTTCTAGATCATCATCAAGATATTTCGAACAATCAGACAAAAATTTTGTTTACCAAACTTCCTACCATTCATCATCACAGATCGTGGAATGAATTTTCCTTGATTATACTGCCTTGGTTTTGCAGCATAAGAATCATCATAAACAGAATCATTTCTTCAGAAAGATCTCAAGTCCAAGGAAAGTTGTTTTGTCAATCTTTTAAAACCAACACTTTGATTTCTTTGAAATTGTGGATTGACATATCCATTTCTTAATTGAGAATTTACATATCCATTCCTCTGCGAGTTCTTTCTGAAGTAGCAATTCTCAGTTTTGTGAGTTATTTTGTCATAATAGGTACAATATTTGTTGAAATAACAATTACCTGTTGAATGGTTTCTCATATTACATATATGACAATACCTGTTAAAGAAATATTCTTCAGTCTTATGATTGTACATATCACATATTTCATAGTACCTTTATTGTGATTTAAACAAGTGTTGATTAACTTTTGATGTGGAGGCCACATTTGATCCTTGTTTTGATTAAGGAGTCGATAAGTTAATCGCTTGTTTTTTATTTTAAAGTTTGTTCTTTTGAAATTTGGGTTTTGACTTCTGCTCATAATCACTATTCCTTGACTCTTTAGATAAAAATATTTTGTTGACAGCGAAAGACTTAGGACCTGAACCTGTTTTCGGATCAGAGTTTTATTTGTTCTTTGAGTTAGATTTGATTTCAGGAATTTGTTCATGTCAAAAGTACCCGCAGATACAAACTTAACTGGTTTAATCTGATTAGTTTGATTTGTTCTTTGAGTTTGATTATTTTGAATTTTATCTTGAGATGATTTAGCTTTAGCATTTTTATTTCTCCTTCTTTGGTTTCTCGATCTTGATGATCTTTGTATGCATTGGGATTGAACATCTTCAGGAGAAGATTCTTTTTCATTTTCTTTATCCTTTTGTTCTTTTTTCCATTTAATAAAGTCTGGAATGTTTAATCCATAAGAAAATGAATCTTCAGATGTTACTTCATCAAGTTTTGCTTTTTCTTTATTATAATAGTTATGTTTATCATTCTTTACCTTCACTTTTTCAATAACAGACTCTTTTGGAACAAACAACTTCTTATTCTTTGGTCACGGTTCATAAGATTTTACATTTACAGGATGACTATTTTTAATCTTCTCTGAATCTTGTTCCTCAAATATCTCAATATTTGCTTTCTCTTCAACACTTTCAGAGTTCTTATTGTATTTATTTTGAAATGCTTTTAGCTTAGCTTTGTTTTTAGGTTAGTGATCATGCGTATTAAAGTTTTCTGGTAAAGTATTTGTTATAGATTCAGGC
Source organism: Flaveria sonorensis (assembly GCA_025506505.1). NCBI lineage: Eukaryota > Viridiplantae > Streptophyta > Magnoliopsida > Asterales > Asteraceae > Flaveria > Flaveria sonorensis. The sequence continues at coordinate 27,202,563 of CM046439.1, read as the reverse complement.
ATTGGTTCATGTGTGAAACCTAGACCTGCTTTTTGTTTGTCTTTTCTCTCACTTACCAATTTTTCAACAATTGTTTTTGAACTTTTAACTTTGGCTAGATCCACCTAAGTTGCAGCATGAGCTGTTTTTTCTTCTTCTAATTTTTTAGTCATCTCTTCAAGTTGTTTCTTCACAAGTTCAAGTTCTTTTAGAGTTTTATTCATGAGGTTTGTAAAGATAAGATCTTTTCATCAGAGATTTTGTGATCATTTTTTCTGTTTATTGTGCATTACTTTTTCTAGTTTAAGTTTGCCAGAGATTTTAAATGAATATGTTCTGTAATGCTCAACTTAGTCAAAACATGCTTTTGTGCACATTTTCTCTTTGAATTCGACAGGAATTTCAGGATAACTTGAAGAAGAAGTCTCAGAGTCAGATGATAGATTCTCAACCTTTGGTTGGTCAGACTGAGCCAAAAGTGCAATCTCTTCTGAATCCTCTTTTGGATCAGATTTATCACTCCAGTCATAGTCTTCATCATCATTTTCTGAATCACCATCAGCCTTAGGATCATTATCTTCAGACCAGTCTTCATCTTGAATATCTACAACAAGAAATAAACTAGAGGTTAGATCAGCTATGAATTGTTCAGCATAAACACTCCAGTCTATCCATCTTTAATGCTAACAATAAGAGCTTTCTTTAGCTCTTTAGATGCTTTTGATTCATCTTTAAGTTCTGGCATAGGAAGACTCTTATAAGGCTTTTGGAAGTTTTTCTGAGACTGCTGATGATGTCTCTGATTGCTAGAACCAGCTTGGCCATTTGCTCCTTGGTTTCTGGGAGCTTTACATTCCCTTGAGAAATGACCATAACTATTGCAGTTGAAACACCTTGACTTTGATTTGTCGAAGCCAACAGTTTTGTTTGCACTGGGCTTGTAATTCCTGTTAAGATAAGAGTGTTTCTGTGTCTGTAAGCAATCATCACATCTGCCAGTTCAAGTCCATCTCTTCCACATCGTCTGGATCCATCTCAAGCAAATCCTGCAAAACAAGATCTAATTATGTTAAATGACTACTTGATAAGCTTGAAAACTTGCCATAAAAGCAGTAAAAGCAGATTTAGACTCATCATCCTGTAACAGGATGTTAATCACATCTTTAACTTTGCTAGTTTTAATAGAGTTAAAAGATGAATTCTCAGTTCGAGGATTAGGAGTTTGAGTTTTAGCAGGAGATTGAGTTTGAGGTTGAGTTGTATAACCAGGAGCACTAGTGTAGGAAGAATCTGTAATGAAACCAGCTCCAACAAACAAGTCACCCTTGTCTTCTGGAGAGTTATCATCTTTGACCAGAAAAGCATTCTCCACTGTGTTAGCTGGAGATGCAACATACTTATACAGAGATAGTGAAGCAACTTTATCATTGTTTCTGGAGCTCTCATCAATCTCAACTGATTCAATCTTAGCAATCAAAAGATCTAGATCCATAGGAAACTTTTCAATATGCTTTAACAGTGTAACTGTCTATTTCCATGAAGATGGAAGAGCATTGAGAAGTCTGTAGTTTAGATCTTTAAGATCATTTTTGATACCAGCAGTTGATATCTCAGTAGTTAGTTGCACAAATCTGTTCATCATTTGATTAAATGTTTCCCTAGAAAGATGCTCAAATAACTCTAATTGCCTCTTGAGTTTCTTCTTTTTGAGATCTTGTATCTCTTTATGCCTTCACAAATGATGTTCAAAGCTTTGTAAATAGTGTACCTAGTTTGATAACCATCAAGTCTAGTAAAGAATTCTAATGGTAATCCCTTACACATCAGTGAATAAGGTTTGATATCATTCTTTAGTTTCCTTAAGTCATCACCTTGCAGACCATCCTCAGGATAAGGTTCTTAAGAGTCTTTTGTGTAAACAAATTCTCTATCAGGACCATCAGATGTAATCGGGATATGAAGTCCTTTCACTATTGACTTTCATAAGTCAGTATCAATAGAGTTTAGATGATACTTCAACCGTAAGGACCAGTTCTTGAAATTAGCTTTGTTCTTCAGCTTTGGAACCCTGTTCTCAGAATCTTCAGACTTAACCATTTTGTATTTTTGAATTTAAGAAAATAACTTGTTTTTGTTGTTTTTAAGTTTTGAAATAAAAACTATGAAATGAAAATATTTTTGGATTTTAGTTTCTGAAAAAATTTATAAGTGTAAACTGATAAGTCTGAAAGCTGATGCTCCTGCATAGTTGTCCAGCGCCTACACGGTAGTGAAATGCCTACACAGTTCTCAAACACCTGACATTGAAGTAGAAATGCCCAAGGGAATGCCTTAGTAGAATTCTAAAAACGCCCAACTGAAATGCGCCTGAACAGTTGAAATGCGCCCAAACAGTTGTTAAACGTCTGGGTGTAAAAACGTCCAAACAGTTCAAATGCGCCTAAACAGTTTAAATGCGCCTATAATTACTTTGTTTCTGCAAAGTCACCAAGTGTCGAAACAGTTACAAAATGTCTCAATAGTGGCCAAACGCCTGATCTGAAACGTCTGAACAGTACTAAAACGCCCAAATAGTGGTGATGCGCCTAGATACTTGAGACAATTTTCTGCAGTTTTCAACCGTAATGCGCCTAATTCATCAGCTTTAGCGAACTTAGATCTTATGAAAATCTTCAAAACTTGATTAATCGATCTAAAAACTTCTAATTAGGTAGTAATTAGGTCGATTGACAATCCACAATCCTCAATTTGATCAAACAACAACAACAAATTAGTATTCTGATTGAATTGAAGTTCGAAATACAAAACACTGTTCGAACACTAGTTTGATCAATTTCTCAGATTTGAACGTATTAAACACCTAATTGTGATTCAAATCATGTTTCTATGGATGAAACACAACTAAAAACAACAATTAATTGATCAAATTGCAATCAATCACAGATTTCAAGTGATTTAAAGAGCTCAAAAATGTCAATAAGCTCTAATCACTGAACCAACAGCTCTGATACCATTTGATAGTTCAAATGGATGGAATCTATGATTATCTGGTAATGCAATGATCAAATCAAACACAAATAATCAAACAAATGCAAACATATAAAAAAAATTCATAGTTTTCATTGATAGCAGGCATAGGATACAAGTGTAGGGTTACAATTTCTATCAGTTCATCTAGTTACTGATCCGTTAATCTACCCAGCATAATACATAAAATATCATATTTATACTATCAAAAAAAAAGGAACATAAATTTACAAATAAGTCCCTATACTATGACAAAAAACACATAAAGAAAAAATGTTAATCTTTTAAGAAGTCTAACAAAACTACAAAAGGATGCAACTATGGGGCATTTGAAGATGCAAGCCCCCGACTTTTGACGAAAATAGGAACGCTGCTACTGCTCACCGATGGGTGAGAGAAATGGAGGCTGTATTGGACATCAGTGAATGCAAGGAGGATCAGAAGGTGAATTTTGCTACCCACTCATTTATGGAATTGGCCTTATGTTGGTGGGACAATATTGTCCAGGCCGAGGGTAGCAGGGCGATTGGGAAGATGAGATGGGGTGAACTGAAGAAGATGGTGATCGAGGAGTTTTTTCCTCACAGGGAACTCGACAAGATTGAGAGGGAGTTTCTACAATTGGAAGCGGGGACCATGACACACCAGCAGTGTACGACCAAGTTCAATGAGATGGCAAGGCTGGTGCCAGATCAGGTGATGCCTGTGTCATGAAAGATTAAGAGGTGCATTCAAGGTCTGCCGGCAGATATCCGTAGGCACATGATCACTATTCGGCCGAGTATGTTTAGGTCGGCTGTTGGTCTGGCAGGGAGGTTGTATGATGAAAGGGAGGAGATGGCAGTAGTAGAAGTGAGTATGAAGAGTTATGGTGACGGGAACTGGAATAGGAAATGATTTTGTCATTGTGGTTTCACTCCGAACAACATATAGGCAAAGGTGGATGACCAGAAGGTAGTGTCGGCGGGTTCAGGGACGAAGAGGTGTGGTAAGTGTGGGAAGGAACATATGGGAGAGTGTAAGTGGGGACTGAACGTCTGCTTCAAATATGGGAAACCTAGTCATATGGCAATGTATTGTGGGGAGATGAGGTGCTACAAATGTGGTTAGAATGGATCCGAGCGAGAAAGGGGATCGAGAAGGGGAAGGAAGGGCAGAGGGCAAAGGCCAGAGCACTTACTATGACCCGGGAGGAGGCTAGAGTGGATCTCGATGTTGAGTCAAGTACCTTCCTTGTAAACCAAATTTGTGCCTCTGTACTTTTCTATTCTGGTGCTAGTAAGAGTTTTATTTCTACTGCCTTCTGTGTTAAGTTACCTGTTAGAAGTACAAGTATTGATAAGCCCTTCGATGTAGAAACTACCATTGGTAAGTCTACCAAGATTTCTGATTTGATTGAGGATTGTGACATAAATTTGAAGGCCATAGGTTCTCTGCTAAATTATTTGTGATGCCCCTAGGCGAATTCGATATGGTTCTAGGGATTGATTGGCTAACAGGCTATGTGTTACACCCGAAAATATGTTTAAAATAAAGGGAAAGAAAAGTTTCTTGAAAGAAAATATAATGGGCACAAGTGGAGGGGGTAAAGTGTACAAGGTGCAAAACACTATTATTTTATGTTTAAAAGGGTATGGTCGCCCATGCATATGCTTTTTCTACACCCACTTTCGGCTGGAACAAGAAAAAAGAAGGAAGAGCAGTTCTTTCGGGTTTTTCAAGTAGAAAAAGCTGATATTTTCGAAGGTATGTATTTCTTGTGTTTTTGGTTCGGTTTTAGATGAATTTTCAGCTTGTGGATCGATTCTTATGTGTTTTTGTGCTTGGTTATGTGTTTGTGGTGTGTTTAGGTTGTTTGAACTCTTTATGCCCTCAAGTTTCGTGGAGTTTTACTTGAAGGCTGCAATTTGTGAGTTCTAGATCCCCGGTTTTGTGTTTTAAACTTCTTTTGGGTCTAAAAAAGCATGTAAAAATGTTTTACAACTTATATGTATGTTAACCGTATGTATGTATGTATGGATTCTTGTATGTTGAGGGGTTATGCTTCTTCTAGGTGCCTAAAATGCTAGATTTAAGTTAAAGACATGTTAGGATGATGATTTGGGAGTGAAAAGTTATAAGTTTTAACATAACTGCTGCTCATGCGCCTAAAATTGGCTCAGACGCCTAAGTCCCTTCTCATGCGCCCAAATAGGGCTCATGCGCCTGAGAATTCATACAAAAAGCCTAAGTACTGGCCCATGCGCCCCAATAGTACCGATGCGCCTAGAAAATTGTTCGTGTGCCTAAGTGTTGGTTCATGCGCCCAAACAGTACCTCATACGCCTAAGTGCTCATGCGCCTAAGTAAGGGTCATGCGCCCAAACATTGCTCATGCACCCAAGCAGTGCTCATGCGCCTAGGTTTCCTCATGCGCCTAAGTGTTGGTGCCCGTGCATAGCACTCATGCGCCTACATAGTGATAATGCGCCTAATTGCCTTAGAAAAGTTATGGAATATTGGAAATTTGAAATTTTAAGACATAACACTGGGATGTTTTAGTGGTTATGTTTGTTGATGTTATGCTTATTTGTGGCCTGTGCTTAGGTTCCATTTTATGTATTATTATGTGACTTTACGTGGTGTGTTTATGCTCGTGTACGTAAAGTATTATCAAAAATGAAGTGAAAGATTAATGTTAGTGAAAAGTGGAACTTAACAAATGAATGAAAGCCATGCAATCAAAATGAAAGGAGGTTCACAATGTTTTGGGGTCTATTTATAGACCTCAGGCCCAGTACCAGCTAAGTGTAGGGAGGCTGTATGATGAAAGGGAAGAGGTGGAGGTAACAGAGGTGAATAAAAAGGGTGGTGGTGACAGGAACTGGAATAGAAAGTGGTTTGGACGTGGTGGTTTCACTCCAAACAACAAGAGGACGAGGGTGGATGACCGAAGGGTGGTGTCATCAAGCACTGGGATTAAGAAGTATGGCAAATATGGGAAGGAGCACACTGGAGAGTGTAAGTGGGGATCGAATGTATGCTTCAAGTGTGGGAAGCCTGGTCACACTACAAGGGATTGTAGGATGTTGAAGTGCTATAGCTGTGGTGAAGAGGGTCATGTAAGTAGGGATTGCAAGAAGCTGAGGGTCGAGAGTTCTGGGGCAATGAAGAGGACTGAGACTGAAGGACAGAGGGTAAGTGCTAGAGCATTCATGATGACCCGGGAGGAGGCCAGAGTGGACCCCGACGTCATGTAAGGTAGGTTTCTAATAAAACAAACTTGTGCCTCTATATTTTTTGATTCTGGGGCTAGTAGGAGTTTCATTTCTGCTGTTTTTTGTGCTAAGTTGCCTGCTAGTAGTAGAAATATTGATGAGCCCTTCGATGTAGAAACTGCTATTGGTAAGTCTACTAGAATTTCTGAGATGATAGAAGATTATGACATAGAGCTGGAAGGTCATAGGTTCTCTGCTAAACTATTTGTCATGCCCCTAGATGGATTTGATATAGTTCTAGGGATGGATTGGTTGGCAGCATATGAGGCAAATATTGTGTGTCGCAAGAAGATGATCCGATTGATAGCACCTGATGGGAATCGGTAACGATTTACGGTGATCAAGTTACTACAGTTCCAAAGATGATTTCAATGGTGGTGGCAGAAAAGTGCATGAAACGTGGATGCAGCGCCTACCTGGCTTACGTGAAGGATGTAGATGTGTCAGTACCAATATTGTCCGATGTACCAGTTGTGTGTGACTTTCCAGACGTATTCCCAGAAGATTTACCAGGTGTGCCACCGGACCGCAAGATCGAGTTTCAGATCGATTTAATAACTAGTGCTCAACCCGTTGCCAAAGCACTGTACTGATTGGCTCCGTCTGTGATGGTTCAGTTACAAAAGTTGATGGACAAGGGTTTCGTATGACCAAGTATCTCTCCCTAGGGTGCTCTGCTCTTGTTTGTAAAGAAGAAGGATGGTAGTATGAGAATGTGCATTGACTACCGTGAGTTGAACAAGTTGACGGTGAAGAATCGATATCCGCTACCCAGAATAGATGACTTGTTCGACCAGCTCCAAGGTGCTAGTTGGTTCTCGAGAATAGATCTCTGATCTGGCTACCATCAATTGAAGGTAAAGGAGCAGGATATCCCTAAAATAGCTTTTCCCACGCATTATGGACACTACGAGTTCTCGTTATGTCCTATGGTTTAAACAACGCGCCAGCTGCTTTCATGGATTTGATGAATCGGGTGTGTCGGCCGATGTTGGATAAATCAGTGATTGTGTTTATTGATGATATTCTGATTTATTCGAAGAGCAAAGAAGAACATGTCGGTCACATTCGTGAAGTATTAGAGACACTCAGAAGAGAGAAGCTGCACGCTAAGTTTTCCAAGTGCACGTTCTGGTTGCGCGAGGTTCAGTTTTTGGGTCATGTGGTAAATTCCAATGGGATCATGGTAGACCCGGCAAAGGTTGAGGCAGTGATGCAATGGAAGTCTCCAAAAATACCATCCAAGATCTGCAGTTTCTTAGGTTTGACGGGCTACTACAGGAGGTTCATCCAAGACTTTTCCAAGATAGCCTCACCATTGACCAAGTTGACCCGCAAGGACGTAAAGTTTGTATGGGGTCTGGAACAAGAGAATGCTTTTGAGGAGTTAAAGATGAGATGACTCAAGCTCCTGTCTTGACATTGCCCGAAGGGAACAAAGACTTAGTGGTCTATTCGAATGCTTCATATTTAGGGCTGGGTTGCGTGTTGATGCAACGAGGAAAAGTAATAGCCTACACGTCTCGACAGTTGAAAATCCACGAGGCTAATTACCCCACTCATGACTTGGAGCTAGCGGCCGTGGTCTTCACGTTGAAGATTTGGAGGCACTACTTGTACGGGATGAAGTGCACTATCTTCACGGTCCATAAAAGTTTGAAATACTTCTTTTAGTAGAAAGACCTCAACATGAGGCAAAGGAGGTGGCTAGAATTGAAGAAGGATTATGATTGTGATATCCACTATCATCCGGGCAAGGCCAACGTAGTGGCAGATGCCCTTAGCGGAAAAGAGAGACCCGAGCCAATCCGGGTTAAAGCTTACCAGTTGATTATGACCTCTGATGTAATGATACAGGTCAAGGAGTTCCAAGATGAGGTGTTGAAAGAAGATCGCCTTAACTTTGAAAGGATAAGAGGTCTGGTCATGGAGTTTGGTGAAAATACTTTCGAAGTTAAAACCCGCTTTGGGCGGATGTGAATCCCTCGTTATGTAGACCTACGGGGGCGAATCATGGATGAGGCTCATAAGACTCGATACTCCATTCATCTCGGTGCTACCAAGATGTATCATGATATGATGAAAGATTACTAGTGGCAAGGTATGAAGCGTGATGTGGCAGAGTATGTGAGTAAATGCCTTACTTGCAAGTGAAGGCAGAGCATCAGAAGCCATATGGGAAGATCCAACCTTTGGATATAACCAAGTGGAAATAGGAGCACATCACCATGGACTTCATTATGCAGTTACCACATACGACAAGGGGATACGATACTATATGGGTAATAGTTGATCGCTTAACGAAGAGTGCTCACTTTCTACCGATCCGCGAGACATATTCATCCGAGAAATTGGAGGATTTATTCATCAAGGAGATTGTAACGCGTCATGGTGTACCAGTATCTATCGTGTCGGACCGTGACACTCGGTTTACTTATAATTTTTGGCAGAGATTTCATGATGCAATGAGTAGGAGGTTGCATATCAGTACGGGTTACCATCCTTAGACAGATGGTCAGTCGGAGAGGACTACACAGACACTAGAGGATATGCTCCGAACCTGCGTCATTGATTTTGGAGGAAGTTGGGATGGTCACTTACCGTTAGCTGAATTCTCATACAACAACAATTATCATGCCAGCATTGGTATGCCACTACATGAGATGCTATACGGTAGGAGGTGTAGAATGTTCGTGTGTTGGGGTGACATCGGGCAGAATGAGTTGGGAAGTATTAAGGTGATCGATGCTACGAAGGAGAAGTTAGAGAAGATCAAAGCCTTTATGAAGGCTGCAAAAGATATACAAAAGTCGTATACCGATAAAAGGCATAGACCGTTTGAGTTCAACGTGGGCGATAGAGTCATGTTGAAGGTTGTTGGACTCAACAAGTGCATTAAGAGATAATGCATAAAAGTATGATGCTTGCCATCTTAGACATATATCAAACATAATGTGTTCTAACATCCAAACAATCATTTACTAACACATTAGCAACATTATCATTCATAACAAACACTAATATTTGTTTAAATTTCTTTTTCAGAATTGTAGATAAAAGAAATTTTGACAAGTGTCTGCAGCGGAAGAAGAAAGAGTCCACAGCAGATGAAGATCATTAGCAGCGGATGAAGAAATCTGTCTAAGTGTGTGCAGCGGATGAACATCCATCCCATAGTTGATGATGAACATACAGCGGACAACAGACAAGCAAACACATACAACTATCTACAGCGGATGTTCATCCACAGCGGATGAACATTCCACAGCGGACAACATACAAGCAAACACACAACTGTCCATAGCGGATGAACATTCACAGTGGATGTTCATCCACAGCGGATGACCATTCCATAGTGGACAACATACAAGCAAACACATAACTGTCCACAGCGGATGTTCTGTCCACAACGAATGAACATTCCGCATCGGATGAACAAACACTATGCACAACGGATGACAAGTCTTCTCCACAGTAGATGAGATATCTTCGACAGCGGATGACTTATTCTCCACAGCGGATGACTTATAGACTTAGGATTATTATCTATGTAATTTTATTTACATATGGGTAGTTTACTAATTGTATATAGCTTTTGTGTATAGGCTATAAATAGCACACTACCCTAATCCTTTGTAAGATTTTTGAAAAATCAATACAATTAAACAGATATTATCATCCAAGCACTAGCAATCATACAATCACACACAAACATACACAACACTGATATCATAGCATCTATCATGGTTTTCCGCACCATGGTTCATGTTTGTTGATTATTGAGAGATACTGATAAGATCCTTGGGGGAATTAACATGTGTCTAAGTTGATTTCATCAGGTGGTATCAAAGCTTTGGCTCAATCATTCATTGATTTTGATCCTCTTATTCAACAACATTGATTTCAGTGGTTCATTAGCTTCAAAAACACACATCAACAAGCTTTTTAGTCTTCAAACTCATCTTCTTCTACTATTAACATACAACAAATGCAAACAAATATGATTTTTGAATCATTTTGTGCATCTTGAAGATGTTTTGTTGATTTTTCAGCTTGAACATCTCAAACAACACAAGTTTCTGTGAAACAATACATGGGTATTGTTCATCAATTATTAAAACATCTTCAAACAGAAGGTTTTTAACTTAAAACATCATTCATACATGATTTTCAAACGTGTTCATCACAAAACTCACTAAAACCTCATCGGTTTTTAAGGGTTTCGGATAAACAATATACGGTTATTGTTCTATCCAGTTTTTATCAAACAAACACTGGGTTGAATACTTTGAATCGGTTCATTGTATTTAAACATCACAATTGAGTTGCTTTTCACTCGAAACAGGCGATTAATCTTCATCAAACAACAAACTGATTGTTATTTTTCTTGAAATTAGCTCAGCCGCCAACAAACCCTAGGATAAACCCTAGTTTTTGTTCATCCATTACCTTCACAATCTTCGGTGATTGTGATTGTTCATCATACAAAACAAAGAAGAACCGAAATCTTCTTTTGATTTTTTTTCAAAAAGTTACTTTTTGATCTTAAAAGTTAACTTTAGAAAACAAAATATTTGTTTTTAGGGTTTTTGACTTTATTTGATTGACATCATTAAAAAGTTGACATTCCCTTGATAGAATATTCCTTTCTTATCACCGAGATTTGAAAGTGACTTATCATTGGATTTTAATTAATTAATTAATTTCCTTTATTTGGTAAATCTAACTAAAAAGGGTTTATTAAAAAAAAAACAAATCCTAGAGACAATTAGGATTAATTAAAAAAAAAATTTAGCACCGGACTAAAATTTAAACAAACCAATTTAACTTAAAATTTATTAAGTTTAAATCAAACAAACATGGCTGATGAAATGACTAGTTCTAACAGTGGACTAAAACCCCCAAAGTTGAAGAACAAATCAGACTTCAAGCAACAGAAAATCATGTTCAGAAATTGGATTACACATCAAGATCCAGATTTATGGACATCAATTACTAAAGGTCCTTACATCCCACTGACATTAGGACCAGATTATAACATACAAAAACCAGGTAGTCTGAAAAGTGTAGCTGGTGATGACCTTAAGCGGGTCAAAACAGGCATTAAGGCATATAGCATTTTAGCTATGACATTGCCTTTTGAAATTTTGATACGGGTCGAAAATTTAAAAACTGCTCATGAACTATGGAAGGTTCTTCACACAATGTGTGAAGGAAGTGAGAAAATTAGGGAAATTAAAAAGGAAAAACTAAGGACCCAATATGAAACCTTCCATCACATACATGGGGAGTCAATTCCTCAATAGTTGCATAGATATGTCCAACTTGTGAATGAAATGATAGTATATGGACTCAAATATGACACTGTTGAAATCAATAAGAAACTGTTGCATACATTCCCTGAGAGTTGGACTCAGTCAGTGTCACTCATGAAAGCAACATTGGACTTAGAGGCCCTATCACTTGACTCACTAGTAGCCAAGGTTGAAGCACTTGAGATGGATGAAAAATCTAGAAACAACAACTAAATCAGACATGTAGAGGCCTATAAGTTCAAAGAAACTCAACACACAGACAGTGCTTTCCTCACAAGACCCGGAGAAGATAAAGAAGAAGAATTCTTGGATTCTCATGATACATCATTCTTCTCAGCACCAGAATCATCCAGCAACAAACACAAGTCTAAGAAGACTAGAGTTCATGCTTCACATGAAGTCACACCTCAAAGCAAGCATCACCCTCATAATTCTACCTCAAACAAACAGTCAAAACCTCAAACATCAAACATACACAGACTTGAAAAACCTATGGATGTTCTTACTATTATTCTACAAAGTGAAGAGCAAAAGGCATCTTATGCAGCCTTTTCAACCAGTTTTGAAGCATTCTTAGGAGCAAGTCTGAGTCCATCTCAAATCATCCAACAGGACTTGGATGAGCTTCCACAAGATATGGTAGAAGAAATGGATTTACAATGGTCCATGGCCATGATAGGATACAGGTCTAAAAGGTTTCTACAAAGAAATCAGGGATTAAACATGGAAAAAAAGACAAGAATTGGTTTTAATAAAACCAAAGTTAGGTACTACAACTGTCAGCTTTGTGGGCACTTTTCAAGAGAATGTCAACAGCCCAGAGTTGACAGAAATACACATCAGGCACAACACTCAAGTGGAAGTCATACAAACAGACAAGTGCCTCCACCAATCAGTATTCCAAATGCACCAACTTAACCTCAAATCACTCAATTCAGTTCAACTCAACATCAAACATCTTCTGCCATGATCATCAAAAAGGATGGAGAATGTGACTAGAGACTTTATGAGGTTGAAATTCCATCACCTTCAGATCATGCCCTTATGGCTGATATTGAAGACAAACTAACAGACATCCCGAGAGAGGTAAAGGAAAACCTCTATAGTCAAGCATGCATTGATGAGGTAAATAGGTATAGAGAGCATGCTGATAAACTATCAAAGAAAGTCATAAAAACAAACATTTTTAATGAAAGTTTAAAATCTAAACAGAAACAATATGCAGCTAAAATACTTTCATTACAAACAGATTTAGACAAATTAATGTCTGAAAAACTGACTTTGGCAGCTCAGGTTGAGCAACTCTCTATCTCATTAACTGAGTCAAAATCATTACAAGCTGAAACTGAAGTGAAACTTCAGAAGTTTCAGGTTAGTAACAAGAAGTTCGAAGAACTTCTTGCTCAGCAAAGGGCCTTTAAGGACCATTCAGGTTTAGGATATAATAAGGTAAGTTCACCTTATAATGATAATTATATTTCTTTACCTGACTCCATGACCAACAAACAGGATGAATCTCATAATTCTCAAGAAAAGACTGATGACTCTAAACAATCATCATCATCATCATCAAAATCGCTTTTAAAATCAAAATCACCCTTGATAAAGTTTGTTCAAAGTTCAACACCATCATCAATCAAATCAACTAACTTTTATCAAGGAGAAAATAATGAATTTGATAATTAAACAACAGATGATGATGAGGATGATTTATTAGATGATGAGTATGATCAACCAATTACTGAAACTCAAAAGGTTTCAAGTGTGGCTGATACATCAAACAAACAAACGAAACAGATTCAAGGATTTGATATCTGTTCCAGTGGAAGGAAAGCTGTATCTTCCATTGCCCCTCCCAAACAGGTAAATAAAGGGAAAGGCAAAACCACAATTCAGCCAAAACAACAATCAGTAACTTTTGAAGTTTCATTAAAATCTAATTTGAAATCAAAAGTTTTCAGCAAACAAACAAAATCAGAGTTACCATACTGTGAATGGTGTGATCAATTCACACACATAACTGAAAAGTGTAGATATGGTAAGTATTGCAAGTACTGTAAGATGAATAATCACAGTACAGAATCATGTCATTTTCACAATTACTGCTCCATTTGTGAAAGAAACAATCATAGCATAGCAAATTGTTTTTTCAACAAGAAAAACAAGAAACAAAACAAACAAGCTCAGATAGAGAAAAACACAAAAAAAACAATCAGTTGTTCAAAATAAGAGCAGAATGGGAGTTCCTAAACAAACTCCTCATAAGAAAATTGTTTTGGATAATGATAAATTTTTTTATGAATTTTCAACACATATCAAGGAGACATAAGTCTCAGAATAGACAAAACACTGACACTAGCTCACAAAAGAGAAGAGCACAAAGCACTTCTCCTAATAGAGCTAAAACAAACCAAAGGAAATCTAGTGTGTCTAAAGTTCCAAAACCTGCAGAATGCTATCTTGGAAGAAATTTGCGTTGTTGGAAAACACGGAAAACCCAAGACCATCTTAGCTTGGGTTGCTCCAACTAACTGATTTCTTTTGTTTTTCAGTGACATCTTAGAAGGCCTGACAACATGTGTTATGTTGACAGTGGATGCTCCCATCATATGACAGACAACTGTCCCTCCTTCGGGATTTTAAGAACAAACATGGAGGCAATGTCGCCTTTGGAGGAGATAAAACAGGTGGGAAGATAACTGGCGAAGAAATAGTAACAAATGGGCTGATTAGCTTTGAAAATGTCAGCTATTGCTCCAATCTTCAGTTCAATCTTCTGAGTGTATCATAAATCTATGACAAGGGATACGCCACCTAATTTGACTCCAACAACTGCTACATCCTTAAGACGGGTTTTCAGATTCCAGAAGATTATATCCTTTTGAAAACTCCTCGTCTAAACAACACATACATTGTTGATATGAATAATGTTTCAGCGTCAACCCCTGAAACTTGTTTATTATCAAAAGCCACAGAAGATGTATCACAATTGTGGCATAGACGATTAGGTCACACTAATTTTAACAGAATGAACAAACTTGTTAAAATGATCTAGTCATAGGTCTTCCACAAAAGGAATTTTTCTATACAGACTACTGCACAGCATGTCTGAAAGGCAAACAACATAGAGTTTCCCATAAATCAAAATTGATAAACTCTAATAACACACCACTCAAATTGCTTCATATGGATCTTTTTGGCCCCGAAAACATCCTAAGCATAGGAAAGAAGCAATACTGTCTTGTCATAGTAGATGATTATTCCATATTCACATTTTCTTTCTTCTACACAAGACAGAAACAACACAAATCATTACATCCTTTATCATAAAGATTGAGAATCAACTTGATCTTAAAGTTAAATCTTTAAGAAGTGATAATGGAACTAAATTTAAGAATGACTTTATTTCTTGTTTTTGTGCAGAAAAAGGGATAAGTCATCAATTCAGCGTAGCAAGAACTCCGTAGCAAAATGGAGTAGCTGAACTGAGAAACAGAACATTAATAGAAGCAGCTAGAACCATGCTAGCTGACTTTCTATTACCCATATCCTTTTGGGCTGAAGCCATAAACACAGCTTGCTACATACAAAATAGAACATTAATCATCAAAGAACATTCCAAAACGCCTTATGAATTAGTGTTTAAAAGAAAACCATATATAGGATTTCTTAAGGCATTTGGATGTTCTGTTTCCATATTAAACACCAGAGAACAATTATCCAAATTTGCTCCAAAAGCAGATGATGGATTCTTTATTGGATATTCTGGAAGCTCAAAAGCTTACAGAGTATTCAATCCAAGACTAAATATAGTGGAAGAAACAACTGATGTTGTTTTCAATGAACATTATTTCACTAAGAAAGTCATTGGATCAAACTGGTTGTTTGATATTGATGCACTAACAAAATCATTTGAAACAGCTTACTTTGATGTTTCAAGTTCAAAGGATAACACTGAATATCCAATGGTTCCACCAACAACCATTGATGTTCGCTAATCCTCTAAGGAGAATCACTAACACTCCTTCAAGCACAACTATGTCAACACCTCCTGATCAACCAAACATCTCAAGAGAAACATCCTCAGACACTCCAGCATCTTCATCTCCTGTACCCAATCAATCACAGGAAACAAACAAACCAAAACAACATGAAGATGATGATGACTACCATTCTCTACCAGACACACATCATGAAGATGAAATATTAGATTTCTTTCCTGATTCCCCTCAAACATTCACTAAACCCCCTCAATCAGACAATCACACATTACCCAATACTCTTGCTCAACCATGATCACATGATCAGAAAATCACCAATCTTGATTTAATAATTCATGTTGATCAAATTACAACCACAAGAGTTTATAAGGAACATCCAATAGAAAACATCATTGGTGATCTTAACACCAGATTGACTCGTAGTCAATCTGATACAGCAAACATTTGCTTGGATAAAAGCTATGCAAGAGGAGCTATAGCAATTAAAGAAGCAAGAAGTTTGGAAGTTGGTAGATCTGCCTGAAGGTTAATATGCAATTGGCACAAGGTGGCTATTCAAAAACAAAGCAGATGACAGAGGGATTATCATAAGAAACAAAGCAAGGATTATAGCTCAAGGTTATACTCAACAGGAAGGCATTGATTATGATGATTTCTTTGCTCCTGTAGCAAGACTGGAAGCCATCCGAGTATTCCTTGCTTATGCCTCATCTCAGAAGTTGCAAGATTGGTTGCGCAAGGTTACACCCAAGAAGAAGGAATAGACTATGATGAGGTGTTTGCACATGTTGCCAGATTAAAAGCCATAAGACTTTTTCTTGCCTACTCTGCATCTATGATATTCACTGTGTATCAAATGGATGTAAAGTGTGCATTTCTTTATGGCAAAATCTCTAAAGAAGTCTATGTGAGTCAACCACTAGGCTTTGAGGACTCGGATTTCCCTTACAGGGTGAACAAGCTTGACAAAACTTTGTATGGCCTACATCAAGCCCCACGAAAATGGTATGAGACTCTATCATCTTTCCTTCTTGCCCACGGGTATGAGAGTGGAAAAAATGATCAAACTTTATTTAGATAAAAAAAAGAACATGAAATGCTACTAGTCCAGATCTATGTGGATGATATATTTTTGGATCAACAAAAAGCAACTTTGTAAGGATTTTGAAGACCTTATGCACTCCAAGTTCCAGATGAGTGCAATAGGGGCTTACATTCTTCTTAGGATTGCAAGTACAGCAGACAACAGATTGAATCTTTATTAATCAATCAAAATACGTGGAATCCATGTTGAAGAAATTTCATTTTCCAGATTGTTAGTCTATCAGAACTCATGTGGATACAAAAATGAATATTGGTCCAGAATCAGATGGCAAAATAGTGGATAAGACTCAATATCAATCAATGATAGGGTCACTCAATATCTAACAGCAAGCAGACCTGACATAATCTTTGGTGTATGTGTTTATGCCAGATATGAAGCAGATCCTAAGGAATCATATGTAAATGCTATAAAGAGGATATTCAGATATCTCAAGGGCAAGCCTTCACTTGGATTATGGTACCCAAAGGAGGGAGATTTCAATCTCTTTGCCTACATAAACAGTGACTATGGGGGATGCAACTTCAATCGAAAGTCCACTTTTGGAGGTTATCAATTTCTTGGTGCCAGACCGGTCTCCTGGCAGTGCAAGAAGCAGACAAACCTGTCTGTTTCCATAGTAGAAGCTGAGTACATAGCAGTATCAGCTTGTTGCTCTTAAGTTTTCTAGATTCAAAACCGGATGCTTGATTATGGTTATAACTTCTTGCATACACCAATTCACATTGACAACACAGCCGCCATGTTCATAACAAACAATCCAGTTCAGTACTCAAAAACCAAACACATTGAAATTAGATGTTACTTTTTGAGAGACTGTGCTGAAAAAGGGTTAATCAAGTTGATACAAGTTCACACGAACACTCAATTAGCTTATTTGTTCACTAAGGCATATGCCCCTAGTCGGTTTGAATTCTTAGTCCAATCAATTAGCATGATTAACCTTTAGTAAAAATCAAAATTTGGAAAAACATTCAAATATTATAAAAATATAAAAGAAGTTATTTTTGTTGAAGTAATTGAAATATACTCTAAATGTAAAATGATATAATTACAGTCGTTATATCATTCACTGTGCTTATTTCAAAATCTTGAAAGACCAACATGACTTATCTGATATGCGGGTAGGCTCAGCTTGGAAAAGAAGATACATGCTGTGATGAACTAAAGCTCATATTGAACAGTGAAGCCATCATCTCATGTATTAGTAATTATTAGCTTATCTAAGTGTGTGTGTGTGGTAACCTAAACATACCAGGTAATGATGCCTTATGAATCACATTCACCCACATCAGTTTCTCCTCTGTTTTGTTATGCAAAGACCTGGAGAAACAGGCATAAAGTGCTGATGTCATGATCCAAAAAGATTCCCAATATGGAACACATCCAAAATGGATGAATTAATGAAATCAAAAAAATCCCAAAGAGGATCACCTTCCAAAGTGAAGTACCAAAAAGAATCCCAATAGGGATCAAATAATTATAAGGATCAAAGTAAAAGAATCCTAATGTGGATCCCCCTTACCCAAAACCAAATAAGAATTCATAATTTAAATGACCTGGTCATGTAAGTTGTGAAAAAGTTCTACTATGCATTTCAAGCCGGTGGTTGATCTTGCCATGCTTTTGAGTGTGATGTATATGTTGAATACTCAATTCACTCAAAACATGATAAAGATTACAAGCATCAAAATATTAACCAAGCATGAGATTAAGAGGACAAACATAACTAAAATAAGTATATGTTCATGATTATGTCTATTTTACTAACAATTGCTTGCACTTGTGAAAGGTAAGATTAATATGATCCCATGTAAGGTATACTTCCTCTTTATGTATAGATAAGAAAATCAAAAATTACAAAAATATTTTCAGTGTTCAAAATTTAGAATCTTTAAAGTTTTTATCCCGTATGGATATAACTTTAAGGAGAGAAATTTACAATTTTATGAATATGTTCACAAAAAAAATTGCAAAATCTCAAAAAATATTTTAATTATTTTGTACAGTTGTTGCTTTTCTTAAAAGATATATAACATTACAAAAATGACTGTGTGGTGTGGAAGCTATACCATAGTATCTCACTGTATACAGATATTTAGAAGCACAAAAGTCCAAAATCAGTCAAATCTGGGAAATTTATATAACACCGGGTGTACAATTCAATCCAAGCAAGAATTGACAATCCAAGCAACAGTCAAAACTTTATAAAATTCAAAGAAATAGAAAAATCTTCATACAAGTCAAAGCATCAGTGCAAAAACAGTCAAAACTATCCCCAGCAAAAACATTAATTTTTGATAAGTTCAAATTTTAATGTGGGTAAGAGTATTGGTTAATGCGGGTGAAGGTAACCCAGGCATATAACCAATGCAGGTATTAGTTTTGTGCAAGAAAAACCAAAGTGAAACTAATATGGACATGTTAAGTCATCCGCATTTGCATCAAAAGAAATGCGTACAACATTGGTTGAAGTATCATGGATGAAAACTTATGCGGATAAAATTTTATTCTCAGAAAACTTATGAAGATAAAATTTTATTCTTTCGCATTTCCCAAATGCAGTTAACTTTTGTTCATCTGCATTTACCAAATGCGGTTGACATGATCAATGCGGACAACATTGTTGTGTATTTGTATCAAAAATAAATCATGAGCTCACACTCTTCTGTCATGATAAGTGTTTGAACCTCAGTTAATGCGGATGGAAAATGCAAAGCACAGAAATACTAACATCCATCAGCATTAACTAATGCAATAGAAGTTCAGAAATGCAGACAACTACATTGTTCATCCGCATTTGTTGCAACAAAAATGCAAGTTCTGATGTAAATGCGGACAAGTCAAATGTTCTTTGCATTTGCTACAGGGTCAAATGCTGGCAAGTTTTGTGCTTCTGCATTTGTCAAGTACACAAATGCGTACAAGTAAAAAACATCCGCATTTGCTATAGTATAAAAATTAAATCCGCCGCATTTGTTTATACACTTGAAAGTTTGAGAAAGTCATTAAATCTACTATTTAAGCACAATAATGAGAGTCATTTAATACTTTTCAAATTTGAGTGAACTGATAGTGCGACGAGCGTTTTTTTCTCACTATTCTTCATCAATAATCCAAATCATCTCAAACCTTGTGTGTCGATTGTTCTTCCAACTCCATTTTATCTAGTTTTCGATTCTTAGCGAAAGTAGTATCGAAACAAGGTGATTATCGATGGATTTGTAAACTTCAAATACCAAACCAGTGATGAACATAGAACCCTAGGTTTTGAAATCTCAAAAAATATTAACCATGAACAATGGATTTCAATCATATTATCAAGTTCAATGAAATGGATGTTAATGTGAATAACAAAGAACAACCGATTTACAAACCCTAGGTTAACTACGATGAACAGGTGAACCGAAACTTGAAAATGTTGAAATCAATTCCAATGTTTCAGTGTAAAAAGATGTTTGAATCAGTAAAGATGATTGAAAATAAGCATAAAACATAATACAAATTGTTATTCATCAGAAAATCAAATATAGGTCAAATTCCTATACAACAGTAACCATTGAACTCTCAATTTTGACTTGAGAAAGTCAAACTAAGAAAAGTCAAACATGATCTTAGTGTATAATCTGATAATTGTTAGTAATGTAACATATGTGTCTCTTTTAAAGAATCTATGGCTAACCTCGCTTGGAGCAAGCTCCACAATGTCAGTGGATACCTTGATCCAGATGTGCCAGAATATGAGGGTTTAAGAGACATAATCAGATTCATCTCTAAAATAAGAGTAGCACATGCCATCACTGTTAGACCAATCATTTATGAGAACTTCATCAGATCATTCCGGGGAACAGCTGAAGTAACTGAAGTAGATGGTATGAGGACCATATCTGGAAGGATCACTAACGATCACACATTAACCATCTCTGAACAAACTATAAGACAGGGTCTACAGTTTGGGGATGATGCCAAGTCTCCTCAAGAACTAGAAAAAGATGACATCATGACCTTCTTTGCCAATATTGGTTATGAAGGAGGTTTTGAAGGAAAATAGATTGTCCAGGGGTTAGTTGACTTACAGTGGAGATTCCTGATACATCTTCCAACATTGCATGTCAAATAGGAAGACTGGTTGGAATGACATCCCAACACTACATCATCAGCTATTTATGCCTTATGCACTAATAGACAATTCAACACGTCTGCTTCTGTGTTCAATGGCCTAGTCTCCAATATTCAGGAAGGAAGAAGACATATGTTCTTGATGTATCCACGGTTTATCTATGCTTCATCAATGAAGCTTTCCCTAATATTGTAGCAGAAGGCCTTGTGATGGACATTCCTCACTACAACACCAAGTCCTACAAGTATATCAAGAAAAGAGTCCCGGGGAACTTCTATAGTGGAACTTTCTTTCCTCTACTTCCATGGATGTTACAACAGATCAATCCTGAAGATGTTTAAGCTGAGGAAGTTGTTCCTGTGTTGAGGAACAAGCTCATGAGGATATTCTTGCTGATGTGCATGAGATTATAGAAGAACAACCAGCTACTCATGATCAACAAACTATTAAAGAGCATGCTGAAACAGCTGAAGAAGGACTAAGGCAAGTGTCACCACAAGTTGATATAGGTGGTGATCTTCATACTGTGCCTTCAGTTCAAGTAGCTGATATACCATCACCTTTCAGAGCATCACCTATCCATTATCCATTATCTCCTATTCACTCTCATCCTGTATCTCCTATCCATTCTTCACCAAAAGCTGTTGCTGCATTTGTTGAATCTGGTGAATCTACCAGTTCATCAGATGGGTCTGAATCATCTTTGGATGAGGAGGATCATCATTCTGATTTTCAAAGGCCTTAGAGACAAGTACACTTAGAGGTCGGTCCTTCTGAAAGCTTTACAGAATGTGAAGTCAACCGTTCTGATGCTAAGGATGAAATGATTTCTGAGCTATTACTAAAGGTAGCAGAATGGAGAAACTTTTGGATAGAAGGTCTGGCATCATAATAGACAGACTTCTTGAACTGGATGAGAAGGAGAAAGAAATAAAAGAACTAAAATCCAAATATAAGTCTCATAGAGAAGAAAAAGAAAGAGATTGATACACATAAATTAGCCCTAGAACAGACCAAACAAGAAATCAGTGGATACTTGGAAGCTGCTACCATTCAAACTCTTGCCATGGAAGAATAAGAGAATCTCCTTGTTGACCAGATATAATATCTGATTTACATAGACAGATAGAAGCTCTAACAAAGAGAGTTTCTAAACTTGAGATGTTAATTAAGATTAAATAAGAATTGGCAAGAAAATGATGAGAACGGTGATGATGAAACTAATAAGACAAGGATGATGAGGCTGAAAAAAAAACGAATAAAAAGAAGATGAAAATGTCTCTGATGGGAGCAACAATGATGATGATGACCTAACACCATCAAAGAGACAGAGATTTACTGAAACTGTTCAGCAAACTCATACAGTGAGGTTAGGGATGAAGATTAAAGCATGGCCATGGTTTTTATTCTGGTCAAAATCTTGATGAAAGACTTGATGAGGAGTCTGGGATGAAAGAAATGATTGAAGACTTTGGTATTTTATTAGAGATCTCAAAGATCCAGTTGAACCAATAGTGGTCATTCCCCCTAACCCTGTGCCTTTAGAAGAAGAACTAAGCTTACAGCTTGTTCCTGCAATCTCATTGACTGATGAACAGAAGGAACTCATAATGAGGCTGTGGAATAGCTTAGAGAGAAACAAGAAGCTGAAAAGCTTGAGAAAGAAAAGAAGCAACAGGAAGCTGAAGCCTCTGTACCCTCTTCTTTGCCCTCGTATGCATACATACTCCAGAAAGAGGAAGTGCTTAACTGAAAAGGCCAAAGGCAAAATGCCGATGGTAGAAGAGGAACCAGCTTTAAAGAAACAAAAAGATGATCCAAGAAGCCTAGCCGCTATTGCTCAATTTCTGGATGAGCATGAGAAGGCTGAGGAACAATTAAGAAGAATATTAAGGTGATTGTCCTATAGGAAGGAAGATAGAGGGAGGATACCAGGAAAGCTTGATTGATGACCTTTTGTTCAGGGACAGTCCTGCAAAGGTTGAGTCATCTGTTGAAGTGACAGTAGAGAAGGCACAAACTGATGATCTTATAGTTAAAGCCATGTATTTGATCAACACGAGTATGATGCCGATGAAGTTTTCAGGATGACATATGAGGGAATGGTAGAAGAATTTAACAAGATGCACAAACTTATTGACCCAACTTATATGACTGATTATGAAAATACGACATTCAGGTCCCCAATCTCATTCACTCCAACAGAGTCTCACAGTCTCAAGTGCCTCAATCCCAATATTCTAATCCCTATAGCATGACAGATAGGGAAATGAAGGGTTATCTATCTGTTCAAGGATTCACAGAAGAAAACTAGGAAATATGAAGACAAATTCCCTCAGAGCTGAATCTCAAGATTGTAAAAAGAAAGGAAAGAATGATTAAAGACTATTGAAGAAGAGGTTGTAGGAGGAAACCAGAACTAGAATTTCAGCTCAGGATGTCCAACTCTCTACCAAAGAACATGATGTTATACTAATCATAAGAGCCTCCAGCACATATTGATCAGAAGGATCTGAATATGCAGCAACGGCAGTGGTTAGAATTGCTCAATGACTACGAGTGTGCAATCAAGTATCACCCGGGTATAGCTAACGTGGTAGCCGACGCTCTCAGTCGGAAGGAGACGCCAAAACCCCGTCGGGTGCGTGCATTACAAATGACCATCTATTCAGATCTACCTGTGCAAATCAAGGCTGCTCAGTCTGAGGCCTTGAAAGTTAAGAACCTAAAGGCTGAATCCATGCGAGGCATGGAGAAACAGCTAGACTTAAAGACAGACGAAATCCGGTATTTCATGGAACGGATCTGGGTACCAAGACATGGGGATTTACGGGAGCTAGTAATGGATGAAGCTCATAAGTCATGCTACTCAATTCATTTGGGTTCAGACAAAATGTATCATGATCTGAAGGAGTTCTACTGGTGGCCAAACATGAAGGCTGAAATTGCCACCTATGTAAGCAGATGCTTAACTTGTTCTAAATTTAAGGTGGAATATTAGCAACCATCCGGTCTACTTCAGCAACCAGAAATTCCAGTGTGGAATTGGGAGCAGATTTCGATGGATTTCACCACTAAGTTACCTAAGACTCCCAGCGGATGCGATACCATTTGGGTCATAGTAGATCGCTTAACAAAATCCACTCACTTCCTGGCAATCCGAGAGATGGATCGAATGGACAAGTTGATGAGGATTTATTTAAAGGAGATAGTCTCTCGACATGGTGTGCCAGTATCCATCATATCTGATTGTGACGCTCGATTCACTTCTTATTTCTGGCAGTCTTTACAATGATCATTTGGAACGCGGCTGGATATGAGCATTGCGTATCGTCCGCAAACGATGGTCCAAGTGAGCGTACGATATAGACACTGGAAGACATGTTGCGTGCCTGTGTGACCAATTTTGGCAGCAATTGGGAAACTCATTTACCATTGATTGAGTTCTCCTACAATAACAGTTATCACACTTCAATCAAAGCTGCACCATTTAAGGGACTGTATGGACGTAAGTTCCGATCACCTGCTGTTGGACAGAAGTTGGAGAAAGCCAACTTACAGGCCCTGAACTTGTGCACGAAACGACCGAGAAGATTGTGCAAATTCGTAATCGTATGGTTTGGGGACAAGGTACTTCTGAAAGTCTCACCTTGGAAAGGTGTAATCTGGTTTGGGAGATAAGGAAAGTTGAATCCACGCTACGTGGGACCATTTGAGATCATTAAAAGAGTCGGTCCAGTAGCTTATCAGCTGAACTTACCTGAAGAGCTCAGTGGAATACATGATGTGTTTCACGTATCCAATCTGAGGAAATGCTTAGCTAATGAATCACTAGTCGTACCATTGGAGGAACTAAAGATTGATGACCAATTACATTTCATTGAAGAACCAATAGAGGTTATGGATCGTGAAGTCAAAACCCTAAAGCGTAGCAAGATCCCGATTGTGCTCGTTAGGTGGAATTCAAAGCGTGGACCAGAGTTTACGTGGGAACGCAAAGATCAGATGAAGAAAAAGTACGTGCAATTATTCAAAGATCAGGCATCTAGTTCTTAAGGTATCATTCTTAAGATCATACTCTACATTTATTCGTTTTGGATTTGTTTCAAATATTCCAGAAACCAGACCCAACGCAAACTTCTGAACACTCTTTTTTCATCGTTGTTGAACCTGTTGGTTGTTCTAATTTTTGGGACAAAAATTCCTTCAGCAAGGGGATGATGTGACACCCCGCGTTTTCAATTTACCATCGTTACCATTATCCAACCTCTCATCACTATATTATAATTATTTACTGTGAAGAAAAATGGGAAATATCATTATTATAATTATTGTTATTAATAAATCAAAGTTAATCAAAACTAACTAAATTGTAATCACTTAAAAATGCAAATCGAGGGAATTAGAAGGGTTTATTGTGACTTATTGCAAAGTGGAGATCTATATAATAACACCCTCATCGACCTCATCCCCCGTAACCCTAATCCTCCCCTCCTCGTGAACTCTGCCTTCGACCCGCATCCTCTACGTGAGCAAACTCATCGGCAGCCTCTGCGAACCCTGAAGCCATCGTTGTTGGTCGCAGACTATCACCACCGGTAAGTCCTTTTCCATGCTCGTTACTAGCAAACATTACGTACGGTTTCGAGACTCCGGTAGCGGTTGTTCCTGTTCGGGAGGGTGTACGGGTATATACATGGTTGTATGTGTGTTCTTGTGTGCATTGTCTACTACCGTGGGTATGTACATACAGCTGCTATATGCGTTTTGATATACGGTTGGGTGTTCTTTATGTTCATGCGTGTTCATGTATCTATGTGTGCATGCAGCTATATATATATATATATTTAGGCGCATGGGGTGTGGAGGGGTATATGTATGTGTTGTTCGTGTTACTGTTGATAGTGGTGGTGTTTGGGTTTGCGGGGAATGCTCTTGGCAGTGGGATTGAGGTGGCCGAGGGGTCGATGCATGCTTATGGCGTGAGGATTATTTGCATGAATGTTGTCGATGTGTATATATTTGATCGATGTATGGTTCTGTGGTGGATGTATGCAATGTATATATATAGTTATGGATGGGGGTGCATGAGGGGGGGAATTGGGTATTGAAAGTGTGCATGTGTCCTATGGCAGTAGCATATATGTGTATGATGGCAATGTTTTGGGTGCATACCCGTTGTATGTCATTGTGTGCGTGTATCCTTGTGGGTGTGTGTATGGCCGGATACGTTAGGCGCATGGGATTGGGTTTTGTCATGGTCACATATATATATTTGTATGTTATGTGTAAGTGGGGTGCATGCGGATTGGCCTTGCATTGTGAATGTGTGTATGCGTATGTGTGTTGTTTGTATAGTATATATATTTTGTATTATCTTTGGGTCGTGTTAACTAATGTGTATTTATTAAAAAGAAGATTACTAAACCTTTGTCACGTGATAATTAGATTTTATGCATTGGGGTGTTGGGAGTGATTGATTGTGTATGTTAAATAGATATCGATAACCGACACCGTAACCTAACCGTGAACACGAAACCGTGCGACCGCATCTTTAATAATTAGTATTTTGATATTAATTAAATATTAAATATGAAATTCAGGTTATTCAGTGATCTAATCATTTGTGCTTTTGTTTATTCGTTGCTTTGCATTTAAGGTGAGTTCTCAGCCCCACTTTTTCCTACTTTTATTGGGGGAAAGAAACATGTGTTCAAACAAATTTTCATTTGATTCAGTATTACTGTAATGATCACATGTTTACTATTGTTGTACCAATTTAAGTCCTCACTTTTCGAACCATTAATATATGTTCTTCAGCAGGATAATTCTAAGTAGATCTACTGGGTTTGACAAACCCCACCCGGGCTAGTCGCGCTAGCACGACCGGTGGTCGAACAGGTGTTTAATTGACCTAATTTTCTGTTGCTGTGGTTTGGTAGCCACAGCCAAGGCACTATGTTCATTGTCAACGTCGGTTGCGAACTTCATACACTATGTAACTTGTTAAGTATGTTAGCTACCTACGGATATTACTTTGTTTACTGTATCGGTTATTACTTGTTCTATTATCAAAACCTGTGGACTCACCAACCTTGTGTTGACACTTTAGAATGTTTCTTTCAGGTTCACAAGATGCGCACTCTTAGGATCACATCATTCATGCATTCATTGTCACACGTGATTTATTTACAGCTTTTAAATAAATTTCATTTATTTAGTTTGCGCGTGTTGCGCCGGTTAAAGATTTAAGATTTACTTATGCTTCCGCAATTACTATTATGTTTACGTTACTAACTCTGCTTTTGGGATATTTTAAACGTTAACAAATAATTATATTTTATAAATAACGTGTCGTTTGGTGTAACTAGTGGCTGATATCCTGGAAGTTACACGCCTGACGGTAATACCCCGTTTCTGGAAATTAAGGGTGTGACACATGCTCCCCTTTGCTTACAGAATAGTTCTTCCTGTTTCATCTCGGATATTGTCCATTTGTCAATTTTAGTTTTAAGCTTGCTAGTCTCAAATTCTGTTAAGGTGACTCGTTCGCTCAAAACATTAATCTCAACATTCTTTTCTAAAAGATTTCTTTTTAAAAGATCATTTTCTTTTAAAGCCTCTCTTAGTTTGATAAAATATTTAGACTCATTGACTATAAGTTCTTGTTTATTCGATTTAATTCTTTTTCATTTTCCAGTAATAACCTGTTAGCTTTATAAACTCCAAATAAACGAATTTTGCAGGGAGGAGAACACATGTCTTGAACAACCTCATAAGGAAGTCCTATAACTACTTTTTCAGCAGCTAGGGCTTTTTTCACATTGACAGACTAGAGTGTTCTTTTTGTACTCTTCCTCCTCAGCAGCTCTCGTCATAGCTTCCCCACCTTCACCTTCCTCTTGCTTTTCTTCATCGTGAACCCCTAGCTTCACTTCATCTATTTCACAATCCTGTTGCATCTGAACTTTGCACCAGCTTGCACAAGCACTAACATCACAAACACTTTCACCTTGAGTTTCATACCTAAATTCTTTGAATGGATCTAAATTCTCAATAGAATCCTCATCAATGTTCACCACCATACATAAATTGATTATACTCTCCTCTTTTCATATCCAAATCAAATGACTTCAGCTTGTTGATAACTTTAATGAGTTTGTGCCGATATTAGATTATCAGATTTGAAGGAATTAGGGACTTCTGAAAGAGCCATTTTCGACATGATAAGAAATTAATTTCGCTGAAATTTCACTAAATTCGCTGGCAATTTCGCTAGTAGTTGCGCTAGTAGTTTCGCCAGTAATTTCGACAGCAGTTTCGCCGAGCAGTGGCACGCTGATGCTAGTTTCGCAGGGTAGTTTCGCACGAAACTAGTTGAACTTTCATTGAAAAATCAATTTGGCGACAGTTTCGCTAGGTTTGGCACATAAACACCATGAACTTTCGTTCAACGCATGTACTTTCGCAGGGATGAAGAAACCAGATTCAAAAATCAAGAACTGTGTAGTTTCGCTGAAAGAGCTCTAGTTTCGCCAAGCGAAACTATGTAGTTTCGCTGAATGAAGATACAGTTTCGCTGGAAGAGCTGTAGATTTGCCCGACATATCTGAATGACTTTTTCAGCACGAAATCAATCCAAACTCATCCAAATCTCAATGAATTTGAGATCTGATGATTTCTAATGCTTCCCACACCAGAATAGAGCAATCCTCAATCAATTTCCATGTCCAAAACACGCAGATTAGATCAAAAATAAATGGAACAGTGACTTTAAACTAGAAAACCAAACAAAACTCAAATAATCAAGAGCACAATGGCTCTGATACCATATTGTTGGTCCACTTGATCGTTGATACAATGCACATGATTGATAAACGCAAACAAATCCCACTGATAACACAGATATCAATGATGTTTATGTGAAATCTAGATCAAACAAATACAAAATGGATGAATATATGAAGAATCACTCAAAAACACCAAATAAATTATTTGTTTGATCTGAATTGATTGCTAAATATATTACAAAGTGAAAGCCCCTCAATCAATGACTCATTCAAGCTCACCAAAACCTAATTGTCACTAATCTATATATAGTGATAATATTCACTAATGACATATTAAGCCCCTAGACTTAGAAAAATTAAGAAATTACATATAAAACATAAAAATGACTTAAACATAAATAAATATATTTTGTTGACATAAAATATATTTATTAACAATAAACTCCTACCCATTTATATCTCAACATCTTGTCTCGGTTCTTCGTTTCGAAAGCGTCTGATTATCTTTTCCGATGACTTTGA
Source organism: Flaveria sonorensis (assembly GCA_025506505.1). Taxonomy (NCBI): domain Eukaryota; kingdom Viridiplantae; phylum Streptophyta; class Magnoliopsida; order Asterales; family Asteraceae; genus Flaveria; species Flaveria sonorensis. Next base: position 27,173,450 of record CM046439.1, on the reverse strand, counting down.
CAGTGACGTTGACCTTTGTTTACTTTGACTGTGTTGATAATATAGATTATCCTTATCAGACCCAACAAATAGTATATACTAAATGTAAAGTGACGACAAACAAAGTTTCTGTTTTGTGCTTTAAACCCTAGCACACTTTGTATCTTGTTTATTAATATCAATATACAAAGCATTTATTAGTATTTTCAGCATTAAATGTTTTTTTATTCTGTATTTCAGCTACATAATCATTGACTCAGTCATCATATTCTATCTTAGTTGAGTCACATCAACTCAGATTCACAACTCGGACCCGGTCATAATGTAATTTTATAATTCTTGATTTTTATTATTTATTATTTCTATTTTCTTAAATGTTTATTATTAATTATTTCATTAACAGGTAATGACATATAATATACAAAACCCTAATAAAGGCTAATGATATTAATGTATTAAACTTCTTATACTCTTGTAATACATAAGTTTATAACCTACTTTTATATATAAATAAGTTATTTTTTTGTGACACGAACCTTTTGTAATACATACTTGTTACTTTTTTAAAAGAAATGATTTGTCACACATATAAAGGGTTTATCTTTGATAAAATGTGAAAAACAGTAACATGAATAACCTTTTTCACATATAATATATATTTGTTTTTGATCTGATGTATTGAATATTTTATATATAGATTTCAAACCAGAAGAAAATTCTAATGTTATCTATGATTTGAAACGTATTAAAAGAAATCAATTTGGTAGTACAAAAGAACATTCAAGAGGGATGTCATTGATTCCGTTTTTGTGGATTTTGTAATTCAAATATTGACGTGGATTGTTAGGTTTTTGACATTTTTACTGGAAGCGTGCAGCCTTGAACTCTCTTGATTTGGTTGTGGACTTGTGTCGGCAAGTTTGGTAATACGTTTCTTTTATCCAGTGAATGTTACTATGTTAGTATTAAAAAAATATGTTCTCTGACTTTCAAGTCACACTCGTCGACTGTAAATTTATGTTTGCCTTTTCCCTTTTATTGTTAAAATCATGCAAAATATGTATGCGTAACACTGATACATATGATATAAAATATGAAGTAAACATGATACAAAAATAATCATATTTTGAGTTGATTACTGTAACTAGCAATCTAATAAATAGAATGCTTTTCAGTTAGAGTTATCTAACTCGTTTAATAAACTAGTTATGTATAAGTTTTTGTTTTAAAACTATAATATAATTATATTTAGGATATAAAATGTTCAAAAAATATAGAGTTTGTGCAATCCAGGATTTCTCTATCAAAGTCAAGCCATGATCGATTTCAACTCACCAAACGCGAAATGAATGATAATACATTCACACAAGTCAAGATCGAATGCACAAATAAGTAAATAAGGGTGAATGGGGCAATCTTATCACATCCAACACACTACACATGAACCCAAAAATCAAATTTTGTTGGGTCACACTACAACATACACTCAAATTTGGTGCCAGTGTTACCACACCATGCAACACTACAGCACTACACCACATACACACACAATCAAAGGTCACATTGTCACGGTGAGTACATGCCGTGAAAGTGGAATTTTGCAACGTCAAGGGGGGTGGTGACAGTGGTGCCGAACTGCACTAAGGCTCGCCGTTGGCCTCACGGCTCATACACCCCTTCACCTCAAGAATTTCACTTTGATTACAGAATTGCATCAAGTATTACGTAACTGAAAATGACAAGTTTGACTATGCAAACTTTCAAAACAACTATGCATACTAAGCTACAAATTCTCGCAAGAGACATCTGTCTTCACCCCAATATGTTTTTGCAAGGTATAATGTTTTTTCTTGTACTTGAAGTGTTCGCTCGGTATGATTTTGCTTTCTACAGCCTCTAATCATGACCTTTACAGTCTCACCGTACGCTAGGTGAATTGAATCCATCAAAAGTCCACATCATTACATATAATCTCCTCCTTATACGTGCATCTTCTTCTCTAACACCTTGTTTATCAACCTACTAAATTGAGTTGTAATAAAATGAACAATCAGACATGCTTTTAATCTTAATAGATCATCTTTGCCAAACTCCATCAAGTCTATAGGATCTACAATCGTAAACTCTATCAACACACAAAATAACAGGATGACCGGTTTCCATTCATACAACTATATCATTAGTTCAGCTAAGCTGTTTACAGGCCAAGAGATGAATAAGAACTTTTCTTAAAGTCTTTGGATACATATAAATCCTTATCATCATCAAAGCGTTGGTGTTTGGATCTATTCATTTCTCATCTTTGATAACTTTAGACAAGGCAGTTTTGATATTCTAGAAGTTTTTCTTGCTTTGTTTCCAGATCTAGTTACGTATCCAATTTGCTTTGTCGTAGTTGATTGGGTTAAGAAATGGAACTCTACCCATAGCATATAAGTCAGTTACACGTAGATTACAAAAATTTATGTTCATCTTTGAAATACTCAATTGCATCAGCACGTATCTTGGTCATATAAAGCTTGTTTTCACAATCATACAACACTTAATACAACTCTAAATTCCCATATCGTGAATCAGGTTTTTAGATTTCGTAGATAATGATTTTGCTTTGGTGGAGAAGGAGACTTCAAAGTAAGTTTAACAACCTTTTATAATGCATACTTTCTTGTCTCATCATTAGGATTAGTATCATCAATTCGAATATTTGACACGTCTAAATGTCATCTCCTAATGATGATGGTATCTCACCTTTTCCTAAATTAATATCATCATATAAACCTTTAGTTCTATTAACTAAAATGTCTATATACCCTATTTCTTTAGTAAGATCATCAAAATGCCCAAATTCATCTTTGCAAGACCGGTTAAGGGATGGTCAATACAATCAGTCTCATAATGAGAAGAGTGTTAGAACAGTTAACAGATCAAATAGAGAACTAGGTTTATAAGAATGATACTAAGAACACAAGTAAATAATAAGACAGAACTAAGAACAAGAACAAGATAAGAATGGTTTTCAAAGAATGCTGTATATTGCTCTCAAGTTCTTTTACAAGTGTTACAAAGCATAAAAAGAAATACAAGGACCTGAGATACTTTATACTACATCCTACAGCCAGCCATACTTTGAAGGCCAGCTGGAAACACTAATCTAGACAACAAGATCAATGTAAAGCCAAAAGGCATAATGCCTTTTGACTAGTGACTATGACATGCCATAGCTCACATCCTAATATATTACAAAAAGGATAAAAGGTACAAAGTAGGAAGTTACAGACTCAAAACCATAATCTAAAGTTTACTAAAGCATGGACCTTTTCACCAACTTGTATAAGTTGGTGAGTCTTCAGAGTTGCAGCGGAAAGTAAGTAAGCTTTATGTAAAAGTACATTAGAGAGAGCATGTCTTCTCTTTCTTCAGAAGAAATCAGTCTACACTTCATTGGCTTCGGAAGACTTTGTCATTGAAGCTTCGAAAGACTTTATCTTTGGCTTCAGAAGATTTGGTCTTTGGCTTTGGAAGATCTTACACTTAGAATAATTTCTGTGATGAGTTTAAAATTTCTAAAGTAACTTCTACCTTGTATATTAGTGCATGCATACAAGAAGCTCCTTGATTGTTTTGGTTTCATTGGTTGCATCAGCCTTCTAATATAACCTTACAAACTCCCCCAAGGCTCATGCCACCAAAACAGAGAAGTTGTTCAGACGTTGACAGTCCTCATTAGCATTAATACCATACCGTTCTTCATCATCTGGTCATGAACCCTTAGACTCTCATAATATCTTCTCATGTTATGGAGATCATGTAGAGGAAGATCAAGCATGTCTTGCCAGAAATAGACATCTTAACCTCCTTGATCTCTGATGACATACCACCTGTCTGGATTAGTAGCAAAAGCTCAGGATAGGATAGGTCTTCTAGTTGCAAGAGGCTCTACTTGAATTGGAGTTGGTTGAGCAGCCTCTTCTTGCACAACCTCAGTATGCTCTGACTCATCTTGAGGTGTAGAGGTGGATGCCTTTGACTTCTTCTTAGAAACACTCTTCATGGCCATCCTTTTCCTCCTCTTTGAAGTCTTTAATTGAGAAGACTGACCTTCAACACCATGTTTACTTGTTGTGTCTTTCTCAGTTGGGTCCTCTTCCCTCACAAGGTCAGAAGTAGAGGGATTTGGGCCCTCCTATGGATTAGAAGATGAAGTTGGCTGAGATGCAGCTCTAGGCTCAGGTTGTGTTGTCTTAGTGGGTTCAGCCATTACCTCAACTTCAGGTTGAGCTTGACTTAGTGGAGAATGCAAGTCAACAAGCTCTACATTTTTAATCTTCTACTTGATCAGTCTAATGTGCTCATCAATAATGGATAGAGACATTGGACCAAGCCTCCTTACGGAGAATCCATACAGCTTCAAGAAGCTAATCTTCTACTTGACCAAGCCTCCTCAGGTTCTTTTGACTCTTTTGAATGATGGCTCTTGACTTTGCAACTTCTTCCCTCACTTTTCTCTTAGCAGCCTTTCGTTCAATGTTAACTTGTTGCTCCAGCTGCTTAGGATACTCGAATTCAACATATTCATATGATAAGGGAAGAAGTACAGATGCCTGATAGAGACCAATGGCACTCAAGTAGCTAATCATGTTTTGTCTATCAGCTTCCTTGTCTACCTGAGGTTGTTCAGTTGCCACAGCCTCTTTCTCAGGACTTTCCTGAACTGGAGAGAGGATAGGAGCATGCTTGTAGAGCCTTTTTTGTCTCCTTTCTTTCTTGATTTTTAGTAGCAATTCTGTATCCTCTACCTCCTTCCTCTCCTTTAACAACTCTGTGATGCCAGTTCATTTAGTTGCTCTAAGGGATGAGAGATGATTTATATATGTTGTAGTTCCTGATCCCCAGGTAGTTTAATCTGGCGGCCCTCAACTCATCATCCTGAGTGTTTGGCCTCGAGGCAGCGCTATTAGCAGCGTCCATGAACCCTGGAGACCTTCTTGAACTCTCTCCCCTTAGCTTTCTCTTCCTCTCGATCTCCTCAGAGGTCATCTTCCTCTTCCCTTTGTCACATACAGGCCTTGGTGACTCAGGATGGAGAGAGCTTTGGCCTTCATTGCATGGTTCAATAGTCAAGCTCTTGCCAGAGAGAGGTTATGAAGCACCTTCACCAGCTGGTGCCTCACTAAGGGTTGATGATGTTGAAGTAGTTCTTGTAACAAGGATCACAGTGTCTATCACTGGGCCTTTAGTCAAGGTTTCCCCTTCAAACTAATATAAGGTTCCACCTCAACATCAAGTTGACCAATGACATTGCCTGATAGCCTTTGTCTTTATCTTTGTCTGAACTCTTCAAAAATCCTATCTTGAATCCTCTCAGCCAGCCTATCAGCTTGCCTGTTTTGACTAGGATTGGCAAGTGGCATGTTGACTAGAGGAAGACTATCATAGAACTTTAGGGTTTGAAAATTGAAAACCTCTTACTACTCCTGAAGTCTATGCAAAATCAGAGCTCTCCTATCAGCATCATATCTCCACCCAAGTATTTCATTCTCAGAATCATGGGTTGGGGTAGACATAGCTCTTGGAATACCCTCCTCAAACAAACTTTGAATATGTGAGTCCACATCAATATGGACTTGAGGAGGTTGTTGAGTATGGACAATTGCAAGTGATTTTGGTGAATCCTCAATGTCCATACTTTATGAAGAACTCCCAGGTTCTGTGATTGCTTGGACTTTCTCCCCCTTTTTGGTAGCATCACCCACTTGCATAGGTGAGCTATGGGTTAGGTCTGTCACGTCCACAGGTTTTTGTGTTCCTTGTTGAGCCCACCTTAAAGGTCTCCCAGCTAGTTGTTCCTTGAGGTCAAAAATCTCATGTTGTTGATCATTGACTTGTTTTAGCAAGGTAGTCACCTGATATTCCAAGTGACTAACCTTGGAGACTAAATAGGTGCATGTTTGAGTCAGCTTTTGCACCTGTAGTCTCATATTCCCTCATCTTTATTAGAAGAATCATAGGGGAATGAGAGAATAGGACCTAAGTCTTCTTCATCATCACCAGTACTTTGTTCTGGCCGCCGAATTTCCCCTGCACCATGATACTTCAAGTGAAGTATCAATGGGCTGGGTTGCCATGGTCAAGGTCTTAATGATGTAATCACTATTTAAGTGAGAACCTCTTTCATATGGACCTCCTAAACAAGTTCAGGAAGATCCACCTCAATAGTAGGTGGATGATATGGGCTAGAAATAGGAGAGACAGAAGTACTCATCTCTCCTTGAGCAGGAGAGGAGAAGAGAGATTCATGATACTCACTGAATCGCATGTCTTCATCATCATAGAATTCTAGGTTTGGATGAGTCGGTTTAGATCAAGAAGCAAGGGATGGTAACTATCCCTTGAAGGTTGTTCACTAGAGTGTTGAGACTTGAGTCAAGGCTTAAGGCTTGGGGGTTGTGAGCTCATCAGGCTGAGCATGAGGAACCTCAGCACTGATCATTGGTGAGATGGGAGTGGTTTGCTCCTCAAGAAAAGTGGGAGCTCTAGTGTCCACTTCCTCTGTATGGGTGGTAATATAGGGCCTACACAAATTGAGTAGCATGTGCAGGGGTTCGTTTGGATTTTCTTTGGTAGGTGGGGTTATTTGAGGCTATAAGGGGTTGAGATGTAGAAGGTGTGGGTTCAACACTAGCTAGTGCTGCTAGGTTGTAACCTTGAGCAATGAGCTCTAACATTTTTAGGACAAGGGCTGTTTCTACCCCTGAGAAGCCAACAGTTGGCTTTATCATAGTCTTGAAGATGTCGGGCTTCATCTGTCCTAATTTTAGAAACATTACCTGTTCCCTTCAACTGTGAGCCCAATTCACAATTAAGAATGTGCTGGACATATCTAGGGAACATGCAATATTCTAAGGAGTCCAAGTTTTCAAGTAAATTAATGTACATAAAATGTAAATACCTGAACTTGATTCCCTCAACCATCCTATGGACTACATAGGAAAGGTCCTCTGGAACTTTGTCCCATCCTCCATGCTTGTTAGATAGACTTTGAATGATGACATGGAAGAGGTATTTCCATTGAGAGGAAACCTTCCCTTTCTTGAAGGTCTTGACAGAGAAATACCCTTTAGAGCCCATCTGACCAAAGTATGGTTAACAGCGGACTTGGGGATGGACAAATCACCTTAGACGTCATCTAGCCTTATATGTTAGTTTAGATACTGAAGTGATGAATATTGTCCTCCCCTGCACTATGCCAGACAGTGCCTTCTCCCCATCCATGGTGACCTCTTGACAGGTCCTCTAAAATTCCAATAGCTGCTCATAGAGTGGAGGATCGATGGTGAGGGAGGTGAAGTAGTTTGATAAAGTGAGAAAGTGACAAACTTCTGAGAAACCAGTATCTTTATCAGAGTTCACCAGAGCACTTGGTTATGTTGCCTATGAAGTTCATGGAGAAATCGGGTTGGTTTCTGTGATGAAGGTTGGCCATTTTGAGGTAGCTTTGTTGTGAAGGAAGATAAGAACAAGGAGGTTGTTGGTGAATTTAGGTTAGAAGATATTCAATGAAGAAGATAGTGAAAGAGGGAACTGTTAAGAAAGAATATATATGAAATGGATTTGAGAGAAAGTTAATACAAAAGGATAAACTTTGAAATCCTAATGGAGTCGAAAAATCCTTCGAAGGTGTGTTTTGTCTTCGAAAGTTTTGTAAGAAAAGCTTCCGAAGCCAATTTAGCTTCGGAAGATATTCTTAGATTTGTGAAAATTTTGCTTTGGAAGAAAATACTTAGAGAATGTTGCTTTCGAGACATGTTTGGTTTCGGAAAAAATCAGGACTGGAAGTTTTCGGAGAAAATTGTCTTTCAAATACATGTAAGTACTTAAAAGCATATGTATGCTTCAGAAGATATATCAAGATTTTTTCTCAAGGTAAATGTCTTATAAGTAGTTATTTGATTTGGAGACATAATGTTCTTCCGAAGACAACTTGATATCTTCCGAAAGAAAATACGTTTAAAACTTTCAAAAATTTAAGGAATTATTTTTTTGAAAAGATTTTCTTCCAAAGGAAACTAGGCTTATGAAGATAATAAAATAGACAACTTAGGACACATAGGTTTTAGAAATTGAATTGATTAATTTTAACAAAAATTTATTTAAAGTTAATCATCCCAAAAGCTGATACAAGATATTTGAATCTTTGTTCATCAAAAGCTTTAGTGAACAGATCAGCATATTGTTCATTTGTGTTTACTTTGACTTTTTTGATTAATCCTTTTTCAAAGTTATCTCTAATCAAATGTTACCTGATATTGATGTGTTTGTCCTTGAGTGCTGCATAGAATTCTCTGTAATAGTCTTTGTCGATGGGAGTCTCTTTGAAGTTGAATCCATAGTCTAGCATCTAATTTGAATCCAAAGCACTTGAGCACAGCAGCTTTCAGCAACAATATATTCGCTTCAGCAGTTGATGCAGACACACAAGAGTGTTTCTTGCATTGCCATGAGACAATCCTTCCACCAAGGAATTGACACACCCCAGATCTATACTTTGCAGTCATGTTATAGCCACCATAGTCACTATCTGTATAGGCATATAAATTAAAGTCAGAATTCTTTGGATACCAAAGGCCAAGCTTAGGTGCACCTTTGAGATATCTAAGAATTCTCTTGACAGCAACCAGGTGTGACATTTTGGGGTTGGCTTGATATCTTGCACAGATGCATGTGGCAAACATGATATCAGGCCTGCTGCCTGTGACGTACATAAGAGACCCAATCATAGCCCTGTAGAGATTTTCATTAACACACTCCCTCTCATGATCAGGTCCAAGGGAGTGGTTTTTGGCTATGGGAGTCTTTACAACCTTGCACTCAGCCATGTTGAATCTTGTAAGGATGTCTTCTACATACTTTGGCTGACTTATGAAAATGCCATTTTCAACTTGTCTCACTTGAATTCCAAGAAAGAAATTGAGTTCCCACATGAAACTCATTTCAAATCTAGTCTTCATCAGCCTCTCAAAGTCTTTGTAGAGCCTTGGATTAGTTGACCGAAGATAATGTCATTTACATATACCTGAACCAGCATTAATTCATTCCATGTTCCTTTGATGAAGATAGTTCCATCTATAGTACCCGTATTGTAGCCATGTTGACAGAGATACTGAGATAGTGTCTTATACCACTTTCTTGGAGCTTGGTGCAGCCCATAAAGAGCTTTATCAAGCTTGCAAACATAATCAGGATGATCTGGGTCTGCAAAGCCAGGTGGTTGTTTGACATAAAATTCTTCATCAACACCCCATATAGAAAAGAGCACTTGACATAAAGTTGGTTGACTTTAAAATCCTTGGATGCAGCAAAAGCCAGAAATTCTAACAGCTTCATGTCTTGCTATAGGAGCAAAGACATCTGTGTAGTCAATTCCCTTTTCTTGTGTGTATCATTGAACAACTAGTCTGGTCTTGTTCTTAATGACAAGTCCTCTTTCATCCTTCTTGTTTCTAAAAACCCACTTGGTTCCTATGGTAGTCTTCCCTTAAGGAAGAGGACATAGGTTCTAAACCTTTTGTCTTTGAATTAAAGCAGCTCCTCTTACATTGCTTCAACCTAACTTCCATCCTTCAAAGCCTCATCAACTTTCTTTGGCTCTATCTGGGACAAGAAGCAAGAGTATAGACAAACATTTTTGTCATGGGTTTGTCCTCTTGTTCGCACCCCTGTATCAACATTTTCAATGATGTTTATGGTGGGGTGTGATTTGTGGATCTCGAGTTGAGGGATCACAGCAAGTTGATTGGAATGATCTAAATTTGAGAATTTAGATTTGGTAATGGCGTATCACTCACCACATCAGCACACTTATCAAGAGAGGCTTTTGTTGGGTTTTCACAAGTTAAACAGATCTATTTTATCCTTATAAAATAGAAGAACGCAGCGGAATATATATATGATTTTAAACTTGTTACAGTGAGCTAACTTATATATAAAACATTTATATATAAAATCAGTCAAAACCCATATGGATCGATATATGAAATCATGCTTACAAACAACCATAGAAGGTACGAAGAACTACCTTCAACAATGAGGTAGGTAGGAGGTGAACGAGGATGGCAGCTCCTAAAGCAAGAAGCCTCAAGCTGGTCTACCCACGAGCCACCAACAAGAACACCGGTTGCTAGGATTTTCACTTATACAACTCCCTTTTATTTTTCTCTAGACCGATTGAGAGAAAAAAAAGAGTTCTTACACTTTTCGTGTTCTTAAGTCGTAAGTATAGAGAGATCTGCAAGCCATCTTATATTGTATGTCCTTGGAAACATAAAGTTTAGGAGAGAGAAAAGTGGGTAGGGCCTAGCCCCTTAACCCATCCGCATTTCTCAGAACAACATCTGCATTAGTTAATGCGGATGAAGTTGTTCTCCCGCATTTGTAAATGGTAATGCGAATGTATTTGTTCTAAAACAAATGCGGATAGGGTTTGTTTCACCCGCATTTGTAAATGTGGATGAGTAAACATCATCCGCATTTGTTCAACCACATCAAATGCGCCTGTGTAAAACGAATACGAGTGAGGATGAGTAAACAAGCGATTATGAGCAGAAGTCAAAACCCAAATTCAAAAGAACAAACTTTAAAATAAAAAACAAGCGATTAACTTATCGACTCCTTAATCAAAACAAGGATCAAATGTGGCCTCCACATCAAAGTTAATCAACACTTGTTTAAATCACAATAAAGGTACTATGAAATATGTGATATGTAAATCATAAGACTGAAGAATATTCTTTAACAGGTATTGTCATATATGTAATATGAGAAACCATTCAACAGCTAATTGTTATTTCAACAAATATTGTACCTATTATGACAAAATACTCACAAAACTGAGAATTGCTACTTCAGAAAGAACTCGCAGAGGAATGGATATGTAAATTCTCAATTAAGAAATGGATATGTCAATCCACAATTTCACAAGAAATCAAAGTGTTGGTTTTTAAAAGATTGACAAACAACTTTCCTTGGACTTGAGATCTTTCTGAAGAAATGATTCTGTTTATGATGATTCTTATGCTGCAAAAAAGTTCTTGTAACAAGGATCATTCTACACTGTTTAGTCAAGGTAAACTTTGGTAAACAAAGTTGACAATGACATTTGCTGATAGCCTTCCACCTCAACATCTTTGTCTGAAATCTTCAAAAATCCTATCTTGAATCTCTCAAATATCAATTGCCTGTTTTGACTAGGATTGGTTTTGACTAAGTGGCATGTTTGACTAGAGGAAGACTATCATAAAACTTTAGGGTTTGAAAATTGAAAACCTCTTACTACTCCTGAAGTCTATGCAAAATCAGAGCTCTCCTATCAGCATCATACCTCCACCCAAGTATTTCATTCTCAGAATCATGGGTTGGGGTAGACATAGCTCTTGGAATACCCTCCTCAAACAAACTTTGAATATGTGAGTCCACATCAATATGGACTTGAGGAGGTTGTTGAGTATGGACAATTGCAAGTGATTTTGGTGAATCCTCAATGTCCATACTTTATGAAGAACTCCCAGGTTCTGTGATTGCTTGGACTTTCTCCCCCTTTTTGGTAGCATCACCCACTTGCATAGGTGAGCTATGGGTTAGGTCTGTCACGTCCACAGTTTTTGTGTTCCTTGTTGAGCCCACCTTAAAGGTCTCCCAGCTAGTTGTTCCTTGAGGTCAAAAATCTCATGTTGTTGATCATTGACTTGTTTTAGCAAGGTAGTCACCTGATATTCCAAGTGACTAACCTTGGAGACTAAATAGGTGCATGTTTGAGTCAGCTTTTGCACCTGTAGTCTCATATTCCCTTCATCTTTATTAGAAGAATCATAGGGGAATGAGAGAATAGGACCTAAGTCTTCTTCCTCATCACCAGTACTTTGTTCTTGGCCGCCGAATTTCCCCTGCACCATGATAGCTTCAAGTGAAGTATCAATGGGCTGGGTTGCCATGGTCAAGGTCTTAATGATGTAATCACTTATTTAAGTGAGAACCTCTTCCATATGGACCTCCTAAACAAGTTCAGGAAGATCCACCTCAATAGTAGGTGGATGATATGGGCTAGAAATAGGAGAGACAGAAGTACTCATCTCTCCTTGAGCAGGAGAGGAGAAGAGAGATTCATGATACTCACTGAATCGCATGTCTTCATCATCATAGAATTCTAGGTTTGGAATGAGTCGGTTTAGATCAAGAAGCAAGGCATGGTAACTATCCCTTGAAGGTTGTTCACTAGAGTGTTGAGACTTTGAGTCAAGGCTTAAGGCTTGGGGGGTTGTGAGCTCATCAGGCTGAGCATGAGGAACCTCAGCACTGATCATTGGTGAGATGGGAGTGGTTTGCTCCTCAAGAAAAGTGGGAGCTCTAGTGTCCACTTCCTCCTGTATGGGTGGTAATATAGGGGCCTACACAAATTGAGTAGCATGTGCAGGGGTTCGTTTGGATTTTCTTTGGTAGGTGATGGTTATTTGAGGCTATATAAGGGGTTGAGATGTAGAAGGTGTGGGTTCAACACTAGCTAGTGCTGCTAGGTTGTAACCTTGAGCAATGAGCTCTAACATTTTTAGGACAAGGGCTGTTTCTACCCCTGAGAAGCCAACAGTTGGCTTTATCATAGTCTTGAAGATGTCGGGCTTCATCTGTCCTAATTTTAGAACATTACCTGTTCCCCTCAACTATGAGCCCAATTCACAATTAAGAATGTGCTGGACATATCTAGGGAACATGCAATATTCTAAGGAGTCCAAGTTTTCAAGTAAATTAATGTACATAAAATGTAAATACCTGAACTTGATTCCCTCAACCATCCTATGGACTACATAGGAAAGGTCCTCTGGAACTTTGTCCCATCCTCCATGCTTGTTAGATAGACTTTGAATGATGACATGGAAGAGGTATTTCCATTGAGAGGAAACCTTCCCTTTCTTGAAGGTCTTGACAGAGAAATACCCTTTAGAGCCCATCTGACCAAAGGTATGGTTAACAGCGGACTTGGGGATGGACAAATCACCTTAGACGTCATCTAGCCTTATATGTTAGTTTATGGATACTGAAGTGATGAATATTGTCCTCCCCTGCACTATGCCAGACAGTGCCTTCTCCCCATCCATGGTGACCTCTTGACAGGTCCTCCAAAATTCCAATAGCTGCTCATAGAGTGGAGGATCGATGGTGAGGGAGGTGAAGTAGTTTGATAAAGTGAGAAAGTGACAAACTTCTGAGAAACCAGTATCTTTATCAGAGTTCACCAGAGCACTTGGTTATGTTGCCTATGAAGTTCATGGAGAAATCGGGTTGGTTTCTGTGATGAAGGTTGGCCATTTTGAGGTAGCTTTGTTGTGAAGGAAGATAAGAACAAGGGAGGTTTGTTGGTGAATTTAGGTTAGAAGATATTCAAATGAAGAAGATAGTGAAAGAGGGAACTGTTAAGAAAGAATATATATGAAATGGATTTGAGAGAAAGTTAATACAAAAGGATAAACTTTGAAATCCTAATGTCGGTCCTAGCTTTAAAAAGTGCCCAAAAGATAGTTTTCTTGAGTCGAAAATCCTTCGAAGGTGTTTTTGTCTTCGAAAGTTTTGTAAGAAAAGCTTCCGAAGCCAATTTAGCTTCGGAAGATATTCTTAGATTTGTGAAAATTTTGCTTTGGAAGGAAAATACTTAGAGAATGTTGCTTTCGAGACATGTTTGGTTTCAGAAAAAATCAGGACTTGGAAGTTTTCGGAGAAAATTGTCTTTCAAATACATGTAAGTACTTAAAAGCATATGTATGCTTCAGAAGATATATCAAGATTTTTTCTCAAGGTAAATGTCTTATAAGTAGTTATTTGATTTGGAGACATAATGTTCTTCCGAAGACAACTTGATATCTTCCGAAAGAAAATACGTTTAAAACTTTCAAAAATTTAAGGAATTATTTTTTTTGAAAAGATTTTTCTTCCAAAGGAAACTAGGCTTATGAAGATAATAAAATAGACAACTTAGGACACATAGGTTTTAGAAATTGAATTGATTTAATTTTAACAAAAATTTATTTAAAGTTAATCATCCCAAAAGCTGATACAAGATATTTGAATCTTTGTTCATCAAAAGCTTTAGTGAACAGATCAGCATATTGTTCATTTGTGTTTACTTTGACTTTTTTGATTAATCCTTTTTCAAAGTTATCTCTAATCAAATGTTACCTGATATTGATGTGTTTTGTCCTTGAGTGCTGCATAGAATTCTCTGTAATAGTCTTTGTCGATGGGAGTCTCTTTGAAGTTGAATCCATAGTCTAGCATCTAATTTTGAATCCAAAGCACTTGAGCACAGCAGCTTTCAGCAACAATATATTCAGCTTCAGCAGTTGATGCAGACACACAAGAGTGTTTCTTGCATTGCCATGAGACAATCCTTCCACCAAGGAATTGACACACCCCAGATCTATACTTTGCAGTCATGTTATAGCCACCATAGTCACTATCTGTATAGGCATATAAATTGAAGTCAGAATTCTTTGGATACCAAAGGCCAAGCTTAGGAGCACCTTTGAGATATCTAAGAATTCTCTTGACAGCAACCAGGTGTGACATTTTGGGGTTGGCTTGATATCTTGCACAGATGCATGTGGCAAACATGATATCAGGCCTGCTGCCTGTGACGTACATAAGAGACCCAATCATAGCCCTGTAGAGATTTTCATTAACACACTCCCTCTCATGATCAGGTCCAAGGGAGTGGTTTTTGGCTATGGGAGTCTTTACAACCTTGCACTCAGCCATGTTGAATCTTGTAAGGATGTCTTCTACATACTTTGGCTGACTTATGAAAATGCCATTTTCAACTTGTCTCACTTGAATTCCAAGAAAGAAATTGAGTTCCCACATGAAACTCATTTCAAATCTAGTCTTCATCAGCCTCTCAAAGTCTTTGTAGAGCCTTGGATTAGTTGACCGAAGATAATGTCATTTACATATACCTGAACCAGCATTAATTCATTCCATGTTCCTTTGATGAAGATAGTTCCATCTATAGTACCCGTATTGTAGCCATGTTGACAGAGATACTGAGATAGTGTCTTATACCACTTTCTTGGAGCTTGGTGCAGCCCATAAAGAGCTTTATCAAGCTTGCAAACATAATCAGGATGATCTGGGTCTGCAAAGCCAGGTGGTTGTTTGACATAAAATTCTTCATCAATCACCCCATATAGAAAAGAGCACTTGACATAAAGTTGGTTGACTTTAAAATCCTTGGATGCAGCAAAAGCCAGGAATATTCTAACAGCTTCATGTCTTGCTATAGGAGCAAAGACATCTGTGTAGTCAATTCCCTTTTCTTGTGTGTATCATTGAACAACTAGTCTGGTCTTATTCTTAATGACAAGTCCTCTTTCATCCTTCTTGTTTCTAAAAACCCACTTGGTTCCTATGGTAGTCTTCCCTTAAGGAAGAGGACATAGGTTCTAAACCTTTTGTCTTTTGAATTAAAGCAGCTCCTCTTACATTGCTTCAACCTAACTTCCATCCTTCAAAGCCTCATCAACTTTCTTTGGCTCTATCTGGGACAAGAAGCAAGAGTATAGACAAACATTTTTGTCATGGGTTTGTCCTCTTGTTCGCACCCCTGTATCAACATTTTCAATGATGTTTATGGTGGGGTGTGATTTGTGGATCTCGAGTTGAGGGATCACAGCAAGTTGATTGGAATGATCTAAATTTGAGAAATTTAGATTTGGTAATGGAGTATCACCCACCACATCAGCACACTTATCAAGAGAGGCTTTTGTTGGGTTTTCACAAGTTAAACAGATCTATTTTATCCTTATAAAATAGAAGAACGCAGCGGAATATATATATGATTTAAAACTTGTTACAGTGAGCTAACTTATATATAAAACATTTATATATAAAATCAGTCAAAACCCATATGGATCGATATATGAAATCATGCTTACAAACAACCATAGAAGGTACGAAGAACTACCTTCAACAATGAGGTAGGTAGGAGGTGAACGAGGATGGCAGCTCCTAAAGCAAGAAGCCTCAAGCTGGTCTACCCACGAGCCACCAACAAGAACACCGGTTGCTAGGATTTTCACTTATACAACTCCCTTTTATTTTTCTCTAGACCGATTGAGAGAAAAAAAAGAGTTCTTACACTTTTCGTGTTCTTAAGTCGTAAGTATAGAGAGATCTGCAAGCCATCTTATATTGTATGTCCTTGGAAACATAAAGTTTAGGAGAGAGAAAAGTGGGTAGGGCCTAGCCCCTTAACCCATCCGCATTTCTCAGAACAACATCTGCATTAGTTAATGCGGATGAAGTTGTTCTCCCGCATTTGTAAATGGTAATGCGAATGTATTTGTTCTAAAACAAATGCGGATAGGGTTTGTTCACCCGCATTTGTAAATGTGGATGAGTAAACATCATCCGCATTTGTTCAACCACATCAAATGCGCCTGTGTAAAACGAATACGAGTGAGGATGAGTAAACAAGCGATTATGAGCAGAAGTCAAAACCCAAATTTCAAAAGAACAAACTTTAAAATAAAAAACAAGCGATTAACTTATCGACTCCTTAATCAAAACAAGGATCAAATGTGGCCTCCACATCAAAAGTTAATCAACACTTGTTTAAATCACAATAAAGGTACTATGAAATATGTGATATGTACAATCATAAGACTGAAGAATATTTCTTTAACAGGTATTGTCATATATGTAATATGAGAAACCATTCAACAGCTAATTGTTATTTCAACAAATATTGTACCTATTATGACAAAATAACTCACAAAACTGAGAATTGCTACTTCAGAAAGAACTCGCAGAGGAATGGATATGTAAATTCTCAATTAAGAAATGGATATGTCAATCCACAATTTCAAAGAAATCAAAGTGTTGGTTTTAAAAGATTGACAAAACAACTTTCCTTGGACTTGAGATCTTTCTGAAGAAATGATTCTGTTTATGATGATTCTTATGCTGCAAAACCAAGGCAGTATAATCAAGGAAAATTCATTCCACGATCTGTGATGATGAATGGTAGGAAGTTTGGTAAACAAAATTTTTTGTCTGATTGTTCGAAATATCTTGATGATGATCTAGAAAAACGTTACACTATTTTAAGAACTAAACAAATCAAAGATAATCAAAAATTTGTCAGAAACGGAATTGGTAAATTTGTCAAGAATAAGCCTGATTTGAAAAAGCTTCAATTAAAACAGATTACCATTGTTGATAAATTTGGAAAGCCTAAGACCATCTCTGCATGGGTTGATAACTCAACTTAATTCTTTTGGAAATGCAGGTATGCCCGAAAACACCTATTTACACGTGGTATGTTGATAGTGGGTGTAGCCGGCATTTGACAGGCAACCATGCATTGCTTCAAGAATTTAAGTTAAAAGATGGTACTCATGTTGCATTTGGAGGTGATGCAGGTGGTAAGATTACAGGCAAAGGAACGGTGTCTAATGGGATTATCAGCTTTGATAAAGTCAACTATTGCTCACAGTTGAACTTTAATCTTTTAAATGTTTCCCAAATATGTGACAAATCTTACTCAGTTCTTTTTGATGATTCGTTTTGTTATATTTTGAAGCCAGGTTTTCAGATTAGCAAAGAATGGGTAGTTGTTAAAGCTATTAGAGATCGAGATCTATACAATTTAGATATGTCTCAAGTTGATCCTTCTACAGAAACGACATGCCTAATTGCTCAAGCATCAAATGACGTAAGTCAGCTTTGGTATAGACGTCTCGGGCATTCCAACTTCAAAAATAATAACAAGCTTGTAGCAGGAAATCATGTAGTAGGTCTCCCAACAAAGAAGTTTGCTACAACAGATCTCTGCTCAGCATGTTTAAAAGGAAAAGAACACAGAGCGTCTTATAAGACCAAGCAGATAAACTCAAATTCCAAACCTCTCCAGATGTTGAATATTGACCTATTCGAACCAAAAAATGTTCGGAGTATTGGAAAGAAATCTTATTGTTTAGTTATCATTGATGACTCTAAAAGATTTTTTTTGGGTTTTCTTTCTGCATGATAAATCTAAAACGGTTGAATTATTAAAAGAATTCATCATTAAAGTAGAAAATCAATTAGAACAAAAGGTGAAAATAATTAGAAGTGATAATGGAACGGAATTAAAAATGCTAATATTGACATGTTTTGTGCAGAAAAAGGTATTGCTCGTCAGTTTAGTGCTCCTAGAACTCCATAACAAAATGGAGTTGCTAAAAGGAAAAATAGAACTTTGATTGAAGCAGCACAGTCTATGTTAGCACATGCCAAACTTCCAATCACTTTCTGGGATGAAGCCATATCCACTGCATGTTTCGCGCAGAATCGTACATTGCTCGTGAAAGATAAACAGAAAACTCCTTATGAGTTGATGTTTGGCAGGAAACCTAATATAGATTTTCTTAAATCTTTTGGTTGTCAAGTTTTGATTCTAAACTCAAGTGATCAACTAGGAAAATATGATACAAAATTTGATGATGGATTTTTCATTGGATATTCGTCCGTTTCAAAAGCTTTTAAGTTTATAACTCTAGGACGAATGTTATCCTTGAAACATTCAATGTCAAATTTCTTGAAAATTATTTTCCATCAACTGCAAATGGTCCAGCTTGGTTATTTGATTTAGATTTTTTGTCAAACTCCTTTCATTCTAACTTGTTTGAATCTACAGGTGAGAAGAAGAATCAAGAAGGAGATCTAGGTTCGTTCAGCGATGATTCTGATTCTGATGATATGGATGACTCAAGCCCAGATTATCCATTTTTCTATTTTGTAAAAGATCCTATATTTCAATTTTAAACTTATAATCAACCTCAACAAGCTCAAGAGCATCCCGTTTCAGAAAATTCAAATGTTTCACAACCTATTCCTAATATTGGTCCTGAAATTGTACAACCTGAGTCTGGAATGTCATAGGTTCTTGGTGATGTAGTTAGTACTAATAATCTTGATTATTTTATCAACTCACTGACTCAAGTTTCTAATTTCAATCCACATTCTTCAAACATATTGCATCAGCCATCCAACATCTAATCTAGATGTTCATGTTCAAGTGAATGAGATTCCAACATCTCGTGTTCACAACAACCATCCAACATCTTAGATTATCGGTCCATTGAATGAGAGAACTACGAGAAGTCAATCAGAACAACTAAATCTTAGCTTATACTTGTGTTTTCTAACTCAAATTGTTCCAAAAAACGTCACCGAAGCGTTAAAGGACAATAGTTGGATTGAGGCAACGCAAGAAGAATTATTGCAATTCCGCAAATAGGAAGTGTAGATGCTTGTGGATTTTCCTGAAGGGGAAAATACCATAGGCACAAAATGGTTGTTTAGAAACAAAACAGATGATCAGGGAATTGTTGTTCGCAACAAAGCGAGACTCGTTGCACAAGATTACACCCAAGAAGAAGGAATAGATTATGATGAAGTATTTGCTCCAGTTGCAAGACTTGAATCAATTCGTGTCTTCCTGGCTTATGCATCATTCATGAAATTCAAGGTGTATCAAATGGACTTTAAAGGTGCTTTCTTATATGGACCAATCAACGATGATGTATATGTCAAGCAACCTCTAGGTTCGAAGATTCAGAATTTCCTCATCTTGTGTACAAGCTTAGTAAAGCATTGTATGGTCTGCATCAAGCTCCTAGAATCTGGTATGAAACGTTATCACAACATTTTATCCAACATGGATACACGTGAAGGAAAATCGATCCTACTTTATTTATTAAGAAGTATGATGATGATCTCTTATGTGTTAAAGTGTATGTTGATGATATCATATTTGGTTCTACAAGTCCAAAGTTGTGCAATGAATTTGAAGAAATCATGAAGTCTCGTTTTCAAATGAGTTCTATAGGAGAAATAAATTTTTTCTTGGTCTTCAAGTGAAGCAGTCTGCAGATGGAATTTTTATTAATCAATAGAAATTCATTGATAAACTCTTCAAGAAATTTAAACTACAAGATTGTCAATCCATAAGAACTCCAGCTGACGTAAATACCATGATTGAACCTGATCCGAAAGGAAAAACTGTTGACCAAACTTTATAATTAGATCTATGATTGGATCTTTGATGTATCTTACTGCATCTAGACCTGATATAATGTTTGTTGTTTGTGTCTGTGCGAGGTATCAATCTGACCCAAAGGAATTCCACTTAATTGCTGTTAAACAAATATTCAGCTATCTCAAAGGAAAACTAGCTTTAGGGCTGTGGTATCCTTATGAAGGAAACTTCAAGTTACATGGATATACAGAAAGTGATTATGGAGGATGTTGTCAAGATCGTAAATCTACAATGGGTGGTTGTCAGTTTTTAGGTCCTAGATTAGTCTCATGGCAATGTAAGAAACAAACAAATGTCTTTGTTTCAACCGCAGAAGCTGAGTACATAGTTGCTTCATCAGGATGTTCTCAAATCCTTTGGTTACAAAACCAACTGCTGGATTACATGTTCAATTTTCTTAAAACTCCTATTTACATTGATAACACTGTTGTTATGTTTATTACAGCTAATCTTGTCCAACACTCAAAAACAAAACATATCGAAATTATATCATATTCTCAGAGATAACTCTGAAAAAGGTTTAATCATTTTGATTCAAATCAAAACTGAAAAGCAGTTGGCTGACCTATTTATAAAAGTCTTTTTACCGGGTAGATTGGAATATTTGGTTGAGTCAATTGGACTTATTAACCATGTTTAAAAATTGGTTTTGAGTATTCAGTTATTGAATTATAAAATGGTAAGAACCCTCCCTTATTTGAATGAGAAAACTAAAAGAGAAACTGTCAAAGTTGAGTGCATGATCGTATATATTGTGTGTGCATGTTTATCAGGAAAAGAATAAGCAAATACAAAAATAGAAAATTGCAAAAACAAAGTGAATATTACAAATCAAAAACATACAAAAATAGAGTTTTTTTTGATAGTTAATTGTTTAGGACTAAATCTATCCTTGCAATTTTGTGAGAAATGATAGATACATTAGTTTTGATCAGTTGCATACTTCGCTCGTTACTAAAGTCTGACGTGATCAGATATGATGTGCAGGTAAGCTCATGCAATTTTACTAAAAAAGTAAATTCTTGTGATTAAAATAAATAAATCATGCATTCATGTTTATCCATTTTAGTACCAATGAGTAGTGTTGACTTCTCAGATTGATTGCTTGTAAAGTCATAAACTCACACCTGGTGGTGATATGAATAACCATTGAGCTCTAATTATATAAATCATCTATTCACTTCTCTGTTATGAGTCATCATAGACCTGAGGTGACGAGATATCCTTTGTTGTAAGTCATTACAGACCGGGATATTCTCTCTTGATGCAAAAGATACCAATATGCACAATCTAAATATGAGATCTGGCTGTAAGTATATGTCAGGTTAACAAGTTGAGAAAAGTGATTTCTTGCATATCTTGATGAGAGTTAAACTCTCTAAGTCTAAGTGTGACTTACATAATGTCATATCTAATTGTACCTTAATCACTCCAAGAATTAAAAAAGTAAGTGTGCTGATCATATTGCCAAAAGCACTCATTTTCTGTCCTTAGATCTCGTGTCTCCTTTGCTGCAGAAATGCTAACCTGGAACACACTTGATCAGAATTTAATCACTGTCTATGACTATTCATTATTTTATTTTATTTTAATGTGTTGATCTTAGCTGATATGATTTCACTGCAGGCATATGATTGAATTGTATATAGTAGATTTTTATTCTACTTTATTTTTGAATTTTACATGATTTTCTGTGTACAGACATGTTAATAATGATTGGTTACTCATCTTGCAAAGTCAAAGAAACTTCTAAGCTTGTAAAACTTAAAAGTTTAGGGGGAGTAAAAAATGAAAAAGAGAAAATAATTAAATTAAGTGAAAAATAAAAAATAAAGTGTTTTGGATGAAATGGATGAAGCTGAAATTTCAAACATATGTGTGTTTGATATGATGTAAAAATGAACCTGAAAAAAATTTCGAATTTAGTGGACAAGCTTCTTTCAAACAAAATGAGATTATTTGATTTGTAAAAAATTAAATAGTGACTAAAATGACGAAAAATTATTGTTGAAAATTTAAAATAAAAATAAAATGGTCAAAAATAAAAAAAAATATAAAAGTTTGAATTTCAAAAATGTTAAAATTGAGGGAAATTAATAAAATTTTTGAGTGATAGTCAAACACTTTTGACTAAGTGTTGAAAAATTAAGTGTGAACAGTGCTAATGTGTTCATATAGTGTTCAGACGGATGATGAGAAAAGTTCAAGTGTCAATACTCTTTGAAAGGATCCCATGCGCCTGAACAGTTCTCATAAGTTCAGATCAGGAGTATGGTGAATTTCCGAAATTTGCACAAGTGTTGGGCGTTTTATTCAAGCTCATGCGCCTAAACAGTTGTCATGTGTCTGAAAAATAGTTTAACTGTTGGGCGTATCATCTTATGCTCATGCGCCTAAACAGTACCAAGTCTTTCAAGTGTAGACGTTTGAAGTGATGAAAACACCAAGTGTTAGGCGTTTCATTTAGTCTCATTTGCCGGAACAGTGCCTAAGCGCCTAAACAATGCTTATGCGCCTGAACAGTGCTCATACGTCTAAACCTCATGCGCACAAACGGTGCTCATGCGCCTAAAAAAACTAAAATTTAGTCTCATGCGACTGTGTAGTGTTCATGCGTGTAACCTCATGCGCACAAACAGTGCTCATGCGCCTAAAATTTTCACATATATATATACAACACTTGTGATTCATTCATTCATTCACTCAAAATCCCCTGAAAACACTCTCAAAACTCATAAACTGAAATCATTCAGTTCATCATTTTTGATTGTTTGGTGTTAATACTTGTGATTTATAGGTATATACAATGAATCTAAACATCATTTCGAGATGAAATTCATCTGATTTCAAGTTTATACTTCGAATTCGATCGGGCGTTTTATGTCTATTCAGGCGTATGAACCCTAGTTCGAAGGAAAATTTGAAAATTGTGACAATAATATGCATTAGCAACTGAAATTGAACATTGATTGATGATAGAAACTTGTTTTCGAATAGATTGAAATGGTTAAATCAGTATTTCAACACAACGTGTTCTTGATGATTATGAGTTCATCAGTCGGGTTTTGAATATGAAAAGTCAAATTCATGAAATTTTGAATAAAAATGTCAAAATTAATCACAAAATTTGTTCTTTAATTTGATTTTGAGAAAATTTTAACTGAATTGACTTCAATTAAGTTTGTGACTAATATACACTTGTTCATGTGATAAGTTGTTTAAACACTTAGAAAATTTTTAAGTGGTTGGTTCAAACTTGATAATTAAAAAAAATAAAAAAATTGAAGTTAAATGTTGCAAATTCAATGTGTCTAAATTTCTATGTTTTATTCATGCAGATAGCCGAGCTTAAATTTGAGCCTATACATAACGTAGCAGCATTCCTAAATGAAGATGTACGAGATGCTGTAGCTTATGAAGAGATGATCAGATTTATTCTGATGACTAAGTATGTATATCCAATGTGTTCTCAACCAGTCATTTATGCTAGATTGATCAAGAAATTTTGGAACACTGCTACTATTGAAAGAGATGAAGAACGAAGAAAGGTTGTTAGAGGATTCATTACAAATGAAAGGATGACTGAAGTATCTGAAGAATCTATTAGAGAAGCTCTAAGGCTGAGAAATAATGACCCACAAGACTTGGTTGAACTCCCGTTTAACGAATGTAGAGAAATTTTTATAGCCATGGGTCATTCGGATAACTTTCCAAGGAAACAAGGTTTCCAAGCTAGAGTTTATAATCACTGGAAACTTCTATGTTATATCTTCCAGCACGGAATGTCTAAAAGAAGTGCGGGATGGAATTCATTTCCAGTTGATATTGCATCTCCAATTGTAGCCATTGCAACTAACAGACGATTTAATATGGCTAAATGGATTCTGAATGGATTTATGTTTAACTTAGAGAAAGGAATCAGGAATAAATACCTGATGTATCCTAGATTCTTGCAAATGATCATCAATGAAGAAAATCCAGATTTCCATGTTTATGGAGTGAGTAGTGAAAGATTAATTCAAGAGCATATGACAGAAACCTCATACAAAAGACTAGCAATGATTACAGGTGCTCAAAATGTACCTCTATTGATTATATAAGAGCTATGGCTAGAGATGAGGTAGATATAAATGATGATCACTTTCATTTAATTGAGGATGAACCAGTTGATCTAAATGACTTAATTGAAGAAGATCCTCAAGATCTAACTGATGATGATGATGATGATGATGAAGATAATGATGATGTTTACATCATCCGCATTTGTTCAACCACATCAAAAATGATCAAACTTTATTTAGATAAAAAAAAGAACATGAAATGCTACTAGTCCAGATCTATGTGGATGATATCATTTTTGGATCAACAAACAAGCAACTTTGTAAGGATTTTGAAGACCTTATGCACTCCAAGTTCCAGATGAGTGCAATAGGGGAGCTTACATTCTTCTTAGGATTGCAGGTACAGCAGATAGCAGATTGAATCTTTATTAATCAATCAAAATACGTGGAATCCATGTTGAAGAAATTTCATTTTCCAGATTGTTAGTCTATCAGAACTCATGTGGATACAAAAATGAATATTGGTCCAGAATCAGATGGCAAAATAGTGGATAAGACTCAATATCAATCAATGATAGGGTCACTCAATATCTAACAGCAAGCAGACCTGACATAATCTTTGGTGTATGTGTTTATGCCAGATATGAAGCAGATCCTAAGGAATCATATGTAAATGCTATAAAGAGGATATTCAGATATCTCAAGGGCAAGCCTTCACTTGGATTATGGTACCCAAAGGAGGGAGATTTCAATCTCTTTGCCTACATAAACAGTGACTATGGGGGATGCAACTTCAATCGAAAGTCCACTTTTGGAGGTTATCAATTTCTTGGTGCCAGACCGGTCTCCTGGCAGTGCAAGAAGCAGACAAACCTGTCTGTTTCCATAGTAGAAGCTGAGTACATAGCAGTATCAGCTTGTTGCTCTTAAATTTCTAGATTCAAAACCGGATGCTTGATTATGGTTATAACTTCTTGCATACACCAATTCACATTGACAACACAGCCGCCATGTTCATAACAAACAATCCAGTTCAGTACTCAAAAACCAAACACATTGAAATTAGATGTTACTTTTTGAGAGACTGTGCTGAAAAAGGGTTAATCAAGTTGATACAAGTTCACGCGAACACTCAATTAGCTTATTTGTTCACTAAGGCATATGCCCCTAGTCGGTTTGAATTCTTAGTCCAATCAATTAGCATGATTAACCTTTAGTAAAAATCAAAATTTGGAAAAACATTCAAATATTATAAAAATATAAAAAGAAGTTATTTTTGTTGAAGTAATTGAAATATACTCTAAATGTAAAATGATATAATTACAGTCGTTATATCATTCACTGTGCTTATTTCAAAATCTTGAAAGACCAACATGACTTATCTGATATGCGGGTAGGCTCAGCTTGGAAAAGAAGATACATGCTGTGATGAACTAAAGCTCATATTGAACAGTGAAGCCATCATCTCATGTATTAGTAATTATTAGCTTATCTAAGTGTGTGTGTGTGGTAACCTAAACATACCAGGTAATGATGCCTTATGAATCACATTCACCCACATCAGTTTCTCCTCTGTTTTGTTATGCAAAGACCTGGAGAAACAGGCATAAAGTGCTGATGTCATGATCCAAAAAGATTCCCAATATGGAACACATCCAAAATGGATGAATTAATGAAATCAAAAGAATCCCAAAGAGGATCACCTTCCAAAGTGAAGTACCAAAAAGAATCCTAATAGGGATCAAATAATTATAAGGATCAAAGTAAAAGAATCCTAATGTGGATCCCCCTTACCCAAAACCAAATAAGAATTCATAATTTAAATGACCTGGTCATGTAAGTTGTGAAAAAGTTCTACTATGCATTTCAAGCCGGTGGTTGATCTTGCCATGCTTTTGAGTGTGATGTATATGTTGAATACTCAATTCACTCAAAACATGATAAAGATTACAAGCATCAAAATATTAACCAAGCATGAGATTAAGAGGACAAACATAACTAAAATAAGTATATGTTCATGATTATGTCTATTTTACTAACAATTGCTTGCACTTGTGAAAGGTAAGATTAATATGATCCCATGTAAGGTATACTTCCTCTTTATGTATAGATAAGAAAATCAAAAATTACAAAAATATTTTCAGTGTTCAAAATTTAGAATCTTTAAAGTTTTTATCCCGTATGGATATAAACTTTAAGGGTAGAAATTTACAATTTTATGAATATGTTCACAAAAAAAATTGCAAAATCTCAAAAAATATTTTAATTATTTTGTACAGTTGTTGCTTTTCTTAAAAGATATATAACATTACAAAAATGACTGTGTGGTGTAGAAGCTATACCATAGTATCTCACTGATACAGATATTTAGAAGCACAAAAGTCCAAAATCAGTCAAATCTGGGAAATTTATATAACACCGGGTGTACAATTCAATCCAAGCAAGAATTGACAATCCAAGCAAAAGTCAAAACTTTATAAAATTCAAAGAAATAGAAAAATCTTCATACAAGTCAAAGCATCAGTTCAAAAACAGTCAAAACTATCCCCAGCAAAAACATTAATTTTTGATAAGTTCAAATTTTAATGTGGGTAAGAGTATTGGTTAATGCGGGTGAAGGTAACCCAGGCATATAACCAATGCAGGTATTAGTTTTGTGCAAGAAAACCAAAGTGAAACTAATATGGACATGTTAAGTCATCCGCATTTGCTTCAAAAGAAATGCGTACAACATTGGTTGAAGTATCATGGATGAAAACTTATGCGGATAAAATTTTATTCTCAGAAAACTTATGAAGATAAAATT
This sequence comes from Flaveria sonorensis, assembly GCA_025506505.1. NCBI lineage: Eukaryota > Viridiplantae > Streptophyta > Magnoliopsida > Asterales > Asteraceae > Flaveria > Flaveria sonorensis. Next base: position 27,146,482 of record CM046439.1, on the reverse strand, counting down.
TTATTCTTTCGCATTTCCCAAATGCAGTTAACTTTTGTTCATCTGCATTTACCAAATGCGGTTGACATGATCAATGCGGACAACATTGTTGTGTATTTGTATCAAAAATAAATCATGAGCTCACACTCTTCTGTCATGATAAGTGTTTGAACCTCAGTTAATGCGGATGGAAAATGCAAAGCACAGAAATACTAACATCCATCAGCATTAACTAATGCAATAGAAGTTCAAGAAATGCAGACAACTACATTGTTCATCCGCATTTGTTGCAACAAAAATGCAAGTTCTGATGTAAATGCGGACAAGTCAAATGTTCTTCTGCATTTGCTACAGGGTCAAATGCTGGCAAGTTTTGTGCTTCTGCATTTGTCAAGTACACAAATGCGTACAAGTAAAAAACATCCGCATTTGCTATAGTATAAAAATTAAATCCGCCGCATTTGTTTATACACTTGAAAGTTTGAGAAAGTCATTAAATCTACTATTTAAGCACAATAATGAGAGTCATTTAATACTTTTCAAATTTGAGTGAACTGATAGTGCGACGAGCGTTTTTTCTCACTATTCTTCATCAATAATCCAAATCATCTCAAACCTTGTGTGTCGATTGTTCTTCCAACTCCATTTTATCTAGTTTTCGATTCTTAGCGAAAGTAGTATCGAAACAAGGTGATTATCGATGGATTTGTAAACTTCAAATACCAAACCAGTGATGAAGATAGAACCCTAGGTTTTGAAATCTCAAAAAATATTAACCATGAACAATGGATTTCAATGACATTATCAAGTTCAATGAAATGGATGTTAATGTGAATAACAAAGAACAACCGATTTACAAACCCTAGGTTAACTAAGATGAACAGGTGAACCGAAACTTGAAAATGTTGAAATCAATTCCAATGTTTCAGTGTAAAAAGATGTTTGAATCAGTAAAGATGATTGAAAATAAGCATAAAACATAATACAAATTGTTATTCATCAGAAAATCAAAGATAGGTCAAATTCCTATACAACAGTAACCATTGAACTCTCAATTTTGACCTGAGAAAGTCAAACTAAGAAAAGTCAAACATGATCTTAGTTGTATAATCAGATAATTGTTAGTAATGTAACATATGTGTCTCTTTTAAAGAATCTATGGCTAACCTCGCTTGGAGCAAGCTCCACAATGTCAGTGGATACCTTGATCCAGATGTGCTAGAATATGAGGGTTTAAGAGACATAATCAGATTCATCTCTAAAACAAGAGTAGCACATGCCATCACTGTTAGACCAATCATTTATGAGAACTTCATCAGATCATTCCGGGGAACAACTGAAGTAACTGAAGTAGATGGTGTGAGGACCATATCAGGAAGGATCACTAACGATCACACATTAACCATCTCTGAACAAACTATAAGACAGGGTCTACAGTTTGGGGATGATGCCAAGTCTCCTCAAGAACTAGAAAAAGATGACATCATGACCTTCTTTGCCAATATTGGTTATGAAAAGGGTTTTGAAGGAAAATAGATTGTCCAGGGGTTAGTTGACTTACAGTGGAGATTCCTGATACATCTATTCCAACATTGCATGTCAAATAGGAAGACTGGTTGGAATGACATCCCCATCACTACATCATCAGCTATTTATGCCTTATGCACTAATAGACAATTCAACACGTCTGCTTCTGTGTTCAATGGCCTAGTCTCCAATATTCAGGAAGGAAGAAGACATATGTTCTTGATGTATCCACGGTTTATCCAATGCTTCATCAATGAAGCTTTCCTTAATATTGTAGCAGAAGGCCTTGTGATGGACATTCCTCACTACAACACCAAGTCCTACAAGTATATCAAGAAAAGAGTCCCAGGGAACTTCTATAGTGGAACTTTCTTTCCTCTACTTCCATGGATGTTACAACAGATCAATCCTGAAGAAGTTTAAGCTGAGGAAGTTGTTCCTGGTGTTGAGGAACAAGCTCATGAGGATATTCTTGCTGATGTGCATGAGATTATAGAAGAACAACCAGCTACTCATGATCAACAAACTATTAAAGAGCATGCTGAAACAGCTGAAGAAGGACTAAGGCAAGTGTCACCACAAGTTGATATAGGTGGTGATCTTCATACTGTGCCTTCAGTTCAAGTAGCTGATATACCATCACCTTTCAGAGCATCACCTATCCATTATCCATTATCTCCTATTCACTCTCATCCTGTATCTCCTATCCATTCTTCACCAAAAGCTGTTGCTGCATTTGTTGAATCTGGTGAATCTACCAGTTCATCAGATGGGTCTGAATCATCTTTGGATGAGGAGGATCATCATTCTGATTTTCAAAGGCCTTAGAGACAAGTACACTTAGAGGTCGGTCCTTCTGAAAGCTTTACAGAATGTGAAGTCAACCGTTCTGATGCTAAGGATGAAATGATTTCTGAGCTATTACTAAAGGTAGCCAGAATGGAGAAACTTTTGGATAGAAGGTCTTGCATCATAATAGACAGACTTCTTGAACTGGATGAGAAGGAGAAAGAAATAAAAGAACTAAAATCCAAATATAAGTCTCATAGAGAAGAAAAAGAAAAAGAGATTGATACACATAAATTAGCCCTAGAACAGACCAAACAAGAAATCAGTGGATACTTGGAAGCTGCTACCATTCAAACTCTTGCCATGGAAGAATAAGAGAATCTCCTTGTTGACCAGATATAATATCTGATTTACATAGACAGATAGAAGCTCTAACAAAGAGAGTTTCTAAACTTGAGATGTTAATTAAGATTAAATAAGAATTGGCAAAGAAAATGATGAGAACGGTGATGATGAAACTAATAAAGACAAGGATGATGAGGCTGAAAAAAAAAACGAATAAAAAGAAGATGAAAATGTCTCTGATGGGAGCAACAATGATGATGATGACCTAACACCATCAAAGAGACAGAGATTTACTGAAACTGTTCAGCAAACTCAATACAGTGAGGTTAGGGATGAAGATTAAAGCATGGCCATGGTTGTTTATTCTGGTCAAACTCTTGATGAAAGACTTGATGAGGAGTCTGGGATGAAAGAAATGATTGAAGACTTTTGGTATTTTATTAGAGATCTCAAAGATCCAGTTGAACCAATAGTGGTCATTCCCCCTAACCCTGTGCCTTTAGAAGAAGAACTAAGCTTACAGCTTGTTCCTGCAATCTCATTGACTGATGAACAGAAGGAACTCATAATAAGGCTGTGTGAATAGCTTAGAGAGAAACAAGAAGCTGAAAAGCTTGAGAAAGAAAAGAAGCAACATGAAGCTGAAGCCTCTGTACCCTCTTCTTTTGGCCCTCGTATGCATACATACTCCAGAAAGAGGAAGTGCTTAACTGAAAAGGCCAAAGGCAAAATGCCGATGGTAGAAGAGGAACCAGCTTTAAAGAAACAAAAAGATGATCCAAGAAGCCTAGCCGCTATTGCTCAATTTCTGGATGAGCATGAGAAGGCTGAGGAACAATTAAAGAAGAATATTAAGGTGATTGTCCTATAGGAAGGAGAGATAGAGGGAGGATACCAGGAAAGCTTGATTGATGACCTTTTGTTCAGGGACAGTCCTGCAAAGGTTGAGTCATCTGTTGAAGTGACAGTAGAGAAGGCACAAACTGATGATCTTATAGTTAAAGCCATGTATTTGATCAACCACGAGTATGATGCCGATGAAGTTTTCAGGATGACATATGAGGGAATGGTAGAAGAATTTAACAAGATGCACAAACTTATTGACCCAACTTATATGACTGATTATGAAAATACAACATTCAGGTCCCCAATCTCATTCACTCCAACAGAGTCTCAACAGTCTCAAGTGCCTCAATCCCAATATTCTAATCCCTATAGCATGACAGATAGGGAAATGAAGGGTTATCTATCTGTTCAAGGATTCACCAGAAGAAAACTAGGAAATATGAAGAAAAATTCCCTCAAAGCTGTAATTCTCAAGATTGTAAAAGAAAAGAAAGAATGATTAAAGACTATTGAAGAAGAGGTTGTAGGGAGGAAACCCAGAACTAGAATTTCAGCTCAGGATGTCCAACTCTCTACCAAAGAACATGATGTCTTGGCACCCATGCTACACAAAAACCCTGAATGGTTTATTGAACCCTCTCAATTGAAGTTACATGAAGGGTTAACCACTTCAGAAATGATGAAGGGTTTGTCTGCTCCAGATGGTAAAGTTGATGTCAAAATAATTACATGGACGTATGACAGTGATTGGAACATGTTCATGGTAAAGAGGATCTCAGGGCTAGTTTAGTTCTTCATAGAGTATACTGCTCTAGAGAACTCTTGGCAGATACATGATCTGAAAGAATTAGCAGAGCTGGAATTAATCAATCATAATGCTATGTATAGAGGATATGAGTTTGAAGATATTCTAATGATGTTCAAGAAAACAAACAACTTCAAGTCTCTAAAGGCTATATGCATAAGGAAAGACAAATCTTTCAACAATCCTCTAAAAAAGAAGAAGAAGACAAAAGGAACTGAAGAGTTGGTATTTCTAAAGTTGAATGTAAAACCAACTGAATCATTAAAAAGAAAGATGGTTGCTGGAACCCACAAGTCAATACCAATATCCAATGTATTCTATGATGAGAAAACTTATGAGTTGGTAATTGAAAGAAAATAAGGAGGAAAAGAAGGATTTGACATACGGCTATTTAGTGGATATAAGGTGAGATTGTTAGATGAATCCTATATCCACTACATATTTACAAGACACTTTAGAGAAATAGATATCAAGCTTGGAGAAGCTGATATGTATTTCATTTTGAAATGCATCAAGATTCTGAAGATAGCTTATGACAGAATCAATAAAAAGAAAGAATAAAGAAAAGAAAGAGAGTTCCTCTCCACCTGGGAAACATAGTGAAGCTGTAGGTAGATGCTAATGGGTCTTTACTGATCCACAGAGATAGGCTTTCAACTTTATCTGTATGGGAACCCATATCTCTGAGACAGATGCCTATTGAGGCTGTTCATACTATAAGCCAAACGAAGATCCATGTTCTTAGCTGAGATAAGATGAATGAGGCTAGAGACTTCTCAAACATGATCAAAGCAATACAGGATCCTTCACTGGCTGAACCTTAACAATCTACAGAGCCTGAACTAGCACCAACTCCATCAATAGTCAAAGAAAGGCAAGCACCTGCACTTAAAGAACCACCAGAATCTTCACAACCTCCACCACCCTCAAACCCTTGAAGTACATAGGTTGTATAATCCTTTGGGGGAGTATTGTTGGACCCTAAAAGGATCATACATGCCAATTCAAGTGGTGGTGGAAGGTTGTTCTGGTTGGAAATCCCCACAAGTCCAAGAAGTAATACGGGTGAAGAAAACAGAAGAAAATAGAAGAAAAAGAAGACAAGTGTTTACTATCCGCATTAGTCAATGCGGATGAGCAAAGAACAAATACGGTCAAGTATTTGTTCATCCGCATTTACTAATGCGGATAGGCAGAACAAATACGGCTAAGTATTTGTTCATCCGCATTTACTAATATGGATGTGCAAAACCAAATGCGCTTAAGTATTTGTTCATCCGCATTAGTCAATGTGGATGACATACTTAATGCGGAAGCTCAAAAGAAGAAATGCTAACGAAGACAAACACATCCGCATTAGTTAATGCGGGTGAATATTTACATATGCTGATTATCTTTTGTACTTAGACTGGTATTCTAATCTATAGTTGTCAGGGTCGTTTAGTCATTTTATACAGGCATTGTATCAGCCTATAAATAGAATAGTGTTGGTCCACTTGATTATTGATACAGTGCACTTGATTGATAAACGCAAACAAATCCCACTGATAACACAGATATCAATGATGTTTGTGTGAAATCTAGATCAAACAAATATAAAATGGATGAATATATGAAGAATCACTCAAAAGCACCAAATAAATCCTTTGTTTTATCTAAATTGATTGCTAAATATATTATAAAGTGAAAGCCCCTCAATCAATGGCTCATTCAAGCTCACCAAAACCTAATTGTCACTAATCTATATATAGTGATAATATTCACTAATGACATATTAAGCCCCTAGACTTAGACAATTAGAGAAATTACATATAAAACATCAAAATGACTTAAACATAAATAAATATATTTTGTTGACACAAAATATATTTGTTAACAACAAACTCCTAGTCATTTATATCTTCAACATCTTATCTCTGTTCTTCGTTTCGAACGCGTCTGTTCGCCTTTCCGATGACTTTGACAGTGACGTTGACCTTTGTTGACTTTGTTTGTGTTGATAATATAGACTATCCTTATCAGAACCAACAATACTCCCACTTAGTCTATCATGGTCCTGGGAGTTCCTTGTTCATCAGTGTACATAACCTGCTCAAGCACACACTCTTTTGAAAAATCATTTATCTCTTTAACCGTTTGTTTTACTTTCCAAACTTGTTTCTATTCAATTATTTTTTATTTGAATGAATTAAATTTGGATATCATTTTCTGTTTAAGACCCAAAGGAAGAGATTTCAATTTTGAGACATCGGTATTTTTTTATCTTTGAATCATGTGAAACCGGCTTCACATGAGAAGGTTTGGATAAATTGTTCGTCATCCAACCATTCAAAAATGTGTGCTTTTTACCTTTTGAACCTGAGAAGCAACCCGTGTTATCTTTATCGCTTTTGTATGACTGGTGACTTGGCAGACTTGGAGGCAGATTTATGCCGAGATTGATGTATAGCAGATGAAGATGGTGAGTGCTTCTGCTGAGTTTTGGAGGAATTATTGATTTATTTAGCTGTTGGAGAGGAGATCCGTATAGGTCTTGATTCAAGTTTTGGAAGCATTTGAGACTTGACAACTTCAGGTGACTTCAGGTGACACTGACTTGTGGATGTCAATAGAGAAAGGACCACATATCCCAATTACATCTGATGGTCCTGATAGAGGATTTGTCTATAAAAAAGACTATCTAGAACCGTATCCTGAGGATGGTCTATAAGGTGACGACTTAAGGAAGGTGAAGAATGACATCAAAGCTTATTCATTGATATGCAAGGGGTTACCATTGGAAGTATTGACTAGACTTGAAGGTTATCAAACTGGTTTCACCATGTACAAAGCTTTGAAGAACATTTGTGATGGTGGTAAAGAGATACAAGATCTCAAAAAGTAGAAACTCAAGAGACAATTGGAGTTATTTGAGCATATTTATGGTGAAACAATCAATCAAATGATGAACAGATTCATGCAGTTAACTACTAAAATATCAATTGCTAGTATCAAAAATGATCTCAAAGATCTAAATTACAGACTTCTAAATGCACTTCCATCTTCATGGAAATAGACAGTCACTCTGTTGAACCATACAGAAAAGTTTTCGAGGGATCTGGATCTTTTGATTGCCAAAATTGAATCAATTGAAATTGATGAGAGCTCCAAAAACAATGATAGAGCTGCATCAATGTCTCAGTATAAGTATGTTGCTTCTCCTGCTAACACAGTGGAGAATGCTTTTCTGGAAAAAGATGATAATTTTCCAGAAGACGAGGGTGATTTGTTTGTTAGACCTGGTTTCTTTACAAAAATCTTCTTACACAAGTGCTCCTGTTTATACAACTCAACCTGAACCTCAGTCTCCTCCTAAAACTCAAACTCCTAAACCCAAACTGAGACTTCATCTTCTAATTCTTTTAAAACTAGCAAAATTAAAGATGTTATTAATATCCTTTTACAGGATGATGAGTAAAAATCCGCTTTTACTGCTTTCATGGCAAGTTTTCATGCTTATCAAGGTAGTCATCTAACCCAGTTAGATCTTGTTTTGTAGGATTTGTTCGAGATGGATCCTGATGATGTGGTAGAGATGGACTTGAATTGGCAGACGGTAATGATTGCTTACAGAATACAGAAACACTCATATGTTAAGAGGAATTACAAGCCCAGTGCAAACAAATCTGTTGGCTTTGATAAATCAAAGTCAAGGTTTTTCAACTGCAACAGTTATGGTCATTTCTCTAGGGAATGTAAAGCTCCTAGAATCAAGGTGGAAATGTTCAAGCAGGTTCTAGCAGTGAAAGATACCAACAGCAGTCTCAGAAAACATTTCAAAAGCCTTATCAAAGTCTTCCCATGCCAGAATTTAAAGATGAATCAAAATCATCTAAAGAGCCAAAGAAAGCTCGTGTTGTTAGCATCAAAGATGGCTATGACTGGAGTGCTTATGCTGAACAATTCATAGCTAATCTAACATCTAGTTTAGCTCTTGTTGTTGATGTTCAAAATAAAGACTGGTCTAAAGAAAATGATCCTAAGGCAGAAGGTGATTCTGAAAATGATGATGAAGATTATGATTGGAGTGACAAATCTGACCCAAAAGAGGATTCAGAAGAAATTGCACTATGGCTCAGTCTGAACAACCAAAGATTGAAATTCCTGAAATTATCCTGAAATTCCATCATCGGACTCTGAGACTTCTTCTTCAAGTTATCCTGAAATTCCAGTTGAAGTAAGAGAGAAAATATGCACAAAAGCATGTTTTGATCAAGTTGAGCATTATAGAACATATTCATTTAAAATATGTGACAAACTTAAACAAGAAGAAGTAATTTACAACAAATTGAAAAATGATCACAATGTCTCTGATGAAAAGATCTTATCTCTACAAATCTCATGGAATAAAACTCAACAAGAACTTGAACTTGTTCAAAAACAAATTGAGGAGATGACTAAAAATTTAGAAGAAGAAAAAATAGCTCATGCTGCAACACAGGTGGATCTAGCTAAAGTTAAAAGTTCTAAAACAATTGTAGAACAGTTGGTAAGTGAGAGGAAAGATAAAAACAAAACAGGCCAAGGTTTTACTCATGAGCCCATTCCTGAATCTATCATAAACACTTTACCAGAAAACTTTAACACACATGATCACTCACCTGAAAACAAAGCTAAGCTAAAAGCCTTTCAAAATAAGAAAACATTTTCTGAAAGTGATGAAGAGAAAACAAATGTTTAGATATTTGAGGAACAAGATTCAAAAAAGATTAAAAATGGTCATCCAGTGGAAGTTAAATCTTACGAACCATGACCAAAGAATATTAAAATGTTTGTTCCCAAAGAGTATCTTGTTGAAGAAGTAATTGTAAGGAATGATAAACAAAACTCAAAGAATAAAGAGAAAGTAAAACAAGATGAAGTAACATATGAACATTCATTTTCTTACAGATTAAACAATCCAAACTTCATCAAATGGCAGAAAGAACAAAAAGATAAAAAAATACAAAAGAGTCTTCTACTGAAAAGGTTTAATCACAAAGCAAGAAGAGTTCATCAAGATCAAGAAACCGAAGATGAAGAAGGAAAAATGCTAAAGCTAAATTCTCTCAGAATAAAAATCAAAACAATCAAAATCACAGAACAAATCAATCTAATCGGTTTAAACCAGTGAAGTTTATGTCTGTGGGTACTTTTGATATGAACATAATTCCTGAAATTAAATCAAACTCAAAGAACGAATCTAACTCTGAACTGAAAACAGGTTCAGTTCCAAAGTCTTTCACTGTTAACAAAAGGTTTGTATCTAAGGAGTCTAAGAATGGTGTTAATGAACAAAAGTCAAAACCCAAATTTCAAAAGAACAAACTCTCAACTCAAAAACAACAGATTAACTTTGTAACTCCTAAATCAAAACAAGGATCAAATGTGGCTTCCACATCAAAGGTTAATCAACGGTTGTTTAAATTTTAACAAAGGTACTGTGATATATGTGATATGTACAATCATAAGACTAATGAATGTTTCTTTAACAGGTACTGTCACATTTGTCATATGAAAAAACATTCAACAGCTGATTGTTATTTTAACAAGTATTGTACCATTTATGATGAAAGAATTCACAAAACTGAGAATTGCTACTTCCAAAGGAACTCACCAAGGAATGGATATGTAAATCCACAATTTCAAAGAAATCAAAGTGTTGGTTTTCAAAGATTGACAAAACAACCTTCCTTAGGCTTGAGATCTTTTTGAAGGATTAATTCTGATTGTGATGATTCTTATACTGTGAAAACAAAGAATTATAATGAAAGAAAATTCATTTCACGATATGTGAGAATGAACAATGGAAAGTTTGGCAATTAAAATTTTTCTAAAAATGTTTCTTCTGATGGTTTGAATTATCTTGACGATGACCATAAAAAACGTTATCATCCTTTACGAACTATGCAAATCAAAGATAATCAAAAGGTTTATCAGAAACGGAATTGATAAATTTAAATAGCAAAAGAAGCCTGATTTGTATAAGCTTCATGTTATACAGTTTACCATTGTTGATAAATTAGGCATGCCCAAGGCCATATCGGCTTGGGTTGATAACTCAACTTAAATCTCTTTGAAATGCAGGTACGCATAAGAAAACCAATTAACACGTGGTATCTTGATAGTGGGTGTAGCCGGCATATGACAAGCAGCCATGCCTTGCTTCAAGATTTTAAGTTAAAAGATGGTACTCATGTTGCATTTGGAGGTGATGCAGATGTTCACATTTGAACTTTAATCTTTTAAGTGTTTCCCAAATTTGTGAAAAATCTTACTCTGTTTTGCTTGATGATTCTTTTTCTTATATTTTGAAACCAGGATTTCAAATAAGTAAAGAATTTGTAGTTGTTAAAGTTGTTCCTGATCGAGATGTATACAAGTTAGATATGTCTCAAGTAGATCCATCTACAGAAACAACATGCCTAATTGCTCAAGCATCAAATGTCGAAAGTCAGTTATGGCATAGACGTCTCGGGCATTCAAATTTCAAGAACATGAACAAGCTTATAGCAGGAAATCATGTAGTAATTCTTCCAACAAAGAAGTTTGCTATAACAGATCACTACTCATCATGTTTAAAAGGAAAGCAACACAGAGCTTCTTATAAGCCCAAGCTGATAAACTCAAATTCCAAGCCTCTCTAGATGTTGCACATGGATTTATTTGGACCAACAAATGTGCAGAGTATTGGAACGAAATCTTATTTTTTAGTTATCATTGATGACTTTACAAGATTTTCATGGGTTTTCTTTTTGTATGCTAAATCTGAAACTGCTGAATTGTTAAAAGAATTCATCATTAAAGTAGAAAATCAATTAGAACAAAAGGTAAAAATTATCAGAAGTGATAATGGAACTGAATTTAAAAATTCTAATGTTGACATGTTTTGTGCAGAAAAAGGTATTTCTCGTCAATTCAGTGCTCCTAGAACTCCACAACAAAATGGAGTTGCTGAAAGGAAAAACAGAACTTTGATTGAGGCCGTACGTTCCATGTTAGCAGATGTAAAGATTCTAATTACTTTCTGGGATGAATTGTACATTTCTTGTGAAAGATAAACATAAAACTTCTTATGAGTTGATGTTTGGCAGGAAACCTAATATAGATTTTCTTAAATTTTTTGATTGTCCAGTTTTGATTTTAAATTCAAGTGACCAGCTAGGAAAATTTGATGCAAAATCTGATGATGGGTTTTTTGTTGGATATTTATCGGTTTCAAAAGCTTTTAGAGTTTATAACTCTAGGAAGAATGTCATTCTTGAAACTTTTAATGTTAAATTTCTTGAAAACTCTGTTCCATCAATTGCAAATGGTCCAGCTTGGTTGTTTGATTTAGATTCTTTGTCAAACTCTTTTAATTCTAACTTGTTTGACTCTCTAGGTGAGAAAAAGAAACAAGGAGGAGATCTCAAATCTTTCAGTGATGATTCTGATTTTGATGATATGGATGAATCTAGCCCAGATTAACCATTCTTCTCATTTGTTAAAGATCCTGTATTTCATTCAAAATCTCATGATCAATCTCACTCTCAACAAGCACAAGAACATCCCATTTCTTAAAATTCTAATGTTTCACAACCTATTCCTAATGATGGTCTTAAAATTGCAACCTGAGTCCTGAACGTCATCGGTTTCTGATGATGTAGTTATTACTAATAATCTTGATTACTTTATCAACTCACCGACTTAAGTTCTTAATTTCAATCCACACACTTCGAACTTATTGTATCAGCTTTCCGGCTTGAACCAATCTAATCTGGATGTTAATGTTCAAGGAAATGGGATTAAAACGTCTCGTATTTATAAGAACCATCTTATGTCTTAGATCATTGGTCCGTTAAATGAAAGAACGATGAGAAGTCATTTAGAACAAGCAAACCTCTGCTTATACTCGTGTTTTCAATCTCTAATTGTTCCTAAAAACGTCACCGAAGCGTTAAAGGACAATAGTTGGATTGAGGCAATGCAAGAAGAGTTATTGCAATTTCGCAAACAAGAAGTATGGAAGCTTATGTATCTACCTGAAGGAGAAAATGCCATAGGCATAAAATGGTTGTTTAGAAACAAGTCTGATGATCGGGGAATTGTTGTTCGCAACAAAGCGAGACTCGTTGCATAAGGTTACACCCATGAAGAAGGAATAGATTATGATGAAGTATTTGCTCTAGTTGGAAGACTTGAATCAATTCGTGTCTTCCTGGCTTATGCATCATACATGAAGTTCAAGGTCTATCAGATGGACGTTAAAGGTGCTTTCTTGTATGGACCAATCATGGATGATGTGTATGTCAAGCAACCTCCAGGTTTTGAAGATGCAAAATATCCTCATCATGTGTACAAGCTTATTAAAGCATTGTATGGTCTCTACAAGCTCCTAGAATTTGGTATGAAACGTTATCAAAACATTTGATCCAACATGGATACAAGCGAGGGAAAATTGATATTACTTTGTATATTAAGAAGGATGCTGATGATCTCTTATGTGTTCAAGTGAATGTTGATGATATCATATTCAGTTCTACGAGTCCAAAATTGTGAATTGAATTTGAAGAAATCAAGAATTCTCGTTTCTAAATGAGTTCTATGGTAGAAATTAACTATTTCCTTGGTCTTCAAGTGAAGGAGTTTGCAGATGGAATTTTTATTAATCAGGAGAAATCGCTAAAAAACTCTCGAAAAAATTTAAACTACAAGATTGTCAATCCATTAGAACTCCAGCTAATGTAAATACCAAGATTGAACCTGATCCGAAACAAAAATTAGTTGACCAAACTTTATACAGATCTATGATTGGCTTTTTGATGTATCTTACTGCATCTAGACCTAATATAATGTATGATGTTTGTGTCTGTGTCAGGTACCAATCTGACCCGAAGGAATCTCACCTAATCGCTGTTAAACAAATATTCAGGTATCTCCAAGGAAAACCTACTTCAGGACCATGGTTTCCTTATGAAGGAAACTTCGAGTTACATGGATATACAGATAGTGATTATGGAGGATGTTGCCAAGATCGTAAATCTATAATGGGTGGTTGTCAGTTTTTAGGTCCCAGATTAGTCTCGTGGCAATGTAAGAAACAAACAAATGTCTCTGTTTTAGCAGAATGTTCCCAAATCCTTTGTTTACAAAACCAACTGCTAGATTACGGGTTCGATTTTCTTAAAACTCCTTTTTACATTGATAACACTGCTGCTATGTTTATTATAGCTAATCCTATCCAACACTTAAAAACAAAAGCATATCGAAATTTGATATCATTTTCTCAAAGATAACTCTGAAAAAGGTTTAATCATTTTGATTCAAATTACAACTGAAAAACAGTTGTCTGACCTATTTACAAAAGCCTTTTTACCAGGTCGTTTTGAGTATTTGGTTGAGTCAATTGGACTTATTAACCATGTTTAAAACTGATTTTGAGTAATTGAGTTGTCTGAATCATAAAATTAAAAAGAACCCTCCCTTAGCTGAATAAGAAGATTTATAGAGAAAACTATCAAAGTTAACTGCCTGATTGTATATATTATGTGTGCATGTTCAATAGAAAATAGAAAAAAAATACAAAAATACAAAATTACAAAATCAGAAGCGAAAAGTATAAAACAAAAATCCACAAAAATAGAGTTTATTTGTTAGTTAATTATTTAGGACTGAATCTGTCTTTGCAGTTTGTGAGAAATGATGGATACATTAGTTCTGATCAGTTGCATACTTTACTCGCTACTAAAATCTGATGTGATCAGATATGATGTGCAGGTAAGCTCATGCAATTATACTAAAAAAGTAAATTCTTATGATTAAACTAAATCAATCCTGCATTCATGTTTGTCCATTTTAGTACCAATGTGTAGTGTTGACTTCTCAAATTGATTGCTTGTAAAGTCACAAACTCACACCTGGTGGCGATATGAATAACCATGAGCTCTAATTAATTAAAGCGTTTATTCACTTCTCTGTTATCAGTCATCATTGACCTGAAGTGATGAGATATCCTTTTTTGTAAGTCATTACAGACCTGGATATTCTCACTTGATGCAAAAGATGCTAATGTGCACAACCTAAACATAAAATCTGGTTATAAGTATATGTCAGGTTAACAAGTTGAGAAAAGTGCTTTCTTGCATATCTTGATGACAGTTGAGCTTTGTAAGTCTAAGTATGACATACATAATATTTAATCGTACCTTAATCAATCCATGTAAGTATGCTGAGTATCTTGCCAACAGCACTCACTTTTTGTCCTTAGATCTCGTGTCTCCTCTGCTGCGTGAACGCTAACCTGGAACACACTTGATCAGGATTTAATCAATGTCAATGACTATCCACCATTTTATTTTCTTTTAATATGCTGATCTTAACTGATATGATCTCACTATAGGCATGTGATTCAATTGTGTATACTTGATTTTTCTTCTGCATTAATTTTGATTTTTGCATGATTTTTTGTGTGCAGGCATGTTGATAATGATTAGTTTGCTCTACTTGCAAATTAAAAGAAACTTCTAAGTTTGTGAACTTCAAAGTTTGGGGGAGTAAAAATGTAAAAGAGAAAATCAATGAAAAGTGTCAAAATGTGAAAAAGAAATAAAATATTAAGTTCTTTGGATGGAAAGGATGAAGCTGAAAATCAAGTATGTGTGTGTCTGATATGATGAAAAAATGAGTCTGACAAGAATTCAAACTAAGTTGAAAAGCCTCTTGCTAACAAAACAAGACTATTTGTGTTGTAAAATTTTTCAAAATAAAGACTAAAATGACGGGAAAATGTTTGAAAAATTAAAAATTGATTCAAAGTTGTATTTCAAAATGTGCTTGTTGGTGTTTGAATTGAAAATTCATGTTTAAAAATGAAAATATGAGTTTTAAATGATTTGTGATGATTTTAAACAAAAACAGTTTGATTGTTAAATTTGAGGTTAATTAACGAAAACTTTGGGCGATAGTCAAAATTTGACTAAGTGTTGAGATAATGTGCATGAACAGTACTAATGTGCATAAACAGTGTTTAGATGGATGTTGTGAAAATTTCAAGTGTTAGACTCATGGAAGGTTTTTCTTGTGCCTGAATAGTACTCACAAGTCCAAATCAGGAGTATGATGAATTTCAGGAATTTGTACAAGTGTTGTGTGTTATGTTTAGTACATGCGCCTAACAGTTGTCATGTTGCTGAAAATGGTTAAGTGTTGAGCGTTTTGTTCAGTAATGCGCGTAAACAGTTGTCATGTTGCTGAAAAAGGTTAAGTGTTGGGCGTATCAACTTATGCTGATATGCCTGAACAGTTTCAGACTTTCCAAGTGGTTAGACGTTTGAAGGTGATGTTTACTCTAAGTGTTAGGCATTTCATCAAGTCCCATGTGCCTGAATAGTGTCCAAGCCTCTGAACCGTGCTCATACGTCTGAAGACTTAGTGTGAAACTTAGTCTCATGTGCCTTCATAGTGCTCATGCATCTGAAGATTTAGTGTGAAATTTTAGCCACATATGCCTTCACAGTGCTCATACGCCTAAGAATTTTTACACTTATATATATTCAAACTTGTAGTTCTCAGTCATTCATTAACAAACTCAAACACTCTGATTCACACATTCCCATACCCGATACATTCATTCATACAACATTCTATTGTTACCTGTTAATCCTTGTGATATATAGGTATATTCATTAAATCAACACATCATGTTGATCTTAAAACATCTGATTTCATTACCTAATTCAAACTTTGATTGGGAGTTTGAACTCTATTAAGGCGTTCGAACCCTAGATGTTCACAAAATTTGAAATCTGTGATGTAAATGTGTTACAATAACTGAAATTGAACATCAAATGAATGTTATAACATGACTTGAAATAGATTGTGAGAATCAAATCTCAATTTCATTAAAATGTGTTCTTGATGATTCACGGTTCATCAGTCGGTTCTTAAAGAACAAAAATGAACAGTCAGTTTATAATTTTTCATCAAAATTGTTGTGTTAATCAACAAAATTCATCTATTCAACTGATATTAAGATGATTTTAAATATTTTAGTGTATTTTAAATCATTAAAACTTAAACATGATTGTGATCTGCTCATGGTAGAGTTTATTCAACACTTGGAAATTTTAAGTGTAAACTGTTAGGTTTTAAAATTTAAAATTTGCTAATGCAATTGAAATTCAATCAATTTTCATGTTTCATGATTCATTAAATTGTTTTAATCATAAATTGTGTTGAATCAAAATTGTAACCAGTGCATACTCTGTTCATGTAATGGGTTGTACAAAACACTTAGAAATTTTTTAAGTGTCATTGGTTCAAAATTGATAACACACAATATGATTGAAATTTTGGCAATTCAAATGTGATTAATATTTTGTTCTATGTATATAGATAGCAGATCTTAAATTTGAGCCAAAGCATAACGTAGCAGCCTTTCATAATGAGGATGTTCGTGAAGTTGTTGGTTATGAAGAGATGATAAGATTTCTATTGAGAACAAAGTATGTGTATGCCATGTGTGCTCAACCAGTTATATATGCTCATCTCATCAAAAGATTCTGGAGTACTGTTGAAATTGCAAGAGATGATGAAGGAAGGAAAGTTGTTAGAGGTTTTATGACAAACTATCATATGATTGAAGTGTTGGGTTTTCACAAGTTAAACAGATCTATTTTATCCTTATAAAATAGAAGAACGCAGCGGAATATATATATTAAACTTGTTACAGTGAGCTAATTTATATGTAAAACATTTTTATGTAAAATCAGTCAAAACCCATATGGATCGATATATGAAATCATGGTTACAAACAACCATAGAAGCTACGATGAACTACCTTCAATGATGAGGTCGGCGGGAGGAGAACGAGGATGGCAGCTCCTAAAGCAAAAAGCCTCAAGCTGGTCTACCCACGAGCCACCAACAAGAACACCGGTTGTTAGGATTTTTCACTTATAGAACTCCCTTTTGATTTCTCTAGACCGATCGAGAGAAAGAAGTTCTTCAGTCATGTGTTTAGAGAGATCTGCAAGCAATCTTATATTGCATGTCCTTGAAAACATAAAGTTCAGGAGAGAGAAAACAAGGTGGGGCCCAGCCCCTCAACCCATCCGCATTTCTCAGAACAACATCCGCATTAGTTAATGCGGATGAACTTGTTCTCCCGCATTTGTAAATGGTCATCCGCATTAGTTAATGCGGATGTATGTTTCCATCAGCATTTCCAGAAATGCTCATCCGCATTTGTTCCAAAACAAATGCGGACAGGGATTGTTCATCCGCATTAACTAATGCGGATGAGTAAACATCATCCGCATTTGTTCAACCACATCAAATGCGGTTGTGTAAAATGAATGCGGATGAATTAATATTCATCTCTCTTTGAAATAAATTATCCATATAATTTATATACTACACAAGTGTAAATGTTTGGAAACCCAATTTCCAAGTATTCTAAGTGTTAATATTTATTTATTGATCATTCATAAAACAAATATCTTTGGTGTTTGTCTAGCTCGTTATTGGGTATGACCCGACTTGGATCATGACATACTAGCCACATCAATTCAATATGTATTTTGGGCAGATCATTTCCATCAATCTCCCACTTGCACAAGATACATAAGGATTGATGCAAGTAGCAAATACCGCCTAACAACGGTTTACTACCCCTAATATGCATGACTAAGTGCCATTCAATAACATCATTCCTTTCAAGTCCCTTACTTGAACTGATTTAGGTGAATCCAATCATATATCCTTTTGTTTCAGATGTCATGTTAAATCCAAGGACATAGAACGATCATTCCCTGTTGATTCAACTTTATCTGGCCTTAGACATCATACTCTCAACGAATAAGAGGAACAAATCCCATCTTGACTACATACGTTTATCATAATCACCTTGTATCACACCTGAACATAGCCTTGTGTATTGTCCATTATTTCAAAACAATGAAGAACTAGATCAAGGTTTAATATTTGGTGAATATCAAAACCCAATATGTATCTCAGGTCAGAGGACACTATGATATTCACCTTTACTCAAATTTACTTATGTTCAATTATAAAATTACATACAGTAACATTTGAGAGCGGGTCAGTCCAATATTTGTATCCCACAAATATCTATGAACCTTGATAGCAACCTTTTGCTCTATATTCATACCTTATGAATATCTACCAATCCATGTTCATAATAGTCTTACATTCATATTTGTTCCCACAAATATAACCGACTACGAACATTTAGAATAATAAACATATTCATGGATGTAAACATGCTAAAATGGAACATAACTCAAATTGTCATAATTTATACAAAGAGTTAGTATTACATTCGTTCCAAAGTTAAAATACAAAACAGATCAAATCCAATCACTAGAATATCGAAGTCCTAAGGCACAAGTATGACTCTCATGCTTTGCCCTTTCAAGGAGCTTCGTGAGTGGATCCGCAATATTTTGATCTGTGTGAACTTTGCGAATACATATCTTTCCCTTTTCAACTTCATCCCTTATGTAGTTGAATCTCCGCTCAATGTGCCTAGTCTTTTGATGTGCACGGGGTTCCTTGATTTGAGCAATCGCACCCTCGTTATCACAAAAGATCTCTAGGGGGTCTTGAATGGTAAAGACTACCCCTAGATCGGCAATGAATTTCTTTAACCATGCAGCCTCTTGAGCTGCCAATGAAGCGGCGATGTATTCGGATTCTGTAGTGGACAATGCTACCACGTCCTGCTTCGAGCTCTTCCAGGACACTGCCCCTCCATTCATAATGAAGACATACCCCGATTGTGATCGAGAATCATCTCGATCAGTCTGGAAGCTCGCATCCGTGTAACCTTTTACAACGAGCTCCTCCTCACCAGATCCATATATTAGAAACATATCCTTAGTCCTCCTAAGGTATTTCAATATACTTTTAACAGCCATCCAATGGCTATTACCTGGATTCTGTTGATATCTACTTGTCATGCTTAATGCGCATGACACGTCCGGTCTAGTGCATATCATTGCATACATGATGGATCCTATAGCAGATGCATATGGGATTTCCTTCATTCTTTCTTGCTCATCCTTTGAGTTCGACATTGAGATGTACTCAATATTGTCCCTCTTTGAATAGGTACCATACCTTTCTTAGAGTTTTCCATCTT
Source organism: Flaveria sonorensis (assembly GCA_025506505.1). NCBI lineage: Eukaryota > Viridiplantae > Streptophyta > Magnoliopsida > Asterales > Asteraceae > Flaveria > Flaveria sonorensis. Next base: position 27,127,028 of record CM046439.1, on the reverse strand, counting down.
GAACCTTTTCAAGATTTTATCAATGTATGCACTTTGGTTTAAACCTATCAACCGTCTTGATCTATCCCTATAGATCTTTATTCCCAAAATATAGGCGGCTTCACCAAGATCTTTTATGGAAAAGCAACTTCCAAGCCAGGCTTTAACACCTTCCATGGTTGGAACATCATTTCCAAATAGTAGTATGTCATCAACATACAATACTAAGAATGTGATAATGCTCCCACTAGCCTTTTTATACACACAAGCTTCATCAGCGTTCTTGATAAATCCAAATTTCTTGATCTCTTCATCAAAACGTTGATTCCAACTTCTCGATGCTTGTTTCAATCCGTAGATTGATTTCTTTAACTTGCATACTTTATTAGGATGTTTTGGATCGACAAAACCATCAGGCTGAACCATATAGACAGTCTCTTCGAGATGTCCATTAAGGAAAGCGGTTTTGACATCCATTTGCCAAATCTCATAGTCATAATATGCAGCTATGGCAAATAATATCCTAATTGACTTTAGCATTGCCACAGGCGAGAATGTTTCATCATAATCAACCCCTTGAGTTTGAGTGAAACCCTTTGCTACAAGTCTTGCTTTATAAGTATCCAAGTTTCCATGCATATCGGTTTTCTTCTTGAAAACCCACTTACATCCAACCAGTTTGGAGTTAAGTGGTGTTCAACCAATTCCCATACTTGGTTGTCATACATGGATTGCATCTCAACGTTCATGGCTTCTATCCATTTGTCACAATCCGAATTGGACATTGCATCATGGTATGTAGTTGGTTCATCCGAGTCAACCACATAGCATCCATTCATGAAAAATCCATATCTTTCAGGTGGAATGCTAATTCTACCAGATTGCGAACGTTTTGTGTGTATTGATCAACCATTTGATCATTATCAACAACCTCTTGTTGATCGCTAATTTCAACCAAACGTGTATTGGCTTGTGGTTCTTGATCCTCATCAATTTCCACTGTTCTATACGTCGTTTCTTCCATAAGAAACTTAGTTTCCAAGAACTCAGCTTTTCGAGCAATAAATACCTTTTGCTCTTGGATCAAAGAAGTAATATCCCATACAGTCTTTGGGATATCCAACAAATATACACTTAATGGATCGACTTTCTAACTTTTTTGGGTGCTCTGCTTCACATAAGCTTCACAACCCCATACCTTTAAATATGATAGTGATGGAACTCTTCCATGCCATATTTCAAAAGGTGTCGTATCCACTTTCTTGGTTGGGGCCATATTCAAAATACGAGCCGCGGAGAGCAATGCGAAACCCCAAAATGATAGAGGTAGTGAGCTTCTAGCCATCATAGATCGAACCATATCCAATAAGGTTCGGTTTCTCCTTTCAGACACACCATTATGTTGCGGTGTTCCGGGTGGAGTAAGTTGTGAGACAATCCCACAACTCATAAGATGATCTTGAAAAGCATCACTCAGGTATTCACCTCCTCTATCTGAATGAAGAACTTTGATGGTTTTATTGAGTTGATTTTCTACTTCATTCTTAAAGATTTTGAACATTTCAAAAGCTTCATGTTTGTGTGTCAACAAGTACACATAACCATAACGACTATAATCGTCGATGAAGGTAATGAAGTATCTTTCACCATTCCTTGTCATTGTCTTAAAAGGACCACATACATCCGAATGTATGATTCCTAATAAATCCTTTGCCCTTTCGTTAGTACCACTAAAGGGCAACTTGGTCATCTTTCCTTGTAAACAAGATTCACACTTATTAAATGAACCATTTTCATTTGTTTCCAAAAGACCATTCTTTTGAAGTGTTTGAATCCGATTCTTGTTTATATGCCCAACACGACAATGCCAAAGATATAAATCACTTAAACCCATTTTAAGTTTCTTGGTACTTGTTTGGTATAACGAGTTATTAAATGATGAGTTATCATGAACCAATTCATAGATACCATTATAAGGCATAGCCTCAAAATGAAATACATCATCCATAAAAACACAAATACCATTGTTTACAAACTTTAATACATAACCATATTGTTTTAAAAGGGAAACAAATTATGTTCCTAGTCAAACTAGGAGCATACAAGATGTTTTTCAAGACAACTTCCAAACCATTTGGAAGCTTCAAAACATAGTCTCGTTGGGCTTCAACATCAACTTTTGCTCCGTTGCCCATGTAGAGACTTGTGTCTCCCTTCTTGAAATGCTTATTTCTATTGAACCCCTGCAACAAATTGCAAATATGAGTTCCACATCCGGTATCCAATACCTATGTGTTTGAAGAAATAACATTCAATTCAATATGAATCATGAAAGTTGTACACGAGGTCTGCCCAGCATCCCTCTTGTTTCTCAACTCTTTGAGATAGGTTGGACAATTCCTCTTCCAATGTCCTATCTCACCACACTCAAAGCATGGATCGTTCTCCGTTACCATAGGCTTCTTAAGCTTTGGTTTTGGAGGTTCAGTCCTTGCCTTTCCCTTACCCTTTCCTTTGATGTATCCCTTTCCTTTAGTAACATTTGCCTTGGGATCGGGGTGTTGCCTTTTCTTATTGCCTCTCTCATTGATCGTGAGGACGGGTAAAACCCTTTTACCCATCCCCGCCTCGGCCGTTTTGAGCATTACGTGAAGCTCACTAATGCTCTTGTCCCACCCGTTCATGTTATAATTCATGATGAACGTCTCAAACCTTTTAGTTAGGCCATTAAGGATCAAATCCGTGGCCAACTCTTTTAAGATGGGACAATTTAGCCTTTCAAGGCGATCAATGTGGCTTTTCATCTTAAGTACATAAGATGAAACTGATTGAGTTTCTTCCATGCGACATGCATGAAGCGCTCGAACCGTTTCAATGCGTTCTACCCTTGCTTGTTGAAGGAACATTTCCTTTAACTGGGTAATCATGTCGTATGCCCCATGATGCTCTAAATCCTTTTGGAGCTCGGGAATCATAGTTCCCAACATGAGGCAAGAACCTGCACAGAATCCTCAGTGTGCTTAACCCAATCGTTATAGGCCTCAACATCATCAACATCGGGTTCGTCGGGAATGGGATCGTCTAGTACGTAAGATTTCTTTTCTTGCTTGAGAACGATTCTCAAGTTACGAAACCAATCCATAAAATTATTATGGTTAAGACGATCCCTTTCTAATATAGTTCTTAGTGATAGGTTATGGACGGTCGGGGTGGGAGCGTTGTTGTTGGCGGCCATTTCTACAAACAAAGTCCAATTTTAGTATTTCCGAAAATAAAACATTAATTATTAATACCCTTTTCACGTCTCATAGACAATTAATAATTAAAATCTAGAATCCAACGTTACATTTAAATAATGGTTAGGTGACCTTTATCCCATCATTTAAATTAACAAGGTAGTCAACACTTGACAATTGCAACCCTTTGCAACTTCTAGTTTTATGGGATCGGTTAAACATCTTATGTTTAGTTGGCATGTTTAATCCCATCAACACCATTGTACACCATGCTTCGGTGACCCTATTCACATGGTTTCCAACTCAAGTTGTCCTACTTACACACACGTATGAGTTTACACATACAAGTGGTTAGGTGACCTTTATCCCACAAATATGTTAACCCCACCTCAAACACACAAGTTCCCTAAGAGTGGTTAGGTGACCTTTATCCCACAAACAGTTCCCAAGTGATTCGAGTGTTATGTAAAAGGATGGTGTTAAACTTGTTTCAAAAGGGATTTTAGTTTTCATTAATTCTAGTTTTGAAAACTATTTTGCACATAACATTTGCATGCATTCAAATGTGTGGTACCCAGTGTGAAACAATTTTCAAGGTTCTTTTAATAAAACCAATTTTATTGTGAACACATTAACTTTTAATAAACCCATTTATTACCCATGTTAATGTTTTATAAGAACCAATTTTATGCTTGTTGTTGATATTAAATTGTTTAAACATGCATATCCATATATCACAAAACAATAATAAAACAACCACACAAGCATCACATGAATCCATAACCGTAGCCATCTAAGCTTAACATCACTTGTTGACCGAAACAAGTGAGTTAAGAAATTCGTTTCTAAGGGTGAAAATGACACAACATTTGTGCCGGTGAACTCCCACTTGATCCCGCATCCAAATGCTTCAAGTGTCCACCTTGTGTTGTGACTCTTCCAATCCATTTAGGTCTCCATTTAGGCTTTGACTTCAGCACCAAACTCCTTTGGGCCTTCATCTTCTCCTTTCGGTTAAAACTGAGAAAGATAGTCTTGTTGCATCTTCTTTTACAAAACATATCCTAAATACAATTTTTCTAGTAAAAGTAAAGTGCAACTAGCCTATTTATTTTACATACCAAATGAAAAAAAATAAATTACATACCCAATAGGAAGAATAAACATGTTTAGTTATTACAAACCATTTGAATAATTAAAACAAATCACAACACATTCATCCATAGGTCTCGGCTTTGGTTATGAACAAATAAAATACATATCCACATATGTAAGCAAAATCCAAAAGCATCCCCTTGAACCATAGATTCTCGGCTGAAGCATAACAGCGAGAACCACGGTTTTGTTTCCAAAACAAAATCATCCAAATGATATAAATTTTCCAAGATTCCTATATGCATGTCTAAATAGATCTTGAAAAATAAGGGATACTGGGGCTGAAGCCTCTCGGCCTTTTGGTGAATCATCACCAAGAAACCGAATTTTCAGTCCAAATAAAGCATGTATCCATAAAACCGACTCTTGATGCCATTGTTGGTTTTTCACAAGTTAAACAGGTCTATTTTATCCTTATAAAATAGAAGAACGCAGCGGAATATATATATTAAACTTGTTACAGTGAGCTAATTTATATATAAAACATTTTTATATAAAATCAGTCAAAACCCATATGGATCGATATATGAAATCATGCTTACAAACAACCATAAAAGGTACGATGAACTACCTTCAATGATGAGGTCGGCGGGAGGTGAACGAGGATGGCAGCTCCTAAAGCAAGAAGCCTCAAGCTGGTCTACCCACGAGCCACCAACAAGAACACTGGTTGTTAGGATTTTTCACTTATAGAACTCCCTTTTGATTTCTCTAGACCGATCGAGAGAAAGAAGTTCTTCACTCGTGTGTTTAGAGAGATCTGCAAGCAATCTTATATTGCATGTCCTTGGAAACATAAAGTTCAGGAGAGAGAAAAGTGGGTGGGGCCCAGCCCCTCAACCCATCCGCATTTCTCAGAACAACATCCGCATTAGTTAATGCGGATGAAGTTGTTCTCCCGCATTTGTAAATGGTCATCCGCATTAGTTAATACGAATGTATGTTTCCATCAGCATTTCCAGAAATGCTCATCCGCATTTGTTCCAAAACAAATGCGGACAGGGATTGTTCATCCGCATTAACTAATGCGGATGAGTAAACAACATCCGCATTTGTTCAACCACATCAAATGCGGTTGTGTAAAACGAATGCGGATGAATTAATATTCCTCTCTCTTTGAAATAAATTATCCATATAATTTATATACTACATAAGTGTAAATGTTTGGAAACCCAATTTCCAAATATTCTAAGTGTTAATATTTATTTATATGATCATATCATAAAACAAATATCTTTGGTGTTTGTCTAGCTCGTTATTGGGTATGACCCGACTTGGATCATGACATACTAGCCACATCAATTCAATATGTATTTTGGGCAGATCATTTCCATCATGAAGTCTCTAAGTAGTCAATTAGTGAAGCTCTAAGACTTAGTGACAATGATCCTGAAGATTTGGCTGAACTCACTTTTAATGAGTGTAGAGACACATTTCTAGCCATGGGACATCCAGATCACTTTCCTAAGAAACAGTTTTTCAGATCAAGAGTATATAACCACTGGAACTCATTCGTTATATCTTTTAACATGGAATGTCTAAGAGAAGTGCAAGATGGAATTCATTCCCTATAGACATTGCTTCTCCTATTATAGCTATTGCCACAAACAGAAGGTTTAATATGGCAAAATGGATTATGAATGGCTTTATTTTTAATTTGGAGAAAGGAATTAGGAACAAATATTGGATGTATCCCAGATTTGTTCAACTGATTATTAATGAAGAGTATCCTGATTTCCATGCTCAGGGAGTAAGTGGAGAAAGAATAATTGTAGAGCACATGACTGAAACCATATACAAAAGACTTGCTATCATGACCGGTGCTCAAAATGTTCAAATGTTTGATTACATGAGAGTTGTAGCAAGAGATGATGTGAACATAGATGAAGATTATTTTCATTTGATTGATGAACCAATTGATCAAAGTGATCTGATTGAAGAAGTTCCTCAAGGACTTTCTGAGTCTGAAGCTGAGGATGATGATGAAGATAATAAACATGATGATGAATCTGAAGATGAAGGAAGTTTGTCTTCAAGTGATGATAATGATGATAATGATGTTGGAGGTAATGAAGTTGAAGAAGTTAATGAAGATGTAATTGTTATAGAAGTTGAAGAAGTTGATAAACTGAATGAAGATGTTCATAATGTTGATGAGTCAATAGATGTGAATAAAGGAAATGATGAAGCCAATGTACAACAACAAATGGATTGTGATTTTCAACATGTTGATACATTTGAGTCTGTAGTACCAGATGAAGGTGAAAGATCAAGTCAACATGATACAGTTCTTACTGAGGAATTAAACACTGAGCAGATAATAGAAGCATTGAAAGAAGAGAACATCAATCAGCTTAAGATGATCGAGCAGCTGAAAGATGAAAATAATCAATTAAAAGCAGAATCTTTAAAGAAAGAATTGAAAATTCCTGAGCTTGAAGAAGTTCAAGAGATGAATGTAAAGAACTTTGAGGTTTTACTTAGAGATTATGATTTGACAAAAGAAAAATACAAGAATTTTAAAGAAGATTATGATAAATTGAAAGAAGAACTTGAAATTATGAAAGAAAGCTTAAAATCTCAATCTTCTCAACCTCAAGAAAAAAACCCATTAACTTCAGAGATAGAGGTTATTCCTGAAGTTCAAACTACTGAAGTTGAAAGATTATCTGAAGCGGTGAAAGGAAAACGAAAGATAGATGAATCTGATATTCAAGTATTGGTTGAATCGTCACCCAACCCCCCTTCAAAGATGCTGAAAATTATTTCGGAAACTCGTAAACAGTTTAAAAGACAAATTTTATTATAGGTTTTATTTTATTTTTATATTCTTGAATCTAATATGTTTTTCTTATGTAGTGAATGTAGGTCATTCTTCTTTACAGGAAATAGGAGAAGCAGACATACAAGAGCAAATCGGACCACTGGATGACTTAGATCCAGAGTTTTTAGACGCATGGTATGATGAAGTACTGGAGGAAGAAGATGTTGTTGAAGCTGCCTATTCTCCAATTGAAGCTGTCACTGAAGACATCCCTTTAGACATTGATGACAAATACAATTATCTAGTCAAGAAGAAATACAATCGAGTATTTTTGGATGGTCTAACAGTTTCAAAAATTAATGAAGAGTATGAGAAATGCATTATAACAGAGTCAACAGCTCCGGTTGATCCATATGAAATAGTTATGGAACATGGATAGTGGAATCCGATGCAAGAAATTATTAATATTGATGACCTTCCAGCATCTGAATTGCATCATCCTGATCCTGAAAACATGACAACTGTTGAGCTTAGGCTATGGCTACAAGCAAGGAATTATCCAAGAAAGAGATTAAACAGACTGCAAACTGAGTCTCTAAGAAATTTGGTCAAAAGTTTTCAAGAGATAGAAAAGCAAAACAAGAAAATGATTGTGCTTGACATGGATAATCCTTAATATTTGGAGATTACAATGAGAACAAGAATCTTAAAGCGTCAAGATACTAAAGAAATTGAATTAGTGAGAAGTGGTCATCAAAGGAGAAAAGAATTGATTGAGATGTTCCCAAAGACAAAGAAATAGGCATACCAAGTCTCGGTTGAACAGAAGTAATTATGGAATAAGGCAACAACTGAGGGAGATTTAGTAAGGAATGTACTGGAAAAAGGCCAATCCATCTCTAAATTGCTCAATGCAATGATTGTGCCAGATAACACAAAGAATGTGAAGATAGTTGCCTGGAAGTATGATGAGATTTTTGATGCCTTTCTAATCATATGTGTAAATGCTATTTGTGATGTCTATCATTTTTTCACAAGCATCATAGCTTTGCTTGTGCAAGATTTAAAGGAGTTAAATAAGTTGCCTTTGATCAATCCTACCAAATCAATTCGAAGAGAAAATGTTGTTAAACTTTTAAATCGAGCCATTTCCAGAATGGACGTTTACCACAAAACAAGATGTGATCAAGAAGACAAAGAGTATTTCAAATCATTAAAGAGTAAAAGAAAGATGGCTTCTCATCCAGAAGAAGAAGAACAATTTTTGGATACTTATAGTGATCAATTTTTGATAAGGTCACTAACCCGGGCTCGAAGGTGATAGATGGCACTCAAACTTCTAAACCAATTTTGAGATGTTTCTATCATGCTAACTCATTTCAGTTGAAGCTGGTTTGAAACTTGGAAGACTGGGATCAAGATATGAATTCATTATTTGTCTATCCAAAAGTTTGATCGTGTTGCTTCAGAAATTATAGAAAATGATAGAAAATATTTTATGACAATTATTAAGGTAATGGATGTTGTGATGGAGAGAATTTCATTGCGAAAATCTCTAGAATATGCGAACATCATGAAGAAAGACATAAAGTCTATTGATTTTATAAGAATTTCAAGCAAAGGCGTGTTAGCAATTCATTCTCATGATCATCCTAAACCTTTTTAGTTCTACGCCAACCTTGCTATTACCGGTCTTAAAAAAGAAACTTTGGAGGTAATGGACAAGATGAAGATTAAAACCAACGAGTCAAAGCCTGAGCAAGCTATTCTTGCAAAGAAGTTCAAGTCAGCTATAAAGAAAGCGTTGCTTGAATTGGAGATTTACAAAAAAAAGTCGGTGTTCAAGATTAAAGAAGAACCAAAAGAATTCAATGAAGACTAAAGACAATGTAAATCTTAGGGGGAGTATTGTTAGAGCTCTTAAAAGATTAACATTTTGTCTTTTGCGTTTTGTAATAGTATATGGACTTATTTTGTAAATATATATTCCTTGTTTTTTCTTTGATAGTATTAATAGGATATTTTATGTATTGTGTAGGTAGACCTAGAGAACAAAACAGTTAGAACAGATTGAACAATTGTAACTCACTTTTACACTTTGTATCCTCAGCATTTGCTATCAATGAAATCTATGAATTTTTGAAGTAATTGCTTGTGTTTGTGTACTTTGTGTTTGAATTGATCATTGCATTACAGTATCATCACAGATCAATCCATTTTGAACCTATCAGTCTTGAATACTAAAACTCTATTCTGCATATAGCAAGCTGTGTTGACTGCCTCTGCCCAAAAGGTGATGGGCAGTTTGGAATCAGACAAGATGGTTCTTGCAGCCTCAATAAGTGTGCTATTTCTCCTCTCAGCAACACCATTTTCTGAGGTGTCCTGGAGCAGTATATTGTCTTGTAATACCTTTTTCATTATAAAATGTGTCAAGGATTTGGTTCTTAGATTCTATTCCTTGATCACATCATATGGCTTTGGCCTTGTGATCACATTGATTCTCAATTTTCATAATGAAGTTCTTCAAGATCTCAAGAGTCTCATCCTTAGTACTAAGGAAAAAGACCCAAGTGAATCTTGTGAAGTCATCTGTGATCACCAAACAATTTAAGGTCCTTCCTAGACTCATTACACTAGTGGGGCCAAAGAGATCCATATGTAATAAGTGTAGGGGAGTAGTGATAGAGTTTCTTTCCTTTGGCTTATAAGACACTTTGTGTTGCTTCCCTTCTAGGCATGCTACACAGTGGTCATCACTTGTAAACTCTTTCTTTGGTATTCCAGTTGCCAAATCATTCTTAATTAATTTATTATGTTTTTAAAGTTTACATGGCACACTTTTTTATGCCAGAGGAAAGAGTCATCACTATTTGCTTTAGATAGAAAGCAAGAAACTTCTCCTAAGGGAGATGTTTCCTTCAAGTCCATCTTTTACATGTTCCTTTTCCTGGGGGCTCTGAGCAGAATATGCTCTCGAGGAATTAACACCCTGGGCTTGAAAACAATGCACTCATGCTTAGTGAAGAGCATGTTGTGTTTTTTATCACAAAATTAGGATACACTCATTAAATTGTACCCAAGCTCTTTGACAAAGTTTACCTTTTCAATACTGAGCTTACCATTTATGACCATGCCCCTTCCTGTAATGTAACCACCAGCATCTCCTCCAAAAGCAATTGGCCCTCCATCAATTTTCTCAAAATTTTGAAGTAGAGGACCATTACAAGTAATGTGCCTGGAACAACCACTATCAATGATCCATACATTTCTCTTGGTCTTTAGCCGTTATTACACAAGAAAGAAGTGTTTAGTTACATTTGGAAACCCAAACCTCTTTGGTCTTGGGCTTATCAAAGTGATTGGAAGACAATGTATCAGTAATTGATCCAATGTTCAAGTTTTGAGGATCATCAGCTATTGTAGATGAGGAACTTTCAGTCACATGGTCTTCCTTCATCTTCCACAACTTCTTTGGAACATTAGATTTGACCTTCTATACTTCAGAAGTCTTGAAACTTCAGAAGTTTTAGAGACTGGACCTTCAGAAGATCTTGCTTTCACTACAGCAGGCTTCACTACTTCAAAAGCATTCCATTCTTTCGAGACCAAATTTCTTCCAAAGGCAAGTTTTCACTTGTCTTTTTCTTCACCTTGGAGCTTCTGAAAGGAAAAGAGTTTTCTTTTGAAGCTAGCTTTTCTTTCTTCTTTTCAGAAGTTTTCTATTTGATCATGTGGATAGTACTTTTAGGATTGTAGATGCAATCCTTAGCAAGATGGGAAGTACTACAACACATGATGCAATTCATTTGCTTCCATCTAAGAGCCTTCTTTTGAGAGAAAGGTTGAACTTGATCACTTTCCACCTCTATCGTCATCTTTATAGATAATGCTGCAAGCTTCTTTGGGTGAGGCATGCTTTTGAAACTGGATGGTTCAGGCTGTGTAGCAGTGGTACACAACTGATCACCCTTCTTCTCTTTGCTAGAATGAGTTGGATATGAACTAGAACTTCTGGTACTAAAGTTAATAGTTGAGTCTTCAACTTTCACCACTTCAAATCCTGTAGAGATAAACACTTGTTTCTACTTAGAGTTGAAAGTGGCCTTGTTCTCTTGAGCCTTCTTTGATTTCTTTTTGGCTTTTTTGATCAAGTTCTTCTTCTTAGACTTGGTCATCCAAGATTCTTTTCTCTCCTTAGGAGAATAGTGTCCCTTCTTAGGATGATCTTCTTCACTCTTCTTAGAATCATCCTTCACTATCTCCTCTTCATCCTCTTCATCAACGGGGTCAATGAGAGGAAGCTCATCTTCATAAGTTCCATACCTTGGAGATCTTACAGACAATAGAGTGTGTGGAGGAGCTATCTCAGTAGATCCCAGTCCCTGCTTATTCTGATAACAAACTTTGAAATGCAAAGATAAGGATATCATGTTCTTGATGGTCTCTTCCTCAGGAACACATTTTTCTGCCCTGGCTTTGCTGATCATAAGCTCAGCCTGGCATTCAGTTAACTTACTGATGAGATCTTTTATCTGAGTCCTGTAGTTTATATGTTCATGCTTAAGAGTTGAAATTGTTTTCTCTAGATCTTTTATTTTATGTTTGTAATCATTTTCAGCTCTTTTGAAATCAGGTTTTAAAATTTTTAAGGACTCAAGATCAAACCTCATCTCTAAGTTTTAGGACCTATATCTATTAACTTTAAGAATACATTTATGTGTACAAAGATGTTCCAATACCTTGGCTTCTTCATGATCTGTCATCAGTGCTTGGTTTGGAGATGCATCCTCAACCTAAAAGCTCCAGTCAAAGCCTCCTTCTTCAACAACAACTAAAGCTTGCTACTTGGGCTTCTCATTCTAGGGAGCTCCATCAGTGTAGCTTTGTCTGGTTTGTGCTTGGCCACCATTTGTCTTTGGTTCCTTGCACTCTCTAGCAAGGTGTCCCATTTAGTAATAGTTATAACACTTTACTTTGCTTTTGTCCAGCCCAAACTTCCCACTGGTTGCATTACTAGGAAACTTCCTCCCTGTCCTCTTGTAAAACTTCTTGGCTCTGTGAGTTAGAAGATCCATCTGCTGGACTATTTCCATATACTCCAGATCATCTGGATGGATACAGTCCAGGTCTTCCAGGGTAACGAGAAGCTTGCCTATGCTTTCATCAATAGACACAAAGGCTTGTCAAGAGCTTGTCTCTTGGAATGGGCTTCCTTGGATATAGCTTTCTCTTTGTGTCTTTGGGAAGGTGATGAAAGTACCCTTTTATGAGTTGTCAGGCTAGCAGATAAGAAGATATTGTGGTTCTCTACAATCCTTTTCAACCACATGCAGGGCTAAACTCTGCTGATTGTTGGAGTTACCAAATGGATTTTGCATGTTCATCACCATTTGGTAGCCACTGAGGATACCATATAACTCAGTGAGAGTAAGGGTCTCGAGGTTCACAGTCCTTTTGATGACCTTATAATAGTTTGTCCGTTGTCTATAAGGAGAGGACATGAACTTCCTCACAATGTCCCTATTCAAAAGAGTTACTCCAACATCTATTAGAGTGTCCATAATCTGAACATACCTGAAGTATTGTTGAGTCATGGTTTCACCTGTTTTTAAGGTGAAGTTCTCAAACTACTGCTTCAATAGGTCCTTCTTGTTTTCTTTTGCCTCAGTGGACCCCTCATACATAAGCTTCTATGCATCCTATAGTTGCTTAGCAGTCTTGCACTTCTTGAAGCCTCTATAGATGGAGTTTGGAAGAGCAGTTTGGAGAGAAGTCACGGCCTTCTGATCTATATCTATCTTTTTCTAGTCTTCTTTAGAATAGTCAGCTACTTCCTTTGGTATCATAACACCACTAGTAGCAGCTGAAGAGGTGGATGGTACACGAGGTCCAGAGACAACATATCCCCATATCCTGGAGTCTTGAGACTTTATGAAGCCCTTCATTCTTTTTGTTGGTCCATATGATCGATAATCAGTGCAAATGATTCATAAAGCATAGAAATCCCACTGAATCAACAAAACTCTATCAATAACACAATGGACAAGTTTCAAATATTTCTAATAATCTCCAAGCTCATACGAAAAAGATAAAGCAAAGGCTCAAATATGATAAAAATAAGCTTCCAGCCGAATACCCAAATGTAATAACAATATTTCACTATTAGGGTTTGCAAAAAATCTTGCTTACAATGAATGAAACTTTCAATATATAAGCAGACTATAGTTTTGCTGACAGACTGTCTTGATCATAACCTAGTTTCACCAGGCGACGAAACACAGTTTCACCGGGTGAAGCAGATCAGCTGACTACGAGTGAAAATCAATTTCGCTCATAGTTTAGCTGGTCACAAAACTACAAAATACGAAATACAAACTAAGCAAGCTAACATTCATCTTATTACATTGATAAAAAAAATAAACATAATAACAATGGTGAGTCCAACCTATTCTAGATCATCAATACTCCCATTAGGTTGGACATCACCCACTTGATCTTCTCATTCAGCTCTAACTTTCCTCAACAGCTTTATCTGATGTTTCCTATTCAGCACCGGCTATACTTTCTTCCTGTCCCCATGCACTTGCCTTTTCAAATTGCTTTGTCAAATCTTGCACGTCCATCCTCAGTTCGTCAGCTTGATGTACTTTCTCTGCTAGCTCCCTAACTTCAGCCCTAAATCCCCAAGCCTTGTTTGCAACCCTCATGAATAGGCTTACCTCAGTCCTTGTTTCAGCTCTGGCTCTAGCTTTTATGTGATTCTCACACAGAACCACCAGATCCTTATCACAAAAAGAAAATACTTCTATAGGAACAAATAATTTGATCTCTTATCCATCCTTCACTCTTACCACTGCTTCTCCCGTATTGTTATGATAAAACCATTTTTAGAACTTTTGCAATCTTGGGGGTTATGGATTGGGTACCCTCACTCTATTCACAGTCTTTGCTGGTTTCAGCTTCAATACATTTGTTCCTTTTCCGGTCACCCAATCAATATCCTTCTTGGATCTCCTTCTCTCAGTCTTCATATATCCTAATGACTCAAAATTATCATTCATCCCTCTTTTAATTTCTTGCTCCAGTAGTGTAGCTCTTTCACTTAAGTTTGAATTCAGTGGTGGAATCTTAGCTAATCTTCTTAAGTCCGATCTTGGCAAGGTCTTGAATGCCCTTCTCTTATGTAAGTATGAGATTCCACCTCCTCTTTTCTTAATCATAAACATTTTTAACTTACTGTTTTATTTCCAGCTGATTATCTTCTTATCAGATTCTTTTTGGCTCTGTTCTTGAATGTTTTGAAATAGAGGAGTTAGCTGTTCTGGTTCCTTCTCTTTCATGAACCAATCCTCCTTGTCCATCTCAATTATATCTTATTCAGTTGAGTTTCTCTGAGCCAAAAATCTCAATTGTCGCTCGTCTACCTCAAAGTATTCGCGCTCAGAGTCATAATCCACCAATTGCTCCTCAATCTCTTCTTCTTCATCAATCAAATTCAACTCAGCTTCTTTCCTACCTACTCCATCTCCTTCTTCTCTAAACACTTTATCCCCAGTCAAATCAATATTTACATAAAACCCTATGTCTACAAATCCAGCCTCTACAACCTCTGCCTCATCTCCTACAACACTTTCTTTCGCATCACTTTCTTTGTTAACTCTAGCTTCAGCATTTAAGCCACCAACACCAGATCCATCAGCACCACTACCACTAGCACCAACTCCAGCTCCACTTGTCCCCTCTCCTACCCTAACTGAACTACCCACTTTTAGAAATGAGTCCTTTGATGTATCAATGAGATCATCTAATTTAGCTTTAGTTAACTAATTAGGCAGGTCGGCATTTGCTTTCAGCTCGTTCACTTCCTTGAGTAGACTCTTTATCAATTCCTGTTGATCCATCATCAGACTCTTCATGCTTTCAATCACTTTATCTTTCTCCTTTTCCCTTAGTTCTTGGTTTACTAATTTGGTTTTGATCATCCCCAGTTCATTTTCCAAAGATGCATTTAGATTCCTAATAACATCTTGGTCTAGCTTCGATCTGGCATCTCTTCTTTCATGAGTTTTAGAAAAAGGCATGTTGTTTATGCTTTGTTCTCCTTTCAGTAATGTTAACTGGCTCTTCATGATCTGCGTTCTTCTTTGTTCTTTTCTCCTTTTGTACTCAGTTCTTCTTCCACTTCATTAATCTCATCTTCCAAATTTTATTCTTTTTCTTTGGCATACCTTTTCCTTTTCTTAATTGCTTCAGCCTGTTTTTCTTGATTTTCTTCAGCATTCTTGTTTTTAGTCTCAATAGTCATTTATCCTTTTTTAATGCCATTATGTTTTCAGACATGCAATCAAATGTTAGTTTGGAAATGTTTTCCTTTACAAAACACAATCATGGCCCTGGCCCAATCCAAGTTTAGCCCACCAGACCCTCCTTTTCTATGGTCCAAACACATGATGAAAACATGTGCTATATATCTTCATTCCTTAGAAAGAAAGGACTTGTTAATCTCTTTTCTGGTGCCAAAAGGAGGTCCTTCATAACCGATGCTCCTGAATGCAACTAAAAACTATGCCTCAGATAGCATGACTTCATCTCCACAGTCATTCTCTAGCCTCAACACCCTGGCTATCGTCTCAATAGTGATGGCTATCTTATTGCCATGAACTCTAGCTACAATCCGATATGGATCAGTCCCGAGATCATACTCAACAGTTCTCCAAAAGTCTCTGATGTGAAGATCGTAAATAGTGGGCATATGATATATTACATAGAATATAGGGGACTCCTTCTGCCATTTGATGCAATCTCTAAAACTAGTGGCCTTTGGGTTGCCATCATCCAGTAATGCTATAATATTATTCTTCTCGTCAAACTTTAAATTTGCCATCTTAACTGAAAAATTAACAGAAGAGTGTATGTTAATACATAGATAAAGCAATTAACAACGAAGTGAAACAAAACAATTAAAAAAAATAAAAAATAAAATAATAATAAAAAAATTGAAAGTTCAGTAGTTTCGCTGCCGAAACTGTAGTTTCGCACAAGTAACGTTTAACAGTTTTGGTGTAGTAAAAACTATAGTCTCGCAGAAGCGAAAGTATAGATTCGTTGTTACTCAAACACAAAATCATGTGTCCGAGCGATTCTAAAGCTTCGCTGATGACGAAATTATAAATTTCAGCGAAATTATAGATTCGCTGAGACTCAGATGCAAAATCGAGTGCCTAAGCGAATCTATAGGTTCGCTGAAACTATCCTAGCGAAACTGCCAAGTACGCATGGACAGCATGACTAGCCAGTTTCGCTCAGAAGTTTGAACTTTCGTTCAGTTTCACTGGTTACCCTTGTAGTTTTGGTGAACGAATCAGCGAACACTCCGACCCAGCGAAACAATCTAAAACTAAAATGTATTGGTTATTATCGTGATTAACGTTGTGGAATAGGTTCGAAACACCCACCTATGAACTCATAAACATGCAATCGCGAAGGAAATTGACAAAGATTAGATTCGTTAATGACAGACTAGAAACTAGGGCTTAGTTTCGTCACGCGAAAATAAGAAACTGATCCCACTATGTCCAATATATATTACCTAGTTTCGCTGGTAGCGAAACTATAGTTTCGTTTGGTATCACATTTAAAATCATATAACTCAGAATTGAGAAAATGTGCCGGCGAATCTATGGATTCGCTCAGCGAAACATAGTTTCGCTGGAATCTAACACTTAATAATTTTTAAATTTTTTTACTTTTAAAGATTTATATACGCAAGCTTTAACAGAAAAACTTCATCACCCCACAAAAGCAACACAAAAACAAAAACCAAGAGAAGAATAAAATAAGATAATAAAATAAAATAAAATAAAATAGAATAAGAAATAAGATAAAATTAAGAATAAAAGGATATAGACACTTCTTTTTCAAGGTGTTTTTCCAAAGAGTCAAAGATTGGTGGGATTGCTGATATGTTTGTCCTTTTAAACCCTTGTCTTATTCTTTTCAACACGTAATGTACAGTTGTCTTTATCATGTTTTGGTTTAATTTTAGAAACACTAATGACTTGGTCCTCACAGACATTTGGCAAAGGATTTATCCTATTGTCATGGTTTATTGAGCAATATGATAAACTCTGCTTGATTTTTATTGGGATTTTAATAGTGAAATTAGTTTAAGAATCACTATGCCTTTATTTTGGGAAACCGATGATAACAGCTCCAGGTCTATATTTATTTATAATAGAGGAGATGATCATCTGAACTTGATGATAAGAGCTTCAGGTCTATACTCACGTATAACAGAGAAGATTATCTAAACATGATGATGAGAGCTCCAGGTCTATACTCAAGTATAACAAAGGACATCATCACTCCAGGTCAATGTTCACACATAGCATAGGAGATAAGCACGAGTTATACTTCTGAAGAGCTAACGAGAAGCTTCAATAGAGATTTTTCTAAAGAGCTAGACTAGAAGCACTTATTATGATTACTAGAAGCATCATTCAGGATATGGGGAAAGGGAGATTTTGGGAAATTTTGGAAAAATCAAAGTAGATATTTGAAACTCTCAACATGTTTTTGACAAGGACCTATTACTTTGTGCAGGCCAAAATGTCAAGAGAATAATCATTATCACCAAGTTCTTAAACTTTAACTTAGGTACACGATCACTTTTTACTTTGTTTTCGGGCTAAGCCTACCGTACATATCCCAACACAAGGCTGTTAACCTCCTTCAAACTTCTTTTTTCTAGGGTTCCTGAAAAGACAAAATTGAAAAACTTAACAGTTTAATATTTATTCTCCCTCAAAATTTCTTTTTAACTGCCATGTAAGAGAAATTTCTATTTTTCATATTTAGTTAAAGATCAAAGAAGTGAAGGAATATGGGACATAGAAGTTTTTCAGAAAGAGTTTATTAAGAAAATAGAAAATGAACAAAAGAGTTATTTAAAGGTTTTACACAATTTGTTATGAAAAGAGTTTTCAAAAGGATATTAAACCCAACATTGAGATCAATTCATAAAAACGACGTTTATCAAATGTTTTAGTAAAAAGATATGCTCTTTGATTCCTTGTGTCAATTGGAATAATATCAATGAAACCCTTTTCCTAAGCATCCCAGATTGCATGAATTTGTGTTTCAATATGTTTGGTACTAGTATGATAAATTTGATTTTTTGCGATTCCGATAGCAGCTTCATTATCACAAAAGAGTGGTGTATGAAGAAAATTGATTCCATAATCCATCATCTGATGTTG
The DNA here is from genome assembly GCA_025506505.1 of Flaveria sonorensis. Taxonomy (NCBI): domain Eukaryota; kingdom Viridiplantae; phylum Streptophyta; class Magnoliopsida; order Asterales; family Asteraceae; genus Flaveria; species Flaveria sonorensis. Next base: position 27,108,633 of record CM046439.1, on the reverse strand, counting down.
TATCCATACCACTTCAGCAACTTGATGTAGCAACATATTTAGCCTCTCCTGTAGATAGAGATACTATTGTTTGCATCTTGCTTTGCCATGAAACAAGACAATCCCCAAGATATTGACATCCACCAGTGATGGATTTCCTATTGATCCTGCAACCACCATGATCACTGTCAGAATAAGCATGTAAATCGAAGTTCCCTCATTTTGGATAACTGAGACCCAAATGAAAAGAACCCTTTAAGTAACGAAAAATGTGTTTAACAGCGTTTTCATGTGATTCTTTCGGGTTGGCTTGAAAACAGGCACAATAGCACATGATGAATGTAATATTTTGACGGCTAGCCGTGAGATACATGAGAGATCCGATTATAGAAAGATAGCGATGAGCATCCACGGATTTCCCATTATCATATGGAGTTAAGCAGGTTTGAGCAGTGAATGGAGTAAGTTCTGGGGAAGCATCATCCATCTTGAACTTCTTGAGAATCTCTGGAATGTTCTTTTCTTGGTGAATGAGAATACCATCAGGCTTTTATTCAACCTGCAACCCTAAGAAAAAGCACATCTCCCTCATCATGCCCATTTAAAAGTGATCCTTCATCACTTCTTCAAATTCTCTACATAGTTTCTCGTTTGTAGACTCAAAAATAATATCATCAATATACCACGAGAAACCTTTGCTGAGCAGATACTGTGTCCGTGTTTCATACCAGATATGAGGAGCTTGATGTAATCCATATAAAGATTTATTAAGTTTATATATCTTCTTTGGAAAATCTGGATACACAAAACCTGGTGGTTGACATACATAAATCTCCTCGTCAATGTTCCCGTATAGAAATGCACACTTAACGTCCATCTGAAAGAATTTAAAGTTCTTGTGAGCAGCGTGAGCTAGAAAAATTCTGATAGCTTCAATGCGGGCAACTAGAGCAAACAATTCAATGTATTCAATTCCCTTCTCCTAAGCAAATCCCTAAACAACCAGTCTTGCCTTATTTCTTACTACCACTCTTCGATCATCTGGCTTGTTCCTGAACACCCATTTAGTGCCGAAGGGATATTTGTTTGGAGGAAGATCAACTAACTCCTAAACTTTAAACTTCCTGAACTGTTGAAGCTCCAACTGCATAGATTCAACCCAACTTGAGTCTTGAGGTGCTGCTGAGATATTTTTAGGAACAATTTGAGATAGAAACATGTATAGAGACATTCATTTATCAATCCTGATTGACTTTGAGTCCTCACACCATCTGTAATGGAACCAATGATGTAATCATGTGGGTGATCTTTTATGGTTTTGAAGGTGGTGTGAAGGGTTAAAGGATTCGATTAAGATGAAGATGTGTTTTGTGATGATTATGAAGGGGAAATTGGTTATGATGGAGGAATTGTTTGTGGTTGAGGTGTAGGAGGTGTAGATGGAGCATCAAATGGAGGTGGAGATGGAGGGTCAATTTATGAAATGATTTCCATATTAGTTTGAGGAATGACATCATCTTCAAATACTAGAAGATTGAATGATTTGAAGATGGTGTTGGAGTCATAAAACCATTCCGGGTCTGACCCCATGTTTGGTGAAATAGACTCCTGCCAATCAACATAAAAGGATTCTTGCACAATACGTGTTCTTTTGTTGTACACTCAATACGCCTTTTGTGAGGTAGAATAGCAAACAAAGAAACATTCATCAGAGACTGCACCAAACTATGACTTTTGTGCTTGAGTATTCAGCAAAGTACATGAGCAACCAAATGGAAAAAAGAAGTCAATCAAGGGTTTCCTTTTAAGAAGAAGCTCAAAGGAGTCTTCATTTTGTCTTTCATAATAAGAACCCTGTTTAGTATATAGGATGCACAGTTGACTGCTTCTGCCAAAAAAATGATTGGAAGCTTTAACTCAATCAGCATAGTGCATGCTGGTTCAATAAGGGTCCTATTCTTCCTTTTAGCAACACCATTTTATTAAGGTGTCCTAGCAGCACTGAATTGTCTGAGAATCCCTTTGCTTGCACAGAATGAGTCAAAGATATAATATTTGAATTCAGTTCCATTGTCACTTCTCATTGGCATAACCTTCCTTTTATTGATGGTTTTGATTGAGAGGATCAGCTTCTGTAGCTCTTCTACAGTGTCTCCCTTGTGAGCTAGAAATCTTACCCTAGGGTATCTTGGGTAATCATCTGTAACAACTAAACAATAAGATTTCTTAGCAATGGATTTAACACTAGTAGGACCAAATAAGTCGGTATGTAACAATTCAAGGGGTTTTGAAATTGTGTTTTCAAGCTTGAGCTTGTGTGGCCTTTTGTGCTGTTTTCCTAGAACACAAGCCATGTATTTTTCTACCACTTAAAAATCTTTAAGTGGTAGCCCCCTTACAAGATTGTTCTTAACCAACTTATTTATATTTTTAAAATTAAAATTTCCTAATCGTCTATGCCACAAAAAGGACCCAGAGGATGAAGCTTTTGATAGGAGACACGTCACGGTTGAGGTGGATTCTTTTGATCCCATATCCAGCAGATAGGTATCATTCTTCCTTGGAGCACGCATGATCACCAAATCCTCTGGGATAATAAACTCTAGTTTAAGAAACAAGCATTCGTGGACATAAACAACACTAGAATATCTTTATCACAGATTTATGATACACTTAGTTGATTGAATGCAAGCTCTAGAACGTAGTTCACTTTCTATAGAGTCAACGAACCATTTGATACTTCCCCTTGACCGATCATTTTTCCTCCTTTCTTATCTCCAGCAAAAGCAACATATCCTCCATTTATTATGTGATAATTTGTAAGTATGTCCTTAAACCCGGTCATATGCCTGGAACATCCGCTATCGACATGCTAGAAGCTATTGATAGCTTTTCTGGAATGATCCTGGCATTTGAACAAAAAAATTATTAAGACTCTGAAATTGGGACCCAAGTCGTGATTAACTTAGGTCTCGAAACAGAATATTTTTTATAGAAAAAAATATTTACAAAATGATTTAATTTACTTCCTAATGAACTATGATTTACATTTCTCCTAACATACTCGGGGCAATGTTTAATTACATGATCATTTTTTCCACATCTAAAACACTTGGATTTTAAACCTTTCTTCTTATATTTTGAGATAGGAGCTTGATCTATTAATATCTCTTCCTCACATTTAGACATATGTGAATTAGAATTGCTATAACAGTCATATGATTCTTTTGATTTTTCTTTACTATCCTTAGTTTTAGCAGGTTCTGATTCATTTACATTAATATGACTGACATATGAAGAAGTTGTCTCCTACTTTTTAGGTTTAAAAATCTGAATTGGTGTAAAATATGGAATTTGATGAGAGAAGAACTTTTCAAAACAATTTGATTTTGTTTGTTTGTCTGAAGCTTTACTTGAACAAGCATCATTTCTATTAACACAAGCATTTGAAACATCACGATTTGATTCATAACATCTGAAGATGAACAAGCTGGACTAGAGCTGGAACTACACATGCCATTGTCTATAATAGACCTTTGGCAAACAAAACTACTTAAACTATTATCTATTGAAGACTTTTTGGAATCAAAAATGCTAATACTAGAACTGCCCAAACCACTACTTGCATCATAATCATACTCCTCGTGAATCTCTTTATGATTTTTTCCTTCTAAACCTGCATAAAAGCTGTTAGTATCTTTTTGAACTAATTCATTAGTTGGATGAGGTGTAGGCATAGGAGAATGACAGTAAGTACTCGGAGGAGGATAAACATGAGTGGTTTCTTCGCATCCCAAACCAGCCTTAATTCTCTCTCCCCCCCCCCCCGTTGTTTATTGCAGAGATCCTCATGTTTCATCCCAGAGACTGTCCACATTTCAAGTTTGGTTTTTAATTTGCTTGTTTCAAATTCAGCAAGCCCCACACGTTATGTTAAATCATTTATTTCAACATTTCTTTCCAAAAGATTTCCTTTTAAATGCTCATTTTCCTTTAAACCTTCATTTAACTTGAAAAAATATTTTGACTCATTTGTTTTAAGTTCTTTGTTAATTTGGTTTAATTCTTTTTCATTTTCTAACAATAACCTGTTGGTTTTATAAACCCCGAATAAATGAATTTTGCATGAAGGAGAACACATGTCTTGGATTACCTCATAAGGAGGTCCCATAACTACTTTTTTAGCAGCTAGGGTTTTTTCACATTGACAGACAGGTGTGTTCCTTTTGTATTCTTCTCCTACATGGCTTTCTTCCTTGCTTCCTCAGCTTGACTTCCTTCTTCCTCTCCTAGATCACCAACCTCCAGCTTCACTTCACTTGCTTCAGCTTCTTGTGGTTTCCTGACTTCAGCAGATTCACCAACTATCACTTTTTCCTTATGAACTTGAACATGTTGCCTCCTATTTTCTCAAACTGATTCATCTTGAATTTCACTCCTGAACTCCATGAAAGGATCAAAATTTTTAATAAATCCACATCACTAACCACCACCTCAGCCACCAGAGCATGATTGATTTCTTCTTCAGTTTCTTTGATTTCAGCGCTCCAATCAAAGTTTGAAATTAGTGTTGTCTCTTTCTTTGTCTTGGCATCTTCTTTGTCAGTGATCGGAATGACTTTTGAAGTTCCAAAAGTTCCCAGTTCAGTATTGATTGGAGGTGGACATTCTCTTTTAAAGTGGCCTAATTGTTTGCAGTTGAAACATCTCATTTTGGACTTATCGAATCCAAGTTTTGAGTTTTGATTTAGATTGCCAAAGTTTTTCCTGCCTGTTCATTCCAAAAACCTCCTTGCACGCAATATGAGCATTGCCATCTGCCATTGGATATTAGTTTCTTCCAAGTCATCTGGGCCCACCTAATGCATATGCTACACGATCATTCCTTTTCCTTTCAACTCCCCGCAACCAAAGCTTCATAATTGTGTACAAACATTCCAAACAGTGCCATTGTGTCTGACGGAACTTGAGTGGTGACTGATGCCTTTAAGCTTGAACCAACACTTTATAGTCCACCACTATACTTGTCTGACATGCCATATCCAGAAGACCCACCATAAGCTGCACCATACATTGAAGAGTTGGCAGTGGATGAAATCAATGCAGCATTTTGTGGATAAACTATAGCTGAAACCATTGATTGATTGTATTCTCTCCTTTTCATGTTCAAATCAAATGACTTTAGTTTGTTGATCACATCCATAAGTTTATAATCAGCAAAATTTCTTTCCTGCTTCAACAATCTGACTTGCAAGCTCCATTGCAATGGAAGAGAGTCCTAGAGTTTTGCGACTTGTTCATGATTAACAGATATAAATCTATTAGTAAGATCATTAAGGCTTTCATTTTTGTGTAAAACAAATGAATTAAACACCTTTTCTGCTTGGGCTTTCTTGTCCTTTTTCAAGTCTTCATTACCATCATAAAACTCTCACAAAGAATCATACAAGGATTTTACATTCTTGTGTTCGGTAAATCTGTTGTAGATGTCTTGAGATAAACATTGAGTTAAAGTTCCGAATGCTTTCTGATCACGATCGATTAACTTAAGATCTCTTTCTGTGAAGGTTGACAGATCAGTGTTTGGTGAGGTAGTTTAACCAACTGTGACGGTAAGTGTATGTGGACCGTTGACGATTGATTCCCACTGGTTGTGATCGGTGTAGTAGAAGAAGGCTTTCAGATAACGTTTCCAATCTTCAAAATTGTCTCCATTGATAAGCCTTGGTGTCCTATACGGTGCTACCCTTTCTGTTGGACTCAACAAGTGCATTAAAAATTAATGCATAAAAGTATGATGCTTGCCATATGAGACATATATCAAACAAAATGTGTTTTAACATACAAAACAATCATTTATAACACATTAACATTATTAACATTCATAAAAATTACTAACATTTGTTTAAATTTCTTTTTCTGATTTGTAGATAAAAGAAATTTTGACCAAGTGTTCGTAGCGGATGAAGAGTCTCCACAGCGGATGAAGATCATCTGCAGCGAATGAAGAAAATTCATCTAAGTGTGTGCAGCGGATGAAAGAGTCCCACAACGGATGAAGAACATACAGCGGACAACAGACAAGAAAAAACACACAAGTGTTCATAGCGGATGTTCAATCCACAACGGATGAACATTCCACAGCGGACAACATTCAAGCAAACACACAACTGTCCACAGCGGATGAACATTCCACAGCGGACAACATTCAAGCAAACACAATTGTCCACAGCGGATGTTCAATCCACATCGGATGAACATTCGATAGCAGACAACATTCCACAGCGGATGTTCATCCATAGCGGATGAACATCAACAGCGGATGAACAACCAAGTATGCACAGCGGATGTAAGTCTTCTCCACAGCGAACGAGAAAACCTCCACAGCGGATGACTTAATTCTTCAGCGGATACCTTAGACACTTAAGATTATTTATTTAATATTCGTTTACATAAGGGTAGTTCAGTAATTGTATATAGCTTATGTGTATAGGCTATAAATAGCACATTACCCTAATCCTTTGTAAGCTTTTGAACAATCAATCAATCAAACAGTTATTATTTTCGAGCATTTAAACACACACAAACACACACACACACACACTGATTTCATACACTTGAATCATGGGTTTCCGCACCATGGTTCATGTTTGTTGATTATTGAGAGATATTGAAAAAGGTCCTTGGGGGAATCATCTTGTTCATGTTGAATATTGTTCTAATATGTTCATGTTTAACATGTTGTTGTAATGTTGGTTTCATCAGGTGGTATCAGACCCCTGGCTCAATCATTTATTGATTTCGATCCTCTTATTCAACAACATAGATTTCAGTGGTTCATTAGCTTCAAAAAACACACATTCAAGCATCAAACTCATCTTCTTCTTCTCATAAACATTCATTAAATGCAAACATCATGATTACTGAATCATTTTGTGCATTTTGAAGAAGTGTTGTTAATTTTTGCTTGAACATCACACTACCACACAAGTTTTCAATGGTTTTTACAACAAACAATACACGGGTGTTGTTCATACATTGTTAAACAACCTTTAAACAGAAGGTTTTTAAGTTTTAACATCAATCAAACCTTAAAACCCAAATCAGATTTTAAGGGTTTTGTTCTTAAACACTGTTTCATTGATTTTTCTTTGAAACAAATCATTTTGTGAACAATCTAACCAGTTTAGATTGTTCATTATCATCACAAACTAGTGACAATCTCACTAGAAACATATTTTGTTCATTGTTCAACCATCGGGTTGAATATTTTGAAAAATCATCACCGTAAAAACCCTAGAAAAAACCCTAGGTTTTTTATTTGAAAACACATACAAAATTTACGAAAAATGTGTTTGTCATTTGAAAAATGAAAAACTAAGAAGATCCGTAATCTTGTTTTGCATTTTTCAAAAAGGTACTTTTTGATCCAAAAAATAATTCACAGAAGGCAAACATTCCTTTTTCAGAATATTCTTTCTTGTCATCGGATTTGAAAGCAACAAACATAGGATTTTAATTAATTAATTAATTAATTCCTTTATTTGGTAAACAATTAAAACAAATTAGTTTATCAAATTATCAAACAAATCCTAGAGACAATTAGGATTAATTAAATTTTAGCACCGGACTAAAATTTTAATCAAACAAAATTTAACTTAAAAAAAAATATTATTAAGTTAAAATCAAATCATTCAATCATGGCTGATGATATGATGAGTTCAAACAATGGACTAAAACCCCCAAAGTTGAAGAACAAATCAGATTTCAAGCAATGGAAAATCATATTCAGGAATTGGATTACATATCAAGATCCAGATCTATGGACATCAATCACTGAAGGTCCTTACATTCCAGTGACTTTAGGACCTGACTATAACATACAGAAACCAGTTAGTCTGAAAAGTGTAGCTGGAGATGACCTAAAGCGGGTCAAAACAGATATGAAGGCATACAGTATTCTAGCTATGACTTTGCCTTTTGAAATTTTGACACGGGTCGAAAATTTCAAAACAACTCATGAACTATGGAAGGTTCTTCACACAATGTGTGAAGGAAGTGAGGAAATTATGGAAATCAAAATGAAAAAACTGAGGACCCAATATGAAACCTTCCATCACATACATGGGGAGTCAATTCCTCAACAGTTGCATAGATATGTCCAACTTGTGAATGAAATGATAGTATATGGACTCAAATATGACACTGTTGAAATCAACAAGAAAATGTTGCATACATTGCCTGAGAGTTGGACTCAGTCAGTGTCTCTCATGAAAACAACATTGGACTTGGAGGGACTATCCCTTGACTCACTTGTAGCCAATGTTGAAGCACTGGAAATGGATGAAAAATCCAGGAACAACAACCAAATCAGACATGTCGAGGCCTACAAGTTCAAAGAACCAGAACACACAGACAGTGCTTTCCTCACAAGCACTGGAGAAGATGAAGAAGAAGAATTTCTGGATTCTCATGAACATCATTCTTCTCAGCACCAGAATCATCCAACAACAAACATAAGTCTAAAAAGACTGGAGTTCATGCTTCACATGAAGTCCCACCTCAAAGCAAGCATCACCCTCATAATTCTACCTCAAACAAACAGTCAAAACCTCAAACATCAAACATACACAGACTTGAAAAACCTATGGATGCTCTTACTATTATTCTACAAAGTGAAGAGCAAAAGGCAGCTTATGCAGCCTTTTCAACAAGCTTTGAAGGTTTCTTGGGAGCAAGTCTGACTCCATCTTAGATCATCCATTAGGATTTGGATGAACTTCCACCAAATATGGTAGAAGAAATGGATTTACAATGGTCCATGGCCATGATAGAATACAGGTCTAAAGGTTTCTGCAATGAAATAGAGGTTTAACCATGGACAAGAAAACAAGAATTGGTTTTGATAAAACCAATGTTAGGTGCTATAATTGTCAACTTTATGGGCATTTCTCCAGAGAATGTCAACAGCCTAGAGTTGATAGAAACAGTCATCAGGCACAACACTCAAGTGGAATTAATTCAAACAGACAAGTGCCTCCACTAATCAGTATTCCAAATGCACCAACTCAACCTCAGATCACACAATTCAGTCCAACTCAACGTCCAACATCTTCTGCAATGATAATCAAAAAGGATGGAGAATGCGACTGGAGCCTTTATGAGGCTAAAATACCATCACCTTCAGATCATGCCCTTATGGCTGATATTGAAGACAAATTAACAGACATCCTGAAAGAGGTAAAAGAAAACCTATGCACTCAAGCATGTATTGATAAGGTAAACAGGTATAGAGAGCATGCTGACAAGCTGTCAAAGAAAGTAATTGAAACAAACATTCTTAATGAAAGTCTAAAATCAGAACAAAAGCAGTATGCTACAAAAATACTTTTGTTACAAACAGACATAAACAAACTACTTTCTAAAAAATTAACATTGACAGCTCAGGTCGAGCAGCTCTCTATCTCATTAACTGAGTCAAAATCATTACAAGCTAAAACTGAAGTGAAACTTCAGAAGTTTCAGGTGAGCAATAAGAGGTTCGAAGAACTTCTTGCTCAGCAAAGGGCTTTTAAGGACCCTTCAGGTTTAGAATATAATAAGGTAAGTCCACCTTATAATGATAATTATATTCCTTTACCTGACTCCATGACCAACAAACAGGATGAATCTCATGAATCTCAAGAAAAGACTGATGACTCTAAACAATCATCATCATCATTATCAAAATCACTTTTAAAATCAAAATCACCCTTGATAAAGTTTGTTAAAAGTTCAACACCATCATCAATCAAATCAACTGACTTTTATCAAGGAGAAAATAATGAATTTGATAATCAAACAATAGATGATGATGAGGATGATTTATTAGATGATGAGTCTGATTAGCCAATTACTGAAACTCAAAAGGTTTCAAGTGTGGCTGATACATCAAACAAACAATCAAAACAGATTCAAGGATTTGATATCTGTTTCGATGGAAGGAAAGCTGTAACTTCCATTGCCCCTCCCAAACAGGTAAATAAAGGGAAAGGTAAAACCACAATTTAGCCAAAACAACAGTCTGTAACTTTTGAAATTCCATCAAAATCTAATTTGAAATAAAAAGTTTTCATCAAACAAACAAAAATAGAATTGCCATACCGTGAATGGTGTGATCAATTAACACATTCAACTGAAAATGCAGATATGGCAAGTACTGCAAGTACTGTAAGATGAATAATCACAGTACAAAAACATGTCATTATCAGAATTATTGCTCCATTTGTGAAAGAAACAATCACAGCATGGCAAATTGTTTTTTCAACAAGAAAAACAAGAAACAAAACAAACAAGCTCAGGTTGAGAAAACTACTGAAAAACAACCTGTTGCTCAAAATAAGAGCAGAGTAGGAGTTCCTAAACATACTCCTTATCTGAAAATTGTTTTAGATAATGATAAGAACCTTTTATGACAATTTTCAACACACATCAAGAAGACATAAGTCTCAGAACAGAAAAACCATTGACACTAGCTCACAAAAGAGAAGAGCACAAAGCACTTCTCCAAATAGAGCTAAATCAAACCAAAGGAAATCTAGTATGTCTAGAGCTCCAAAAACTTCAGACAATGCTGTCTTGGAAGAAATTTGCATTGTTGGAAAAGACGGAAAATCCAAGACCATCTTGGCTTGGGTTGCACCAACTAACTGATTTCTTTTGTTTTTCAGGGACATCTTAGAAGGACTGACAACATCTGGTGTATTGACAGTGAATGCTCCCATCATATGACAGGCAACTGTTCCCTCATTCGTGATTTTAAGAACAAACATGGAGGCAATGTAGCCTTTGGAGGAGATAAAACAGGTGGGAAGATAACTGGCGAAGAAACAGTAATAAACAGGTTGATTAGCTTTGAGAACGTCAACTACTGCTCCAATCTTCTGTTCAATCTTTCGAGTGTATCCTAAATTTGTGACAAGGGATATGTCACCCTATTTGACTCCAACAGCTGCTACATCCTTAAGATGGGTTTTCAGATTCCAGAAGATCATATCCTTTTGAAAACTCCTCGTCTAAACAACACATACATTATTGATATGAACAATGTTTCAGCATCAACCCCTAAAACTTGTTTATTATCAAAAGCCACAGAAGATGTATCACAATTGTGGCATAGATGATTAGGTCACACTAATTTTAACAGAATGAACAAAGTTGTTAAAAATGATCTAGTCATCGGTCTGCCACAAAAGGAATTTTTTGTTCAGACCACTGCACAGTATGTCTGAAAGGCAAAGAACATAGAGTTTCAAATAAATCAAAATTGATTAACTCTAACAACACACCACTCAAATTGCTTCATATGGACCTTTTTGGCCCAACAAACATCCTAAGCATAGGAAAGAAGCAATACTATCTTGTCATAGTAGATGATTACTCCAGATTCACATGGGTTTTCGTTCTACTACACAAGACAGAAACATCACAAATCATTACATCCTTTATCACAAAGATTGAGAATCAACTTGATCTTAAAGTCAAATCTTTAAGAAGTGATAATGGCATTGAATTTAAGAATGACTACATTTCTTCTTTTTGTGCTGAAAAAGGAATAAGTCATCAATTCAGTGTAGCAAGAACTCCTTAGCAGAATGGAGTAGCTGAACGAAGGAATAGAACATTAATAGAAACAGCTAGAACCATGCTAGCTGACTCTCTATTGCCCATATCCTTTTGGGCTGAAGCCATAAACACAACATGCTACATACAAAACAGAACATTAATCATCAAAGAACATTCCAAAACGCCTTATGAATTAGTGTTTAAAAGAAAACCATATATATGATTTCTTAAGGCCTTTGGATGTTCTGTTTCAATATTAAACACCAGAGAACAATTATCCAAATTTGCACCAAAAACAAATGATGGATTCTTTGTTGGATATTCTGGAAGCTCAAAATCTTACAGAGTATTCAGTCCAAGCTAAATATAGTGGAAGAAACAACAGATGTTGTTTTCAATGAACAGTCTTTCACTAAGAAAGTCATTAGATCTAACTGGCTGTTTGATATTGATGCATTAAGCAAATCATTTGACACAACATATTTTGATGTTTCAGGTTCAAAGGAGAACAATGAGTATCCAATGGTTCCACCATCGACTGCTAATCCTCCAAGGAGAACCACTAACATACAATCAAGCACAACTATGTCAACACCTCCTGATCAACCAAACACCTCAAGAGAAACATCATCAAACACTCCAGTATCTTCATCTCCTGTACCCACTCAATCACAAGATACCAACAAAACATAACAACCTAAAGATGATGATGACTACCATTCTCTACCAGACACACATCATGAAGATGAAATCCCAGATTTCTTTCATGATTCCCCTTAAACATTCACTGAACCTCCTCAATCAGACAATCACACATCACCCAATACTCTCGCTCAACCCTCATCACATGTCAGACAATCACCAATCTTAATTCAACAATCCATGTTGATCAGATCACCACAACAAGAATTCACAAAGATCATCCCATCGAAAACATCATAGGTGATCTCAACACCAGATTGACTCGTAGTCAATCTGATACAACAAACATTTATTTGTATTCCTGTTTCTTATCCTTAACTATACCCAAAAACATCACTGAAGCCTTAAAGGACAATAGTTGGATAGAAGCCATGCTAGAGGAACTATAGCAATTCAAGAAGCAAGAAGTTTGGAAGCTGGTAGATCTACCAGAAGCTCAATATGCAATTGGCACAAGGTGGCTATTCAGAAACAAAGCAGATGATAGAGGGATTGTCATACAAAACAAAGCAAGGCTTATAGCTCAAGGATATACTCAAGAGGAAGGCATTGCTCCTACAGCTAGATTGGAACCCATCCGAGTATTCTGATTATGCCTCATCACAGAAGTTCACTATCTACCAAATGGATGTCAAATGTGTATTCCTCTATGGTAAGATAGATGAAGAGGTGTATGTTACTCAACCTCCAGGGTTCAAAGATCCAGATTTCCCATACAGAGTATACAAGTTAGACAAAGCTTGTATGGTCTTCACCAAGCACCCAGAAAGTGGTATGAAACTCTATCAAAGTTTCTACTACAAAATGGTTACACTAAAGGTAAAATTGATCAGACATTGTTCTTAAAAAGAAAAGAACAAGACTTGTTAGTAGTGCAAGTCTATGTGGATGACATAATTTTTGGCTCCACAAACATACAAATTTGCAAAGAGTTTGAAACTCTTATGCAATCAAAATTCTAGATGAGCTCAATAGGAGAAATCATATTCTTCCTAGGTCTACAAGTCCAACAATCAATAGATGGAATTTTCATCAATCAAAGCAAATATGGGCATCAGATCCTCAAGAAGTATAACATGACTGATTGCAATTCAAGCAAGACACCATTTGCAACTGGATTGAAGTTTGGATTAGATCCAGCAGGAACATTAGTTGACCAGAAACTTTACAGATCTATGATAGGTTCTCTAATGTACCTAACAGCAAGTAGACTAGATATCATGTATGCAGTATAAATGTGTGCAAGATATCAAGCAGATCCCAAGGAATCACACATAAATGCTGTAAAAAGAATCTTCTGATACTTGAAAGGCAAACCAGCTCTTGGTTTGTGGTATCCTAAAGATGGAGACTTCTCATTATGTGCATACATAGATAGTGATTATGGGGGATGAAATAACAATAAAAAATCAACCAGTGGAGGCTGCCAGTTTCTTGGATCAAGATTGATCTCTTGGCAATGCAAGAAGCAGACAAATGTCTATGTGTTAACAGTTGAAGCAGAATACATAGCTGCTTCTACATGCTGTTCTCAAGTGTTATGGATTCAAAACCAAATGCTTGATTATGGCTTTAATTTTCTTAAAACACCCATACACATTGATAATTCTACAGCCATGTTTATAACAGACAATCCTGTTCAACATTCAAAAACCAAACACATAGAGATCATATATCACTTTCTGAGAGATTGCTCAGAAAAGGGTCTGATCAAGTTGATCAAGGTCCACACAGACAACCAATTGGCTGACCTTTCTACAAAACCATTTGATTCAACACGATTTGAATTTTTGGTTCAGTCTCTTGGTATGATCAACTATGAAACAACAAATTAATATTTTCAAAACATTCAAATCAGACATACTTGATTTTGTCAAAGTCCATGATTACCATCAGCTTTCCCTTTTTAAAATAAAGATATCATGCAAATCATTTATTTTGATAATATTGAAGCACACATACATTTCATGCGAAATAATAGTTCACTAGCATAATTCTTCACTTGAGTCTTTTTCCACTAATAAAGACTGACAAATTCTTTGTTTGATATGTGGATAGGCTCAGCATGGGACACATAAAATCACATAAACAGTGAAGAACTAAATTCTCATGACTGTGTGGTTAACAACACATCTTGGTTTATGGTGAGTATTGATCTATCCAATATAGGTTGCTTTCAAAGTAACTACAATACAGCAAATGAAATAGATTATAAATTGCTTAATCATTCAAGTGTCTCCATTGTTATGATAATCATAGACCTGGAGTACACCTAGGCATTCTTTGTTGTGCTAAGCACATACCTAAATGACCTAAATCATGATCCAAAAAGATTCCCAAAGAGGAACACATCCATCTTGGATGAATCATCAATAAAATCTTTATGACTACATTCCTTGTGAGTGAATCAAAAGAATCCCAAAGAGGATCAACTTCCAAAGTGAAGTGAAAAAGAATCCCAAAGAGGATCAACCACTATGGATCAAATTAAGCATTTATACTCCTAAGTAACTAGGTTTTAAGTATTGAAAGTACTTTCTAGCATATCTTGAGGAGGGTTGTATTAATCAGACAATCAGATGTGGGGTACATACATCTCATGTCAATCAACTCAAAACATGATAATCACTCACTGTTTCAATCAACCATTAATACCATGCTTGAGTTTAAGTGGATCACAATATCTGCAATCAACATTATACTTGTCTATGTCTATTCTCAAAACCATACAAACAACTCAGTGAGAAATGTAGACTAGTATGATCTCATGGTATGTGCAAAAGATTCATGTTCAACATGAAAATCATTCATTTATTAGTTAGATAAGGCATTATCTTTCTAACTTTTATCAAGCAAGCAATCATTTGGACTTTGATAATTTCCACTCAAATACATATAAATTTTGACATTTTGTAAAAGATTTTTATAACTACGCAAAAATTTAGGGGGAAAAATTGAACATGGAAATATCAAAGGCAGCAGAATTGTGCATTGTCACACATTTTAAAACTAACAAACAACAGGTTGACACACATACATTTGTTTATTTTATAGCATAATATTGCTTATGAGTGATATCAAATCATCCATATATTAAATATGTTTAAAAATTTCAATATTTTAACATACATTGTAAATCAAAGATTTAAACAAACATTTTGATTTAAACAAGTTTCATCTAACAAATGCTCTTTCGGAAGAAAATTTTATCAAACATATGCTTCGGAAGACATTAGTTCAAAACAAACAAAAATCTGAAATTTTTGAAAAACTGTTGTCATAGCGGACACACAAACATACATCCGCTGTAGCTACTGTAATCATCATAACATGCAAAATTCACCAAGTGTATATCGCGGACTAAACAAACAAACATCTGCTATGCACTTATGAATATACAAATGTTCACAACGCATGATGTTGGTAAGGCATCCGCTGTGAATACAGTGCCATTCCACAGTGCATGACTAACATAAGTCATCCATTGTAGAAACAGTGCAAGTGTATACAGCATATGCACACAGGTAATCATACGTTGTAAACATTCACATCACATCCAAGTGTACACAGCGCATGAACAAATGTTCATCCATTGTGAACAATCATTATAACATTTCATGTCCCCACAGCACATGAACAAATGTTCATCCGCTGTGAACAAACAATCAAATGTTTCCAAGGATTCACAGCGCATGAACAAATGTTCATCCGCTTTGACCATACAAACCATTTTAACAAACAACTAAACATGCATAACATTCAAAACAAACAAACAAACAACTACCATTCATAATAAACACACACACATTCATTATTAATAGAAAAAATAGTAACAAGCAATCATTAAATTGATGGCAACATCATACTTAGGGGGAGAATTGTTGGACTCAACAAGTGCATTAATAATTAATGCATAAAAGTATGATGCTTGCCATATCAGACATATATCAAACAAAATGTGTTTTAACATAAAAAACAATCATTTATAACACATTAACATTACTAACATTTATAACAATCACTAACATTTGTTTAAATTTCTTTTTAGATTTGTAGATAAAAGAAATTTTGACCAAGTGTTCGCAGCGGATGAAGAATCTCCACAGCGGATGAAGATCATCAGCAGCGGATGAAGATCATCAGCAGCGGATGAAGAAAATTCATCTAAGTGTGTGCAGCGGATGAAAGAATCACACAGCGGATGAAGAACATACAGCGGACAAAAGACAAGCAAAAACACACAAGTGTTCATAGCGGATGTTCAATCCACAGTGGATGAACATTCCACAGCGGACATCATTCAAGCAAACACACAACTGTCCATAGTGGATGTTCAATCCACAGCGGATGAACATTCCATAGCGGACAACATTCAAGCAAACACAACTATCCACAGCGGATGTTCAATCCACAGTGCATGAACATTCCACAGCGGACAACATTCCACAGCGGACAACATTCCACAGCGGATGTTCATCCACAGCGGATGAACATCCACAGCGGATGAACAACAAGTATGCACAGCGGATGAACAGTCTTCTCTACAGCGGATGAGAAAACCTCCATAACGGATGACTTAATTCCTCAGCGGATAGCTTAGACACTCAGGATTATTTATGTAATATTCTTTTACATAAGGGTAGTTCAGTAATTGTATATAGCTTTTGTGTATAGGCTATAAAAAGCACACTACCCTAATCCTTTGTAAGCTTTTAAACAATCAATCAATCAAACTGTTATTATTTTCGAGCATTCAAACACACACAAACATACACACACAAACACTGATTTCATATACTTGAATCATGGGTTTCCACACCATGGTTCATGTTTGTTGATTATTGACAGATATTGAAAAAGGTCCTTGGGGGAATCAACTTGTTCATGTTGAATATTGTTCTAATATGTTCATGTTCAACATGTTGTTGTAAAGTTGATTTCATCACTTTCTAAGCCGGATAAGGTGATATTGGTTATAGTCATTTTCAAACCAGAAGGTAATTTCCCTGAATACCTCTAATTTCGCTAGATATCTCTAATTTTGCTGCTACTTCTAATAGCAATCTCAATAGTAGTTTTGCTCGAACAGATGAGTGCGGGAAACTCTAGTTTCAGTAATAGATTCATTGAAACTACTAGAACTTTCATTCTGAGGATAATTTCGGCAGCAATTTTGCTTGTTTTTTTAATCAAAGGAGGTGAAATTTCGTTCAAAATGAAGTACTTTCGCTGAGCAACAAATATCAATTTCCTGAATCACAAATTTGGTAATTTCGTTGGAGACACGGTAGTTTCGCTAGATGAACAACAGTTTTGCTGGATGAAACTGCAGCCTTTTTCAAACACAAAATCAATCAGAATTCACCCAAATCAAAATGAATTTATGAGTGAATGATTTGGTTAGCTTCATATGCAAATAGCAGATGATTCTCAGTTGATTTCCATAACAAAACACATGGATAAGATTCAAAATGAATGAAATAGTGTTTTTGCTAAAAAACCCATCAAAAACTCAACAAATCAAGAGCACTACGGCTCTGATACATATTATTGGTCCATATGATCGATAATCAATGCAAATGATTCATAAAACATAGAAATCCTACTAAATCAACACAACTCTATCAATAACACAATGAATCAGTTTCAATATTTTCAATAATCTCCAAACTCATACGAAGAAGATAAAACAAAGGCTAAAATATGATCAAAATAAGCTTCCAGCCGAATACCAAAATGCAATTACAATATTTCACTATTAGGGTTTTGCAAAAGACTTGCTTACAAAGAATGAAACTATCAATATACAAGCAGACTGTAGTTTCGTTGACAGTTTCTCTGGACAGCAAAACTGTCATGACCATAACCTAGTCTCACCTGGCGACGAAACACATTTTCAATGGGTGAACCAGATCAGGTGACTACGAGCAAAACTCGGTTTTGCTGGGCACAAAAGTACAAAATACAATATACAAACTAAGTAAGCTAACATTCATCCTACTACATTGATAAAAAAAATATAATAATAATGGTGAGTACAACCTATTCTAGATCATCACGTTGCACCAAGTATCAAAATCATCAGCAGTGATCAGTGGAGACTTTGTCATGGTACTAGTTTCTATGTTAGCATTTGTGATAGCTGCCATTTGAGTTGTTAAGTGTTTTGTGAAACTGAAGGGATTTAAGATGGTGAGATCTTACAATCAAGAGCCTAAACTGCTCTAATACCAATTGTAGAACCGGTTAAGGGATGGTCAATACAATCAGTTTCACAATGAGGAGAGTGTTAGAACACTTAACAGATCAAATAGGGAACCGGGTTTATAAGAATGATACTAAGAACATAACTAAAAAATGAGATAGAATTAAGAACAAGAACAAGATAAAAATGGTTTTCAAGAATGTTGTGTATTGCTCTCATGTTCTTTTACAAGTGTTACAAAGCATAAAAAGAAATATAAGGACCTGAGATACTTTATACTACATCCTACATCCATCCATACTTTGAAGACCAACTGGAAATAATATTCTAGACAACAAGATCAATGTAAAGTCAAAAGGCAGATTACCTTTTGACTAGTGACCATGACATGCCATAGCTCACATCCTAATATATTACAAAAAGGATAAAAGGTACAAAGTAGGAAGTTACAGACTCAAAACCATAATCTACAGTTTACTAAAGCATGGACCTTTTCACCAACTTATATAAGTTGGTGAGTCTTCAGAGTTGCAACGAAAAGTAAGTCAGCTTTATGTAAAAGTACATCAGAGAGAGCATGTCTTCTCTATCTTTGGAAGAAATCAGTCTTCACTTCATTGGCTTCGGAAGACTTTGTCTTTGAAGCTTTTGAAGACTTTGTCTTTGAAGCTTTGGAAGATTTGGTCTTTGGCTTTGGATGATTTTACACTTAGAATAATTTTTGTTATGAGTGTAAAACTTCCTAAGTAACTTCTACCTTGTACATTAATGCATTCATACAAAAAGCTCCTTGGTTGTTTTGGCTTCTTTGGTTGCATCAGCCTTCTAATATAATGTTACAATCCTCAAATACAATTCCTTCTTTAATTATGCTTCTAACTTAGGATATATAGGATCATAAGCTTCTGGCTCATCATGACTTTGCCTGGAGGTATTATCAGTACCCAAATCACCAAATGTACCAGCAACATTTCTAAGATCCCCTTATTGGTTATCGTCATCATGACCATCATCATCATCGTCTTTTTCTTATTAATCTTCACCATTATCATCATCATCATATCTTTATCTTCATTATTATCTTAACCATCATCATTTCCATGATTTAGTTTATCGAAATATTCATATCTCTTCATATTACCAATCTCCATTGACAAACTTGTATCATTAATCCAAGCATGCTTAAAACAAATGAATGGGTTTGAGAATGATATTCTCGGTTGATGTGACTCAACCTAGGATCGAATATGCAGACTGAGTCAGTAATATTGTTGTGGAATCACTATATTACAGAACAGATGAATCTGAAATAAATGTTTGAGTAAATGCAGTACTTGAACACAGAAATCACAGATGTATAATATTGATGTTATAACTGTTAAAGACCAAAAACTTACAAAGTTAGGATATGCAGCCCAATCTATAGGCATACACATAATCTATACAAAAGACTAAACTAACGCTGATCTATGCAAGAGAATCTAGTCTAAGTACAAAATAAGTAAAAACAATGTAAGTTGTTCATCCGCATTAGTTCATGCGGATGAACAAGTCTTCATCAGCATTAGTTGTCTTGTAATCAGCATTAACTTAGTTCATCCGCATTACTTTAAGCGGGTGAACAAGTCAGCAGCATTTGATCATGTTTGCTCACTCGCATTAGTTTATATGGATGAACAAGTCTTGGCCATATTTCCTTTTGTTCCTCTGCATAAACTAATACGGGTGAACACTTCTTGTCAGCATTTCTTCACTCATCCGTATGGATAGATGCGGGTGAACACTTCTTGTCAGCATTTCTTCAGTTCATCCGCATGGACAAATGCGGGTGAACACTTCTTGTTCAGTATTTCTTGTCTTCATCCGCATTTGTTAATGCGGGTGAACAAACACTTGTTAGCATTTGTTCATAAGTTATCCGCATTAACAAATGCGGGTAGTCGATACTTAGTCTTTTCCTGACTTCTTGGTCTTCTATAAATAATGTCTTGTGTAATCTTCCGTTGTCTTCTATTAATGATGTTATCCAACCAGAACAACCTCCAACCACCTCTTAAGTTGGCAAGTATGATCCTTTTATGGTCTAACAATATTCCCCCTAAGGATTATACTGCCTAGGTTCCTTAAGAGTGTGATGGTGGTGGTGGTTGTGATGATTCTGGTCGGTCTTCTTGTGTAGTCTTCTTTTGGACTGATATTGGGAGGAGAGTTGCAACAGCTTCTTCTAATGTTTTTGGTTGTGCCATTGATGGATATAGAATAGCCTTTATCATGTTAGAAAAATCCCTAGCTTCCTTCATATTTTCTCTACTGAGCACATGAATCTTCATCTCACTCATTGTATGAATAGCAGCAATGGGCATTAGTTTCAAAGAGATGGGTTCCGAAACTAAAATAGAAGATAACCCATCTCTATGAATCACCAGTGAACCATTAGCATCGACTTCCAACTTGACTATGTTGCCCATCTGCATAGGTAGCATTTTCATCTTCCTTTGTTCTCTCTTGTTGTTAATTCTATCAAACGCCAGCTTCAATATCTTCACACACTTCAAAATAAACTCTAAATCATCTTCTGCAGCCTTGTTTTTGAGAGCTTTGAAGTGTCTGGTAAAGATGTAATGAATGTAAGACTCATCTAGCAATCTAACCTCATACCCACTGAAGATTCTTATTTCAGGGGCTTCCTTTCCTTCCCATTTTCTTTTAATTACTAGCTCAAAGGTGTCTTCATCATAATACACATTTGAAATAGGCTTTGTTTTATGAGTACCAGCAATCATTTTCCTCTTCAAACTTTCTGTTGGCTTAACATGTAGTTCAGGAAACACAATCTCTTCAGCTTCTCTTTTCTTTCTTTGATCAAATGGGTTCTTGAATGTTTTGTCTTTTCTGGTGCTGATTTCTTTCAGTGATTTGAAGTTCTTTGTTCTTTTAAACATCTTTAGAATATCTTTAAATTCATATCCTTTATACATTCCATCAGGATTAATCAAGTCTAGCTCAGCCAACTCTTTTAAATCATGAACTTTTAAGGCATTGACTAAGGCTGTGTACTATGTGAAAAATTGTACTAATCCTGATGCGCTCTTCACCATGAACATATTCCAGTTACTATCATACTTCCAGGCAATAATTTTTACATCTGTCTTGCCACTGTGAGTAGATACCCCTCTTATCATTTCAGCAGTAGTCAGCCCCTCTTGAAGTTTAAGTTGAGAAGGCTTAATAAACCACTCTGCATTCTTGTGAAGTATACGGGCCAAAACATCTTGATCTTTAACTATCAACTGCACATCTTGTGCTGATTTTCTTGTTCTGGCTTTTGGGCAATCACTTCTTCTTGAATTGCTTTTAGTCTTCTTTGTTGTCATTGATCATCTTTAACATAGCATCCCTAAGAGAATTAGTCTTCATGTTCCCCAGCTTTCTTTTTGTAAATCCTTGTTGAGACAGATAATCCTTTATTTCCTTATCTGTCATACTATAAGGATCAGGATATGCAATTTGAGTGTCATACTTCTTTGCTATCTTAAAGATACTTGTGACTGATTTAGTAGTTTCCTTTTCTTTTTCATATTCAGTCACAAATGTTGGATCAAGAAGCTTCTCAATCTTTCTCACTTCTTCTACCATACCTTCATAAGTCATGCTAAAGACTATATCAGCATCATATCCATGGTTGATCAGGAACATGGCATAAATCATAAGATCATTAGTCTTAGCCTTCTGTATCATACTTTCAACACATGGCTCAATATTTGATGGACTCCTCATGTCATCATGTTTCTTTGTTTGTTCATCTTTAGTTTCTCCTTCTTCCAACATAATCACTTCCAAAGTATGCTGCAAATCCTTCTCAGCTTGTTCATGTTCATCTAAAAATTCAACAATTGCTGCCAAACTCCTAGGATCATCTTTAGTTTTCTTCTTACGTTGTTCTTCCTCAACCATAGGAAGTTTTTCTTTTGCTTTTTCAGTCAATTATTTCCTTTTTCTTGTGTATGTGATCACTCTTGGTCCTGATGTTGAAGCTACATCAGTTTTGGCCTGTTGTTTTGCCTCAACAACCTTAAGCTCAGCAGTGATTCTTTGTTGTTCAGCTTCTTGTCTATTCAATTCAGCTGTTTCCTTTTCTTTGTATTCATCACACAGTTTATTGATTAAAATTTGTTGTTCAACAGTCAATACAATAGCAGGAACAAGCTGCATTCTCAGTTCTTCTTCTATTGACACAGGTTGTGATGGAATTACAACTATAGACTCAGAAGGGGATTTGGTGTTTTTGATGTAATCCTAGAATTCCTCATCTATAATGAATTCACTTGAAGAGAATCTATCCATGTCATTTATTAGTTCTTTCATCATAGCCTCTTTTTTAGTAGATGGATCAGAATGTACTACCATCTCCCAGCTATCATCATCCCTAAGACCACTGGTTTCTTGCTGTTGTGAATGAACTACCTTATCTATTCAGCTTCATGTTCTGTTGCTTCTCTTTCAAATTCAGCCTTTAATTAAGCAATCTGTTCCAATTCATCAATTATTTTCTTCAAAGCCTCATTTTGTTTGTTCAGATCGGCAATAATTCTGTTTGCATCTCCAATAATTTATGTTCTTGATCGGCAATTATTTTCTTCAAAGCTTCATTTTCTCCTTTTCATCAAATTCCTGAATCGTATCATTTATGATTCCTGCCCTTCTATCCAGAGTCTTTTCCATTTTTGCAACTTTGTGCATCATATCAGATATCATCTTGTCTTTCTCATCTGGTCTGTTTATCTTGGATTCATCAAAACTTTCTGAGGGATCCTCCTCTGAGATCATTTGTCTCTCAAGTAGTGGTGCAAATTGTTGATTATCCTCCTCATCACTAGATGATTCAGATGATGAACTGGTATATTCACCAGATCCATCAGAAACAGCAGTAGCTTCATCTGAGGGGCTGTTGGAAGGTTCTTCATGAATGTTAATCGGTGAAGATGGAGAGGATATAATGGTATCAACCCTAAAAGGGGAATGAATCTTAGCATCATGTATTGAAGGCTCAATGTGAAGATCACCACCTACATCAACATGTGGTGACATTAGCCTCAATGCATCTTCATTTAATTCTGCATGCTCATCAACATTGGGTTGTTCCTCAACTGTTTGATCATCTCTTTGTTGTGCAACATCAGCAACATCATCATGAGCAGCAAACTCTTCATGAACAGGTTCCTCAGTAGGAACATCATCTTGTACTTGTTCTTGTATAACATGTTCTTCTTCTTGTTCTGGTACCTCATCCACTGGAATATCATCTTGTGGATTAATTTGTTGTTGCATCCATGGCAAAAGTGGAAAGAAAGTACCACTGTAAAAATTTCTTGGATCCCTTTTTTTAATGTAATTGTAAGACTTTGCATTGTAATGAGGAACATCAAGGACAGGACCTTCTAATGCCAAATCAGGAAAGGCTTCATTTATTAAGCACCGAATAAATCTTGGGTACATGAGGAACATGTTTCTTCTTCCTTCTTGAACATTAGCAACCATACCGTTAAATACATATGCTGAGTAGTTGTATGGTCTGTTTGAGCATAGAGCACAAACAAGTGATGATGTAGTCAAGGGTATATCATTCCATCCAGTCTTCCTTTTGGATAAGCAGTGTTGCACATAATGAATGAGGAATCTCCATTGCAAATCAACCAACCCTTTGACTATCTGTTTATCCTCAAAACCACCCTCATATCTGTGACACCCGTCACCAAAACAGGTACGATGACTTTGGCATTGTTTTGGATTTTGACTTTTGACTTTGATTTTGTCATATTTGGGCTTGGTCTTGATTGATGGTTCTTTTCTTGTTGGGCCCAAATTTTGATCTAATGGGCCTACGTTTTTATGATTGGCCTGGAGCCTATATCATTATGTGACTAGTGGGCTTGTCATCGTATGAGATTCTATGTATTGTGCCCAATCAAGGGTTTTCTAAAATGTAAAACACGAAACTTCACCATAACCCAATTAACCTTACATCCATGGGCTTTGCCTAAAACCTGTTAAAACTACTTAAATTGGTTCTAAAAATATAATTTATCCAAATCCTAGGGCATGTGATAGTTCGTTGGAACCATTATTGAGCGCGGAATTTGAAAATGTAAAAATTCGACGACGCGCGGTTCGAGACATGACGGGTTACATGAGACGGGCCAAGAGCCCGAAGGCCCTTCTTTCCTCCTTGATGCGGCCGCAAGAGGATTAAGGGGGTATTCCCCTTGCCTTGGCCTCATTCTTTCAATTGTAGAATTTCCTTGGAAACCCTAGCCACCTCCTTCTCCAAATTCTCTCTTCTTCCCCTCTTGGCCATCGAAAATCACTGAAATCCTTTGTGCGTCCATCGATTTTGACAATAAAATCATCCAAGAGCTTTAAACCAAGCAAGATACATTCGTCTTCAAAGCTACGGTAAGCAAAATTCGTTTTTGATGAAGTCTAATGCTAGTTTCACTCTAAAATCGATGATACTCATCATCTATATTCAAAATCTTCATCTAATGATCTCTCATTCTTGGTTTTTGGTGCTAGATCGTGAAGATCTAAGTGTTACGATTGTCGGGTTCGTCACTTGGTAAAAACCCTAATTCTTAGTCTTGTATGGTAATCGAATCTAAAAGATTGGGACGTAATCTTGGATGACCTGCCCTTAATTGAAATTTTGGACCTATAAAATGTTTTGAAATAATTAAAATTGTTCCTTGAAAGAATTGATGTGTTGAACAAATCGAAACAATGAAACTATCACTTAAAGTTGCAAACCGGGAG
This sequence comes from Flaveria sonorensis, assembly GCA_025506505.1. Classification (NCBI taxonomy): domain Eukaryota; kingdom Viridiplantae; phylum Streptophyta; class Magnoliopsida; order Asterales; family Asteraceae; genus Flaveria; species Flaveria sonorensis. The sequence goes on along the minus strand of CM046439.1, from coordinate 27,083,333 downwards.
ACTAAGAAACTAACAACTGTTTGGGACTGGAAATTTTATAAAATAAGTAGTTAATTGAAGTTCTTCACACTTGAAAATGGAATGAAAGCATTTTTTTACATATTTGGGTTGTTAACGGGCGCATATTGGAACTTGGGACGCAAATGAACAAAGCTAATGAACTGGACAGCTTGCCGTCAGAAAAATGGGTCATCTTGTTCGTGTGATAACTTGGTAGAAATACGACCAATTGGGGCAAACTCTGGGTCTAAATTTAATCTCCATGAGTCCTCTAACTAGCCCAAGTGGTCTCGTGTCGTTTCGACATCGTTTGGTCCTCCAAACGTAGCAAACAAAACAGAAGGTCAAAACTGACGAATCTGGGCAGCAAGATTAGTCTGTATTCCTCATGTCATAACTTCCTCATATTTTGTCAAACAAACATGATTCTTTTTCTGGAGTTTAATTTAAAGTCTTCTTTCAAACGACACTTTTACGAAATGATTCGTTATAGTTTCGATCTCCAAACAGCCAATACAAGACTGATGCGCAATCAGATATGTATGCTGAATTATCTTGTTAAAACTTAAAAGTAAGGATTGGAACTAAATGATCTAAATTAAGACAAGTTTTGCATATAATATTGATTAAAGCTCTTTACAAAAGAATTAATTTAATAAATGGGACGATGGAAAACCTTGATTAGCGTTAAGGGCTGGACTAAAATGATTACACCCATATTAGCCATCTATATTTGGTGATATATTAATCCTTTTGTGTATTATATATTTTTAGAGCTTACTCTGCGTGTTATGGGATTTGAACTGTGACATTTCAAGGTGAGTTTCACGGCCCCTTTGAATATATTTTATTCGGGGAAAGAGCATGCTCATGGTTTTGGACTATGCCGTGTTTTAAAAATCTCTTTGGAACATTGTATGTGGTTTGGGGTCATGGTTTGAGTCTTGTACTTGTGCCTGTTGTTGGACTTGTTGGCTTGGACGTCATGGAGAGGTATTGTTAGTACTAACAGGTTGACACCCCCACCCATGTTGTCGGTATACTAGTTGAGACCGACTTGGCCGGGGCTTGCCCTTGGGTGAATATAATCCGGATATGTTGGACTTCGACTTATATTGGACATGGAATGATATTGGACTTGGAATTGTCTTGGACTTGGAATGGCCTTGGACTTGGAATGAATTTGGACTTGTGTTGATATCTTGACTGCTATGTACTTCATTCACATACAATTTTTTATACATGTTATACACGGCAAAACATTTATACTTTTAAACCTGTGAACTCACCAACGTATGTTGACTTTTTAGAGTATGTCTTTTCAGGTAATAAGACTTAGGTGCTTGGCTGTGGACATTAGTCAAGACCGCTCCTTTGGGAGCAATAGACACTTCATGAGACGTTTGGACTTGTTTTGGGCTTGTTTGTTTTGTTGAAGTGTAATTGTTTATTTGTACTTGGGATTGTTTGATACTTGGGATTGTTTGATACTTGTGAAGACATGTTTCCGAATGGAACTTTGGATTATTTATGCATTTATGGTATAACGTTTTGGAATTGACTGTACTTGACACGTATTCCTATGTGTCGGGCGACGTCATGACCCATTTACGAAGAATACCTTTAGTTATTCTCTTAAACCCCCAATGTGTTATGACCATCCCGTCCGTCGCATCCTCGTGTTTCTGCTTCTAGCGAGGGTGTGACAATATCCAATGGTTGCAAAAAAGGACAGGATATCGTCCTCATCAAATTCTGTTGGGGAATTAGGATCATCTTCAAACTGCAAACATTGTCTTACAGTTTGCTCAGAGATTATCAAAGTATGATCTTCTATTATTCTTCCAGAGATGACCTTTTCTCCATCATCTTCCAAAACATCAGCATTCCCCCATAACGTTCTCATGTAATTCTCATAGATTACAGGTCTGACAGTTATGGCATGTGCCACACTTGTAGTGGTTATGAATCTTATCATGTCTCTGAGTCCTTCTGCTTCTGGGACATCAGGGTCAAGAAAGCCACTGACATTGTGGAGCTTACTCCAAGTCAGGTTTGCCATATGTAATCTGCATACAATATAATTGAATTAGTGAGAATTGTGGACAATATATCTCATATAGATATGAATTGTGTTTGATTTGTTCAATTTTCACTTTTTAGATCAAAATATTGATTATGCTTATTACTGTTACATTAGGTTGTTTGACCTAATTTTGATTTTGAATGAAGACCAGTTCAAAATTTTTGTTTCTTTTTGTTGAGTTATAGTGATGATGATTGTGTTTTAACAAGTTTACATCTTAAACTGTTGTTTTGATTTCAACATTGTTATGAGACAGTATCCCCTGTTCATCGATGTTTGAGGTGTTCTTAGAAACACAGGAAATCTCTGTTATTTACACTGATCATTGGTTTTAATGAACTCTATCATTCATGTAAATCCATTGCTCTTGAGTGCATTTTAACAATTTCTCAAAATTAGGGTTCCATTTCAATACATTTGGTTTGACAGACAAAGTTTTCAGAATCTGATAATCACCTTGTGGTAGAAAATACTTCGATTTAACTGACAATTTGGATGTTTTGATGTTAGATTCAAACACAACGATGCTTGATTAGAGAAGATTTGAACGTTTGAAGAAGAATATTTTCTGGCACTCGACGCACTATAAAAGTTCACTCAAAAAATTTGAAAAGTAATAAATGACTCACATTAAATGAGTATTTATAATACAATTCATTTCGATGGCCACATTCACTGTAGCAAATGCTGATGAACAAACTAAGTTTTGTCAGCATTTACTATTAACGAATGCGGATGAACAATGTTTACCCATCCGCATTTACTGTAGCAAATGTGCAAGAACAAATGATTTGTCCTCATTTACTATGTCAAATGCGGGTGAACAAAGTTAACTTATCAGAATTTACTGTAGCAAATGCGCAAGAACAAATGACTTGTCCATATTTACTGTGTCAAATGCGGGTGAACAAAGTTAACTTATCAGCATTCACTGTAGCAAATGCGCAAGAACAAATGACGTCCGCATTTTCAGTGAGTTGTCCGCATTTACTGTAGCAAATACGGAAGAACACTTTGTACATATGCTGATGAGTTGGTCTGTCCGCATTTACTGTAGCCAATGTGGAAGAACACTATGTTGTCCGCATTAGTTTTACTTGTACAAAACAGTTACCCGCATTGGCTAAATGACAGGGTTCTGCATTAACCAATGCTCTTACCCGCATTAAATTTTGAACTTGTCAAAAATTAATGTAGTTGCAGTGGATGATTCTGACTGGTTTTGCACAGCTATTTCTGATTTTATGAAGATAAGTCTGCATCATAGGAGCTTTATAAAGATTTAGCAGATTCTGAGATTGTCAATTCTTGCTTGGATTGACTTGTATCCTTGATGTGATACATATTTCCCAACTGATTTTGGGCCATGTGCATCTTCTGAAGCTGTTTATGGTATAATTTCCATACAGACACTATCCATTTTGATTTTAAACAATGTTGCCTATTTTACATTTGCAAATTTCATATTTTTATAAATATTTCCTTTTAAAATTTTACTACTCCCCCTAAAGTTTATATCCATATGGGATAAAACTTTACACAAATTTATAAAATTTAAGGACAATATTTTAGAATTTTGATTCTTTTGCTTATCTGTAAATGGAGAAATTTTGTACTATTGTTTGAAATTTTGGGATCATATCAATCTTATCTTTCATAAGTGCAAGTTGTCATGAACTTATTGATTGAAGGTATGTTTGTCCTCTTAAACTCATGCTTGGTCAATATTGTAATGCATGTGATTTTTATCATGTTTTGATTTAATTAAACATACAACATGAACCTCACACTCATAAGCATAGCAAGATCAACTATCCTCATGTACTGTATGGTAGAACTTTTTCACAACTTTCAATACCTGGTCATTTAAATTATGAAACCTCATTCATTTTGGTAACGAGGATCCACTTAGGGATTGTTTTACCTGATCCTTATTTTGTTTGATTCTCATTGGGATTCTTTGTGCTCTTCACTTTGGAAGGTTATCCACTTTTGGATTCTTTTTGTTATATTATGTTTTATTTTTCATCGGTATTGGATGTGTTCCGCATTGGGAATCTTTTTGGATCTAGACATCAGCACTATGTGCTTGTTTCCCTAGGTCTTTGCTCAGCAAAAGAAAGGAGAAACTGATGTGAATGAAATTCATAAGGTATCATGACCTGGTGTGTTTAGGTTACTACATATACATACACTTGGATAGGTTAGATACTTACATGCTCTGAGATGATGCATTCACAGTTGAATGTGATCTTTAGTTTATCATAACATTTATCTTGTGTTCCAAGTTGAGCCTACCCTCATATCAGGTAAGTCATGTCAGTCTTTCAAGATATTGAATTAAGCACAGTGAATGATATAACGACTGTAACTATATCATTTCCCAAAGAAGTACAAATCAAGGACTTCAACAAAAATTGATTTCTTGCTTTTTTTTTATTTTTTTATTTTTTATTTTTATTATTTTTTTGTAAATTTTGATTTTTACTCAAGGTTAATCATGCCAATTGATTGGACTAAGAATTCAAACCGACTTGGGTCAAATGCTTTAGTAAACAAATCAGCTAGCTGATTGTCTGTGTTAACCTGAATCAGCTTGATTAAACCTTTTTCAGCATAGTCTCTCAAAAAGTGATATCTAATTTCAATATGTTTTGTTTTTGAGTGCTGAACAAGATTGTTTGTTATGAAGACTGCAGCATTGTTGTCAATATGGATTGGTGTTTGCAAGAAATTATAACCATAATCAAGCATCTGGTTTTTAATCCAGAGAACTTGAGAACATCAAGCTGATGCTACAATATATTCAACTTCAGTTGTCAATACAGAAACATTGGTCTGTTTCTTGCACTGCCATGACACCAGTTTGGGACCAAGAAATTGACAACCGCCAGATGTGGACTTTCTGTTGAAATTACATCCCCCGAAGTCACTGTCGTGTATGCATAGAGATTGATGTCTCCTTCCTTATGATACCATAATCTAAGAGCAGGTTTGCCCTTAAGATATCTGAATATCCTCTTGACTGCATTCACGTGAGATTCTTTAGGATTTGCCTAATATCTGGCACAAACACAAACACCAAAAATAACGTCAGGTCTACTGGCTGTTAAATACATGAGTGAACCAATCATGGATCAATAAAGAGTCTGATCCACAGATTTGCCATCTATGACTGGACCAATCTTCACTTTTGTATCAATAGGAGTTCTGATGGACTGACAGTCTGCAAAGTGAAACTTTTCAACATGGATTCCACATATTTTGACTGGTTAATGAAGATTCCACTGGATGTTTGTTGTACATAAAGACCTAGGAAGAATGTGAGTTCCCCATAGCACTCATCTGAAATGTTGAATGCATAAGATCTTCAAAGTCTTTGCAGAGTTGTTTGTTGGTGAAGCCAAATATGATATCATCCACATAAATCTGGACAAGCAGCATCTCATTCCCTTTTCTCTTCCTGAATAAAGTCTGGTCAGTCTTCCCTCTTTCATAACCATGGTCAAGAAGAATGGATGACAGAGTCTCATACCATTTCTGAGGGGCTTGATGTAAGCCGTACAAGGCTTTGTCAAGCTTGTATACCCTGTGAGGGAAATCAGGATCCTTAAAGCCTGGTGGTTGACTCACGTAGACTTCTTCAGAGATCTTTCCATACAAAAATGCACACATTACATCTATTTGATAAACTGTGAATTTCATGGATGCTGAGTACGCAAGAAAGAGTCGTATGGCTTCTAATCTGGCAACAGGAGCAAACACCTCATTATAATCTATTCCTTCTTCTTGTGTATAGCCCTGTGCTACCAACCTTGCTTTTTTTCTGATGACAATCCCTCTGTCATCAGTCTTGTTTTTGTATAGCCATCTGGTGCCGATAAGGTATTGACCTTCGGGAAGATCCACCGGTTGCCATACTTCTTGTTTCTTGAATTTTAGCAATTCTTCCTGCATTGCCTCAATCCGGCTATTGTCTTGAAGAGCCTCTTTAATTTTTTTGGGTACTGTTTGACACAGAAAACAAGAAAACAAACAGATGTTTGCAATACTTGACTTGCTTCGTGTCACCCGCTAGTCTAAATCACCAATAATGTTGGACACTGGATGATTCTTGTGTGTCCTGGTAATTGGAATCAAATCACCCGCGATGGACACATCAAGATTGGAGAAATTTAGATCATCTTGGTGAGAGGCATCTTGTGGAGGTGATATGGGAGAATGATGAAAAGAATCAAAAGGATCAGCATCTTCGGCTTCAGCAGCACTTAGGATACTTTCATTATTTGAATTTCTGATGTTTTCAATTGGAGCACATGTTGGTTCAGGGTTTCTCACTTCAGTTGATGGTTCAGCAGAAGGAGAAGGCATTTAGCTATGATCAGCCTTAATTGAAATACTTTGATGTTGAATAACTGGTCTCACAGGATCAGCTTGTAGAGGCACTTCCTCATTAGCTTGATTATTATAAGAAGGTGGAATCATAGGAAAATTAGTTCTTCTATCCACTGAGCCAGAGGATCCTACATTTGACAAGTTAAACTGATCAAAAGATCTTGTAAACGAGTCAATATCAAACAACCACTCAGGACCAATTGATGATTTGGGAAAAAAGTGCTCATTGAATTGAATGTTTGTGGATTCATCAATGATGTTTAATCTAGGATTAAACACCCGAAAAGCCTTTGAAACAGAGGAATATCCCACAAAGAATCCCTCATCAGACTTAGGAGCAAACTTTCCTAAATGGTCTCTGGTGTTCAATATTGAGACCGGACATCCAAATGACTTCAAAAATCCAATAAAAGGTTTTCTGTGAAAAAGAAGTTCATAAGGAGTTTTATTATGTTCTTTAATTATCAGAGTTTGATTTTGCACAAACATGAAGTGTTGACAGCTTCTGCCCAAAATGTAATGGGTTGTTTTGCATCGGCCAGCATTGTTCGAGCTGCTTCAATTAGTGTTCTATTCCTCCTTTCAGCCACTCCATTTTGTTGTGGAGTCCGAGCTGCACTGAATTGATGAACAATGCCTTTGTGTGTGCAAAATGAACTAAGATCCTCATTTTTGAATTCTGTCCCGTTATCACTTCTGATTGATTTTACTTTTAAATCAAGTTTATTTTCTATTTTTGTGATAAAATCTTTTATTATTTGGGACGCCTCGTTTTTATGAAGTAAAAAGAAGACCCACGTAAATCGTATAAAGTCATCTGTGATCACCAAACAATAGTGCTTCTTTCCAATACTCATGACATGAGTTGGACCGAAGAGATCCATATGAAGTAACTTCAAAGGAGAATTGTTTGAGTTCACAAGCTTTGGCTTATGTGAGGTGTTGAATCAATATTTCAAATTCATTGAGCTTGGATCTTAGGATTCATCATTTTCAGATCCAAAAATTCAAAATTAAAGATGGGTGGAAGTGTGTGAATCAAAGAACAAGGACGTGTGTGTAATGTATAATGTTATGATTTAATTGATGTTGAATAACAAATTACAATGAAGAAATATATACAAAGATGGATGAACATCAAACCCACCCAACGGAGAGAAATTCTCCTTGGGTGGTGATTTACACCATGAAAAACACACACTTAAGAACTACACCACACACTTTGTAATAACCACACATTACAAGTGGCACTAGTTGTTCTATGTATAATGTTATTACATCATGACCTAATTTTGACTATTCTTGTGGTCATGATGTTGACTTTGTCTTGTTGACTATGTCTTGTGTTTGTTTTTTCTGTTTATCAACTTGGTCTTTGAACTTGTACAATGAGATCTTCAGTTGGCTTTGATTGTGGTTTGGAAAGCTTTAGTTTTTCAATTGTTGAACCCAACATGAGGATTTATGTTTTTTTCCTTTAAGACATGCAGTACAGTGATCAACAAATGAAATTCTTTTTGAGGCAAACCAATTACATGGTTTCCTTTGACCAATCTGTTCATGTTTTTAAAGTTCATGTGTCTTAAACGTCTATGCCAAAGTTGTGACTCATCAACAGATGCTTTAGACAAAAGACATGTCTCTTCAGAAGGATGAGCATAATTAAGGTTCAAGACATATGTATTATTCTTCCTCGATATCTTCAAGACAACCCATTCTTCAGGAATGTAGAATCCTGTTTTTAGAATGTAGCAATGAGAGTCAGTGAAGTGAGTGGAATATTTCTTGTCATAAATCTGAGACACGCTAAGCAGATTGAAGTTCAGTTGCTCGCAGTAGTTCACTTTACCAAAGCTCAGCAGTCCATTTGTCACAGAACCTTCTCCTGTAATTCTACCACCTTATGAATCTCCTCCAAATGCAACAGTAGTTCCTTGAACATGCTTGAAGTCATGAAGGAGGGAACTATCTCCAGTCATATGTCGGGAGCATCCACTGTCCACGTACCATAAGCTATTGGACCTGTATGAGTGACCCTACAAGCATAAAAAGAACTAGTTAGAATGAGAAACCCAAGCCATAATGGTCTTGGGTTGTCCCTTTGCATCAATCACTGTTACCTCTTGATATTTTCCTCTTGTTTGTGTTTTAGAGGAGGATGATTTCAGCCCATTTCTATTACTTCTTTGAAGTTTGATTTCATCAATTTCATCTGAAGTGTCAGAAGAGTATACAAATCTTTCCTTGTGATTTTTGTGTAAAGGTTGAACAGATTTTTGCGTAAAGGTTGAACAGATTTTTGCTTATCAGAAATCACTTTAATTTTATATTTTTGATGAGACATCAGTGATTTGTTTAGGTTGTTGGACTTTTGTGTCTGACCTTGTCAGTTGGAACTGATGAAATGGGCTTGTTTTGTGAACTTCTCAATCCTTTTTGATTAAAGTAACAATCAATTATATTGTGATTGGTCATATCACACAATGAACAATATTTGTTAAAATGAGAGTTTTTCGTTGAGTGATTGTTCACGTCACAGAGAGAGCAGTACTTAGTGAAGTAGCACTCATCTGTATTGTGATTGGTCATGTCACAGAATTCACAGTACATTTGATTGTCCTTGGGGTGCTAACAGATTGTTTCATAATTCTGACTTGCTTTGTTTTTGTGGACTGATGCTGCTTCATTCTGTATTGCCTTATTTCCCTATCGAATTGTTCTACCTGTTCTTTGTTGAAAATATCAAACCCAATTCCTTGTCTGATATTTGATGAAGATGGTGAATCAGATTTCACTTTAGATTTTTGTACAAAAGTTGTTTTCCCTTTGGTGAATAAGGGAACTTTGGTTTTATCCTTGAATTTCAATGAAACCTTATCTGATTTGCTTGAATTTTTTGGAGATATGATCTCATAATCAGATCTGCTTTCAGCAGATGGTTTCACTCAGATTTCAGCAGTGTGATTCACTTTAAGATTTTGAGGAACAAATTTTACAAAAGGCATAGTTGATTTGACTGGGCTCTTTAGTTTCTTGATAACCACAGGTTTGTCTGAGCACTCTTTGATTTTGATAGGATGACCCAATCTGAGTTTATCCTCATCAGTTTCAATGTAAACACCTGGTTTGTTTTGAGGATTTGTTGTTTGAGAAATCATCGATTTGCTTTCAATAATTTTAGATTCTTTTGTATCTGATTGAGTAAGTGACTCAGACATAACAGTGTAGTTATCATTATATGGAGGAGGACAAGTTTTGTAGCCTATCCCAGTCATATCTTTAGCCCCTTTTTGAGACACAAGTAACTCTTGCAGCTTGACAGATGAGAGCTGAAACTTTTCAAGTTTCATTTCAGTATTTGATTGCTCAGCTTTTGATTTGGTCAACAATTCAGTTAACCTCTCATTTTCAGCCACAAGTGTGTACTTTTCACCATGGAGTGTTTCCATGTCAGACAACAAAGATTTGATTTTAACTTCATAAATTCTCATTTCTTGTTTTAACATCTCTGATTTCACCTTTTATTCTCTTATTTTATTAGCCAATTTGTGATTGTGTTCCCTGTACCCCTGTACTTCTAGAACACATTTTTCAAAACATAGATTGGATTTTACCTCAGATGGCATTGGAGTTGGTCCATCATTGATATGTGCCATAAGTGTATGATTCTGACACTGTGGTTGGACTTCCTCGGCATACAAGCTCCAATCACAAACTCCATCTTGTCTGATGACAAGTGCATTGGAAGTTTGTTGATTACTTCCTTGAGATTGATGAGTCAGCAGAGGTTGTCTTTGCTGAATTGGTTGTTGCTGATTCTACTGCTGGTGTAGATGAGTGTTGCTTGATTGAAAGTTGGTATTAAGTTGAGATGAATGCTGGCCATGTGTGGGTCTTTGAAAGTTGGTGTTGCTTCTCCTGGGAGATTTACATTCTCGAGAGAAATGACCAGTCATTCCACAGTTAAAACACTTAACCTTGGATTTGTCATACCCCAGCTTGGTATTCTCATCAAGACTCAGTTTCTTCCCTTTATGAAAGAACTTCTTTGCTCTCATGGCAATCATGGCAATCTGCCATTGTAAATCCATTTCTTCAACATCATCAGGATCCATCTCTTCTAGATCCTCTTGAATCAAGTGTGCTGATGTGAGTCTCCCCCTAAGATAGGCTTCAAAGCTAGCAACAAAGGCATTGTAAGTAGCTTTCTGTTCTTCAGATCTTTGATCATTAGGTATACTGCAGGGTGTCGCTATGGGCTGAGCAGAAGATGAGGGTTTATGTTGTTGAGCAGCACAGAATCCAGTTGTCTTTGAATGGTCACCAGTTGAGAGAAAGTCAACTTATTCAATCACAAATGCATTCTCAACAGAATGAGTTTCTGATGAAAATTTGTAAGCCTCAATGACTTGTGGTCCACTGATATTTCTACTCCTTTCATCCAACTCCAGGGCCTCAATTTTTGCAATCATGATATCCAAGCTTGTACTCTCGAAATCAAGGGTATTCTTTAACATAGTAACATTTTGTTTCCAGCTTTCTGGTAAACTGTGCAACATTTTCTTGTTCATTTCCTTTTCTTTGTAATTGACCCCCATGATTTCAAGATCATTTACAAGTTGAACAAATCTATGAAGTTGTCTTGAAATTGACTCTCCTTTGGTGTGATGAAAAGTTTCATATTGATTTATCAGCTTATCCTTATTAATTTTAGTCACTTCACTACTTCCTTCACACATGATCTGTAGGGCATCCTACACCCCCTTAGCAATTCTGTATTTGTCTAATCTTTTCAGAAAATCCATTTTTAGTGCTTGTGTAAGGATGGAATAAGCTCTAAGATCAATCTTGATTTTCTTATATTCTTCATCATCAAGAGTTAAATTGGGATCCTCGAAGGGAATTCTTGTAGTTTTGTACTGAGCAGCTTGATCAGCATTTAGAGACAGTGGAATGTAGGAACCTTTGCAAATAGATATCCAGTAGTCAGGATCTACACCTGTAATGTAGTTTCTAAAACGAATTTTCCACTGCTTAAACTCAGATTTGTGTTTAAGCAGAGGAGGTTTAGAAGCATACCCAATTTTAGAAAGATTGTGAGAGTCCATGTTAGGTAAACTGATTTTAACTTGGTTGAGTAAGGTTTTAAGTTGATTTTAAGTTTGAGCAGTGAGTTGTTCCCTAAATTTTCTATTCACAGTCTTTACCAGATCTGTTATCTTCAGATCTGTTAGCTGGAAGGAGTTCTATGTTTTTGTTGTTTGTGAGTGTGAAGGTTCGTCAGTAATAGATCTGTATGGTACCACTTCCTTGTGTTCGATTTCAGTGTGTATGTTTATTAGAAGTATAGATCTTGCTGATAAACAACTCAGTCTACAGTTCAATCAATTTTCACACAAAATCTGAGAAGATTCTGTGATGAATTCAAGAGCCGAGGCTCTGATACCAATTGACTGGGTTTGAGAATGATATTCTCTGTTGATGTGACTCAACCTAGGATCGAATATGCAGACTGAGTCGGTAATATAGTTGCGGAATCACTATATTAAAGAACAGATGATTCTGAAATAAATGTTTGAGTAAATGCAATACATGAACACAGAAGTCACAGATGTATAATATTGATGTTATAACTGTTGAAGACCAAAAACTTACAAAGTTAGGGTATGCATCCTAATTTATAGGCATACACATAATCTGTACAAAAGACTAAGCTAACCCTGATCTATACAAGAGAATCTAGTCTAAGTACAAAATAAGTAAAAACAATGTAAGTTGTTCATCCGCATTAGTTCATGCGGATGAACAAGTCTTCATCAGCATTAGTTGTCTTGTAATCAGCATTAACTTAGTTCATCCGCATTAGTTTATGTGGGTGAACATGTCAGCAGCATTTGATCATGTTTGCTCACCCGCATTAGTTTATGCGGATGAACAAGTCTTGGCTGCATTTCCTTTTGTTCATCTGCATAAACTAATGCGGGTGAACACTTCTTGTCAGCATTTCTTCAGTTAATCCACATGGACAAATGCGGGTGAACACTTCTTGTTCAACATTTCTAGTCTTCATCTGCATTTGTTAATGCGGGTGAAAAAACTCTTGTCAGCAATTGTTCACAAGTTATCCGCATTAACAAATGCGGGTAGCCTATACTTAGCCTTTTTCTGACTTCTTGGTCTTCTGCAAATAATGTCTTCTGTAATCTTCTGTTGTCTTCTGTTAATGATGTTATCCAACCAGAACAACCTCCAACCACCTCTTAAGTTGGCAAGTATGATCCTTTCGGGGTCTAACAACAAACACATTCGCTCACTACCGGTTCAATAAATCCAACCTCTGCCTCAATCTTAATATTCTCTGTAGTTTCTTATAAACCTCTTCATGCACCTGCACTCGTTTATCCAACAACTGTATCTTTTTCTGGTTTAACATGTTTTGTTTGACTTTATGGTTTTGGAAGATGATGCTCTCAAAAGATTTTTCAAGCTCTAACATAATCAAACATAAACTATATTTGATTCTCCAAAGTCTTAATTCTCACATCCTTTAATTGACTATCAAGCAATAACAATAAACTTTTTCAAGATAAGTCGTCTTGTGTTGAAGTACAGATTGAATATCAATGGGATTATCGATAGATGTACTTACTATAACCTCGGAAAATGTCAGTAAAATAAAAAGACAGAAAGGTGAAATGCTCCAAGTCAAGGGGTTAAAGTTGTGAAAGTGGCAAACTTGTCTATTAAGGGTTCAAAATCACATATGGCCGCCCACACCCTTATTTCTAACACCTGCTTTCGGCTGGAAACAGAGGAAGAAGCTTCAACCGGATTTTTAGAGTGAGAAAGTTGAAATTCTTCAAGAAGGTCAGGTTCTCTTGTATTTCTGTACTGTTTTCAGTTGTGTTCAAGCTGCTGGACCGATTTTTATGTGTTTCATTATGTCTGGTTGCTTGTTCCTGCGTGTTTAGGTGCTAGAACTCCAGGCGCTCTCGGGTTTGGTGGTATTTTACTCGAAAGCTATTAGAGGTGAGTTCTAGATCCCTGGTTTTACTTGTTTTTAATTTGTTTGGGGGCTGAAATGCATATTACCTACTGCTTTACAACCGAAACTATAACTGATCTGTGTACTTTGCACTTGTTGTGCGTATGAGTGTGTGTTTCGAATGCTTGATCGATTTATGTGGTTGTACGCTTGTTCTAAGAGTTTAACATGCTAGATCGGTGCTGAGAATGTATAAGAATGAGGATTAGGAACTGAATATAGCATAGGCTGCAACTGCAGGTTGGTTTAGTTCATCCGTATTTAGACTTGAATATTCACATAAGTGTTTCTTCATGCGTATTTGTTGTGTTCATCCGCATTTGCCTTTAGCACAGCCAAAGTGTTCATCCGCATTTGTTTTGTCAATGGGCATTTGCTACAGTGTCCATGCGTATTTGCTTTAGTCATTCGTATTTGGTTCATGCGCACTTCCTGAAACTTAGAATATTTCCTAAGAATGTTCATCCGCATTTGTCTAAGTTCATCCGCATTTGTCTAGTTCTTCCGTATTTGTCTAAGTTCATCCGCATTTTTTTGAGACTTGGGATTTTTCTGAAATTTTGGGAGTAGAATTTAAGCGTGGAGAACTTTGTATAAGGGATGATTATGCTTGTTTAAGGATTATAATGCATGGTTATTTCTTATGTGTTGTTATTACTATGTCAATTATACTTTCATGTTATGTGATTAAGGTAATGAGCATCTTAAAAAGTATTATCCATAACAAGTGGACACAATGGAATAAAAGCAGAACAGTGAAACTTAATGAATGTTACCCCCGGGCCCTTATGATGAACGAAAAGCCTTGCAAGCAAATGAATGGAGGTTCACGACCAGGAGGTCATTTGCTCAACTGATGTACGGCTGTATCAGCCCATGAGGATGTACATCAGGGGTCTAATCGTGGGGATTGACCAACAAATGAATAGGATCCTAGTTCATGAGCAAGCTTCGTGCCTAGCAATGTGGATCAACTATCGATGGGTTAGCTACCATGATAAACGTTTGCAGACAGGGGTTCGGCATCTGTTGCCAACCAACAATGTAGGCTATTGCTCTGTGCAATCCTAGTTAATGAAAGAAAAGTTAATAAAGAAAGAATGATAATGAATTTCCTAATGAATGATTATGTACTATGTTGAATGATCACCAAGCGAAGTTTACAAAAGTATATTTTCTATCTTATTAAACTAGAACTCACTCAACAACGTTAACTTTTATATGCACTTCAGTTGGCAGGTAATGAAGTTGCTAGGGATGGCACGGGGTCGAAGCTACTTGGCAATTCAGGATTGGCTTCCATATTTTGCTAAATTGATGTTTTTGTCTTGAAATACAACTGAACGTCCCTTTTTGTAACTTATAACAATGATGTATTTCTGGGAAAAAGTTATTATCAATGCATGAGAAGGTTCTTGTTTAATTATTTCCGTGCTGTCATTTCTTACTTCAAAGAACTTTATTGAATATAGTGCTATGAATGACCAACTGTGGGGCTTCCTAGGAATGGGGCCTTACACTTACTGTAAGGCCCTATTCCCGAAACCTCACAGTTGGCCAATCATGGCATTAATTATATGAAAACATATACATATCGTAAAACATCGTAGCAGAATTAAAATTTCAAAAGCCATTCATTGCATTAATATTTAATGTTGCGAAATAATACAACAATGAATTTTTGAGTTACAAAAGGATCAATTAGTTGCATTACAAAACAACAAAATCATCGTTTAACGAATGGATGCCAGTCATGCCTACCAAGTAGCTTTCCCCGCGTGCCATCCTCAGCAACAATTACCTGCCAACTGAAAATGCATAAAAGTCAGCGTCGCTGAGTGAGTTCTAGTTTTAAAAACATTAAAGTACCTTGTTTATAATAACATATCCTTTTCCTTAAAATACATCCTTTACTTTCGTTCACGAGCATTCATCGTACATACATAAAGGTATGATCTTATTATCTTCCATTATCGCACGTATTCGTTCATTTCGTACTTTTTCATTATCTTTCACTTCTATCCAGATCCTGTCATAAGCTATGCCCCATCATTGTGCACGAAGCAACCACCTTTTGGGGTTAAGCGACAAGGATCCTGTTTTCACATGTCTCGGTCAGTCACAAAGATTGACCCTCCTTTGTGTGAACCCTCATAGGTTAAATCGCATGTTATATAACACACAGTTGAGCTATCAACTCTCAATGAGTTATGAACGTCTCTAAAAAATTTTTTGCAAGACTTTTCATTCATTCGTTATGTTCCACTTTTCATTATCATTAATCTTTCACTTCATTTATGATATACTTTACGTATACGAGCGAAATCACACCACGTAAAGTCACATAATAATACGTAATATGGAACATAAGAACATGCCATAATCATGCATAACATCAAAACATCCCAGAGCTTAAACCTTAAAATTTCTATTTCTCAAAATCTCAGAAATTTTCTAAGTCTTTTAGGCGCATGAGCACTGTGCAGGCACATGAGCACTATGCAGGCGCATGACCACTTAGGCGCATGGGAACACTTAGGCGCATGGGAAGTTCTATGTGCATGAGGACACTTAGGTGCATGGGATGTTCTAGGCATGAGGACACTTAGGCGCATGGGAAGTTCTAGGCACATGAACTACACTTAGTTACTTGGGTAGTGGGCGCATGGGCACTATTGGAGCGCATGGGGTTGAACTTAGTCTTTTTGGCTAAGTATCAGGCGCATGAGCCTACCACTTAGGCGCATGAGCATACTTAGTTCGAAACTTACACTGTCTAGACCCAAATCGTCATCTTAAATGGTTCTCAACCCAAAACTAACTTACAAGGCACCTAAAATAAGCATAAAACCATACAACACAACCAACCATACACAAACATACATACGGTTAGCATACATATAAGTTGTAAAACGTTTTATATGCATTTTCAACCCCAAAATATGTTTAAAACAAAAAAAACCGGGGATCTAGAACTCATCCAATGCAGCCTTCAAGTAAAACTCCATCGAACTTGAGGGCACAATGAGTCCAAACACCTACAAACACAAGAAAACACACAACCAGGCAAAAAGAACACATAAAAATCGGTTTTAAGGTTGAAAACCCAACAAAACCGAACCAAAAACACAAAAACACCTACCTACGAATTTTCGGCTTCTTCTTCTTGAATAACCAAGAGAAACTCTGTTCTTCTTTCTTGTTTCTTGTTCCAGTAGAAAAAGTAGAAGGTGTAAAAGGCAGTGGCATGGGTGGCCATGCCTTTTAAATATTAAAATAATAAGGTTTGTACATTTTACACTTTTGCCCCCTCCACTAGTGCTCCTTTTCTTTTCTCTTCTTAATACTTTGCTTTTCCTTTGTTTTTTGACAAAATTTCGGGTGTTACAAGTCCACCGCCCTTATAGAGGTTTCGTCCCTGGAACCTTTCATTCTTCAAACAGATGTGGGTAATGCTTTCTCATTTCTTCTTTAGTTTCCCATGTAGACTAAGATACCTTCCTGTGCCTCCACTGCACACGCACCAGTGGAACCACTTTACTCCGCAGCCTCTTCTCTTTCCGGTCTATGATTACGACTGGTTGCTCTACATAGTTGAGCCGCTCATCTACTTCAATGTCCTCTAGTGGTACAATCATATCTTCATTAGCTAGACATTTTCTCAAATGAGACACATGGAATGTTTGATGAATTCCATTTAGCTCATCTGGTAGCTCCAATCGATAGGCCACCTCTCATACTCGTGAAATAATTCGGAAAGGTCCTATGTATCTCGGGCTCAACTTACCCTTTTTTCTAAACCGGATGATCCCCTTCCAAGGTGAGACCTTCAACATGACTATATCGCCCACATTGAACTCAATCGGTGTATGCCTTTTATCGACATACGACTTTTGTCTATCTTTTACCGCCTTCATAAAGGCTTTGATCTTCTCTAACTTCTCCGTCGTAGCCTCGATCACCTCAATACTTCCCAACTCTTTCTGCTCGATGTCACCCCAACACGCGGGCATTCTACACCACCTACCGTATAGCATCTCATATGGTGGCATACCAATGCTGGCATGATAACTGTTGTTGTATGAGAATTCAGCTAATGGTAAGTGTTCATCCCAAATTCCTCCAAAGTCGATCACGCATGCTCGGAGCATATCCTCGAGCATTTGGATCGTCCTCTCAGACTGACCATCTGTCTGGGGGTGGTAAGCCATACTGATATGCAACCTCATACCCATTGCATCATGGAATCTCTTCCAAAACATAGATGTAAACCGAGTGTCACAGTCCGACACGATAGACACCGATACACCATGACGAGTCACGATCTCTTTGATGAATAGATCCGCCAACCTCTCGGAAGAATAGGTCTCACGGGTCGGTAGTAAGTGGGCACTCTTCGTTAGATGATCAACTATCACCCATATAGTATCGTACCCCTTCGTCGTAAGTGGTAACTTGGTAATGATGTCCATGGTGATGTGCTCCCATTTCCACTCGGGTATATCCAAAAGTTGGATCTTCCCGATTGGCTTCTGATGCTCTGCCTTCACTTGCAAGAAAGTAAGGCACTTGCCCACATACTCCGCTACATCACGCTTCATACCCGGCCACCAGTAATCCTTCTTCATGTCATGATACATCTTGGTAGCACTGGGATGGATGGAGTATCGAGTCTTATGAGCTTCCATGATCCGCCCCCGTAGTTCTCCATAATGAAGGATCCATATCCGCCCAAAGCGGGTTCTAACACCGTGAGTATTTTCACCCAACTCCGTGACTAGACCTCTCATCCATTCAAAGTTAAGGCGATCTTCTTTCAACACCTCATCTTGGAACTCTTTGACCTGTGTCATCACATTGGATGTCATAATCAACTGCTAGGCTTTCACCCGGATTGGCTCGGGTCTCTCCTTCTGGCTAAGGGCATCAGCCACTACGTTGGCTTTGCCCGGATGATATTGAGGTCCTTCTACTCAAAGAAGTACTTCAAGCTCTTGTGGTTCGTGCAGATGGTGCATTTCGTCCCTTACAAATAGTTCCTCCAAATCTTCAGTGCAAAGACCACAGCCGCTAGCTCCAAGTCATGAGTGGTGTAATTAGCGTCGTGGATTTTCAACTGTCGGGACGTGTAGGCTATTACTCTTCCCATCTGTATTAGCACGCAACCCAATCCCGAATATGAAGCATCTGAAAAGACCACTAAGTCTTCGGTCCCTTTGGGTAATGTCAAAACAGGAGCTTGAGTCAATCTCATCTTTAACTCCTCAAAAGCATTCTTCTATTCCAAACCCCATACAAACTTTACGTCCTTGCGGGTCAACCTGGTCAATGGTGAGGCTATCTTGGAAAAGTCTTGGACGAACCTCCTGTAATAGCCTGCCAAACCCAAGAAACTACAAATTTCGGATGGCGTGTTTGGAGACTTCCATTGCATCACTGCCTCAACCTTTGTTGGGTCCACCATGATTCATTCAGAATTTACCACGTGACCCAAAAATTTAACTTCACGCAACCAGAAAGCGGACTTAGAGAATTTAGCATACAGTCGCTCTCTTCTAAGCGTCTCCAATACTTCGAGTATGTGGCCGGCATGTTCTTCTTCGCCCTTTGAATAAATCAGAATATCATCAATAAACACAATCACTGTTTTATCCAACATCGGCCGACACACTCGGTTCATCAAATCAATAAAAGCAGCTGGCATGTTAGTTAGACCAAATGACATAACGAGGAACTCATAGTGTCCATAACGCGTATGAAAAGCTATTTTAGGGACATCTTGCTCCTTCACCTTCAATTGATGGCAGCCAGATCGAAGATCTATTCTTGAGAACCAACTAGCACCTTGGAGCTGGTCAAACAAGTCATCAATTCTAGGTAGAGGATATCGGTTCTTCACTGTTAACTTGTTTAACTCTCGGTAGTCAATTGACATCCTCATACTATCGTCCTTCTTCTTTACAAACAAGACCGGAGCACCCCAGGGAGAGATGCTCGGTCGGATGAACCCTTTGTCCAACAACTCTTGCAGCTGAACCATTAGTTCCTTCATTTCAGACGGAGCCAATCGATACGGTACCTTGGCAATGGGCTGAGCACCAGGTATCAAATCGATCTGAAACTTGATCTCGCAGTCCGATGGCACAGCTGGTAAATCTTCTGGGAACATGTACGGAAAGTCACACACAACTGGTACATCAGACAATTGTGGTACTGACGCGTCCACATCCTTCACGTAAACCAAGTAGGCACTACATCCACGTTTCATGCACTTCTCTGCCACCACCATCGAAATCACTTTAGGAACCGTAGTCACTCGATCACCGTAGACCGTCACTAAACTTCCATCGGGCGCAGTTAATTGGATCGTTTTCTTGCAACACACAATATTCGCCTCATAGGCTGCTAACCAATCAATCCTTAGAACTACATCAAATCCACCTAGGGGCATCATAAGTAATTTAGCAGAGAACCTATGGCCTTCTAGTTCTATGTCACAACCCTTTATCATATTAGAAATTCTGGTTGACTTACCAATGGCAGTTTCTACATCGAAGGGCTCATCAATACTTCTACTACTAACAAGCAACTTAGCACAGAAAGCAATAGAAATGAAACCCCTACTAGCACCAGAATCAAATAATACAGAGGCACAAATTTGGTTTACTAGAAACATACCTTGCACGACATCGGGGTCCACCCTAGCCTCCTCCCGGGTCATCGTGAATGCTCTATCACTTGCCCTCTATCCTTCATTCTCGTCCTCTTCTTCGCCCCAGAACATTCGGCCCTCGGCTGCTCAGATGGCCCTCTTCACCATAATTATAGCACCTCATCACCCCACAATCTTTTGCCATATGACCGGGCCTCCCACACTTGAAGCAGATCTTGACCTCCACTTACACTCTTCATTATGCTCCCTTCCACATTTACCACCCTTCTTCGCCCTCGCACCTGGTGTCATCACCCTTCGATCATCCACCCTTGCCTTCTTGTTATTTGGAGTGAAACTACCACGACCAAATCGTTTGCCGTTCAAGTTCCTGTTGCCACCATCCTTCTTGCTCACCTCAGCCATAGTTACCTCTCTCTCATTATACAATCTCCCTGCCAAATCTACCACCGACCTAAAGGTGGTCGGGCAGAAATCATGTGCCTGCGGATATCCGCCGGCAATCCCTGAATATACCTCTTGATCTTTCTCGACACCGGCGTTACCTGATCCTGCACCAGCCTTGCCATCTCGTTGAACTTGTGGTGTATTGCTGATGGGTTATGGTTCCGCCTCTAGCTGCAGGAACTCCCTCTCTATCTAGTCGAGCTCTTAGTGAGGACAGAATTGCTCAATCACCATCTTCTTCAGTTCTTCCAACCTCATCTTTCCGATTGCCCTGCTGCCCTTGTCTTGGACAATATTGTCCCACCAACATAAAGCCGAGTCTACAAACGAGTGAGTGACGAACTTCACCTTTTGGTCTTCCCTACACTCACTAATCTCCAGCACCACCTCCATTTCTCTCACCCAACGGTCAGCAGCAGCAGCATTACCATTTCCATCAAAAGTTGGGGGTTCGCATCGCTGGAATGCCCCGTAGTTGTACCCCTTCATGGTTTCCCGCACGGCCACCTCCTCCTCATCACTGGAGGCCGCCATCTCAGTGTTTAGTTCTTCCCCTTCACCATGATCTCTCTCACCCCTCCTTCTCCCAACAGCTTTCTTTCTTTTTCCCTCCTTCCCTTTTTTCTCATCCTCTATCACTGCACGGATGACCTCGGTCACCACAGATGGTAGGATCGTCTGCATGACCTATTGGACTTCCCCCACAACTACCTCCTTCACTGAGGCACTCAAGTTAGCACTCTCATCACCGCCCTCCTGGTGATGAAGCTCGGGCTCAGCAGGAGCCGTCTTAGTAGTCCTAGTCTTGTTCCTCATAAGATGTGGTCCAGCACCACGGCCACCCCGTACTCCTCCTCGTGAAGCCTTTGATGATCAAACACCAGCCATCCTCTAAAAATTATAAGATTCAAACACCAACACAGTCATTCAAGGTAATAGCTCAGTTTATGTCAAGTATAGTAAGTCCCTAATTAAAGTGGCCAGTTGTGATTAGCCACTTATATTACTCTTCATCCCCCGAGTATTTCCTATCCTGACTACATCAGTACTCAAATCTACTAAGGGCACATAAATCAGATAGCACACGCACATAATACCGATTAACATTTAACAAAAGAAATACCTGATGGCACGTAGCTACTTGGGGTGGCATCCCTCCTTTCAGTCCCATTCTCAGTTTAAGTTTAGGTTTTTTAAAATATTTACCCATTTCTTTTAAACTTTGGCCCTGATACCAACTTGTATGGCCCTGTTCCCGGAAACCTCACAGCTGGCCAATCATAGCATTAATTATATGAAAACATATACATATCGTAAAACATCGCAGCAGAATTAAAATTTTCAAAAGCCATTCTATAACGCCCGGAATAAAGTCGAAACGAGTCAGTTAATAATAATGGGCTTAGCCGAGATTATTTAAAGAAAATAAGCGGGAAATGGAGTATGGACCGACTAGACCTCGCGGGTTATGTGCTCGGCGAGTTTAAGGTCCCGGGAACGCCCAGTATATATAAACGGATCAGCAAGAGCCACTCTCATTTGCAACTCAACACCCAACTTTAAGAGAGAGAGTGTAGAGAGAGAAAGTGGTGATCCAAGGCTTGGTTGATCAAGAGATTGAAGATCGGTGTTTGTGGGAATCCAAAAAACAAGAAAAGACCAAGAATCCAGGTAAGAAACACCGTTTTATCAGTTCTTTAACCCGGATTATAGGGTTTTGGGTTTTTGAAAGTGGCAAAGAATCACCCAAAACTCATGTTTTTGTGTAAGAAAACATGTAAGAAGCTTAGATATAGCTTCTTGGGTGATAAACCAAAGTTTTGGGTGTAAAAGATTGATGTTTTGGGTAAAAAATGGGTTGGTTCGTAATTTCAGCCCGTTTTGCGAAACTGGATGTTCATCCAGCGAAATTATGTAGTCGTCCAGTGAAACTATGGATCTTCCTGCGAAACTATAGTTTCGCAGTCTCGCAGACTTGAATTTCCATCGAAAGTTGGGCGAAACTGGCAGCGAAACTGGCAGTGAAGATGCCAGCGAAACTGCCAGCGAAGGTGGCAGCGAAACTGCTGGCGAAACTAGCAGCGAAACTGCTAATCATGCAGCGAAATTAGCAGCGAAATTAGGCAGAAATTAACCCCTTTGAGTGTTAACTTATCTGCAGGCTGTGTAGTGTGACCCTTGCTTAGAAAGCTTGATTGAGAAGCTACTCGTTGAGTCCAGGTGAGTTCTAGATCCCCTATTTTAAAGGTTTTAAACTTGTTTGGGGCTGGAAATGCATACTGAATATATATGTTTAAAATGTCCAAGAATTTAAAAGGTTTTAACAGGAAGATCGATTTTTCCCAGCCAGGGGCGTTGCCCCTTGGACCCCACTAGGGGCTGCTGCCCTTAGGACCCCGCTGTCAGGGGCTGCCGCCCCCGAACCCCCGCTGCCCCGCGAAGGGTCGGTTATGTTTTTATGTTGAACGTATGTGAATGGTTGATGCATGATGTTTATGATGATGTGTGATGGGGTATGTGATGTTTATGTGATGCTATGTATGAATGTGTTATGTTGACTTTATGTTCCTATTATGTATTATTCCATGACTTACGTGTTATGAGAATGAAATGAATGAAAAGTATTATGTAACGTAAAGCGGAAAGTAATGATGAATGAAAAGAGGAACGTAAAGAATGAAAGAATGCATGCATTAATGAAGGGAGTAATGAAAGTCTTGCAAGCAATGTATGGAGGTTCACACCAATGAAGGGAGTTAGCTCAACTGTGTGCGGGTTAGCTACCCCGGAAGGATGCACACTAGGGGTCTAGTCTTTGTGACTGACCATACGTATGGGACCATTGTCACTTGCCCCGGTGCTGGTGCCCGCCTAGTGCATGATGTTTGAAGTCTATTTATAGTCTTCGTCCCAGTACCCACCTTGTGCATGATGTTTGGGGTATAGCACATGGCATTGTTCCAAATAATGATACCCCGGTGCTAGTGCCTGCCTAGTGCATGATGTTTGAAGTCTATTTATAGTCTTCGGCCCAGTACCCGCCTTGTGCATGATGTTTAGGGTATAGCTCGAGGAATTAGCCTGGAGCATAGAGAAGTGAAAGAATTAATGGACGAATGAAAAGTACGATAAGAAACAGAATGAATGAATGAAAGTTGACGATGATGGAAGATAATAATAATATTATCTATGTGTACGTATGATGTATGATCGCAAATGAATGTAAAGAACGGTTTTAAACGAAAGAAAAGTATTTTATTTATAAAACTAGAACTCACTCAGCAACGCTGACTTTTATGTATTTTCCAGTTGGCAGGTAATGTTACTGAGGATGGCACGGGGCAGCTACTTGGCGTTTTTGGGATGGCATCCGTTGTTTAAATTATGACATTTTTGCATTGTAATGCGAACAAACAACATTTTGTAGCCATTATGAATGTTTGTATTATTTTTGCAAAAGGAATGAATGAAATAATTTTAAATTATTCCACTGCATTGTTTTAGTACGCCTAAATATATGTTTTATGTTTTATGTGCAATGATTGACTAGCTGTAAGAGTTCCGGGAACGGGGCCTTACACATTCATTGCATTAATATTTAATGTTGCCAAATAATACAACAATGTATTTTAGAGTTACAAAAGGTTCAATTAGTTGCATTACAAAACAACAAAATCATCGTTTCACGAATGGATGCCAGTCATGCCTACCAAGTAGCTTTCCCCGCGTGCCATCCTCAGCAACAATTACCTGCCAACTAAAAATGCATAAAAGTCAGCGTCGCTGAGTGAGTTCTAGTTTTAAAAGCATTAAAGTACCTTGTTTATAATAAAATATCATTTTCCTTAAAATACGTCCTTTACATTCGTTCATGAGCATTCATTGTACATACATCAAGGTATTTGTTTTGAACTTTTACATTATCTTTTACTTCTATCCAGATCCTGTCATAAGCTATGCCCCATCATTATGCACGAAGCAACCACCTTTTGGGGTCAAGCGACAAGGATCCCATTTTCGCACGTCTCGATCAGTCACAAAGACTAGCCCTCCTGTATGTGAACCCTCATGGGTTAAATCGCACGTTATATAGCACACAGTTAAGCTAACAACTCTCAATGAGTTGTGAACCTCTCTAAAAATTTTGCTTGTAGACTTTTCATTCATTCGTTATGTTCCACTTTTCACTATCATTAACCTTTCACTTCATTTATGATAATACTTTACGTATACGAGCGTAATCACACCACGTAAAGTCACATAAGAATACGTAGTATGGAACTTAAGAACATACCATAATCATGCATAACATCAACACATATAACCATCAAAGCATCCCAGAGCTTAAACCTTAAAATTCCTATTTCTCAAAATCTCAGAAATTTTCTAAGTCTTTTAGGCGCATGAGCACTATGCGGGCGTATGAGCACTATGCGGGCGCACCAACACTTAGGTGTATGGGAACACTTAGGTGCATGGGAACACTTAGGCGCATGGGAAATTCTAGGCGCATGTGGACACGTAGGCGCACGGGAAGTTCTAGGCTATGAGGACACTTAGGCGCATGGGAAGTTCTAGGCGCATGGGGACTATTTGGGTGCATGAACTACACTTAGTTACTTGGGCAGTGGGCGCATGGGCACTATTGGGGCGCATGGGGTGGAACTTAGTCTTTTTGAATAAGTATCAGGCGCATGAGCCTACCACTTAGGCGCATGAGCATACTTAGTTTGAAACTTACACTGTCCAGACCCAAATCATCATCCTAAATGGTTCTCAACCCATAACTAACTTACAAGGCACCTAAAATAAGTATAAAACCATACAACACAACCAACCATACACAAACATACATACGGTTAGCATACATATAAGTTGTAAAATGTTTTATATGCATTTTCAGCCCCAAAATACCTTTAAAACAAGAAAACCGGGGATCTAGAAGACACCTAATGCAGCCTTCAAGTAAAACTCCACCGAACTTGAGGGCACAACGAGTCCAAACACCTAAAAACCCAACAAAACACACAACCAAGCACGAAGAACACATAAAAATCGGTTTTAAGGTTGAAAACCCAACAAAACCAAACCAAAAACACAAAGAACGCCTACCTACGAATTTTCAGCTTCTTCTTCTTCAATAACCGAGAGAAACTCTGTTCTTCTTTCTTGTTTCTTATTCTAGTCGAAAAGCCGAAGGTGTAAAAGGCAGTGACATGGGCGGCCATGCCTTTTAAATATTAAAATAATAAGGTTTGTACTTTTTACAATTTGGCCCCCTCCACTAGTGCTCCATTTTTTTTATCTTCTTAATACTTTGCTTTTCCTTTGTTTTTGACAAAATTTTGGGTGTTACACTTACATGCCTTGATTGATATGACAGCATGTTAAGAAAATCATCAGGATTGAAATTTTAACTCTCTGTAGTATCTCTTGGTGGATTAGAAAACTCAAGAACTGAAACAATACGAGTCTTAGTAACTGGAACTTGGACAGAACTTTAAGTAACATGTACATCAACCATAGGAATCTCTAACTAATAGATTTTATAATTACAAGACTCGTTGGCTTCCTAATAAGACTTCCCCTTCCATGACCTTTTCCACGGCTACTATTAACCTTTATTTTTGCCATACTTTTCTCCCTTTTGGTATTGAGGGAATCCTTAAGCACATAATCTTTATCTCTTTCTTCTTTAGATCTTTTCTGAGCACCAGATGGAGGAGGAAACACTGGTCTCTATTACAGAATATAAGGGAACTTCACAATGTAGGGATTGAACCTAGAGGCTCGGAAAATCAAATCAAGATTATGAAGATCAAGTCGTGCGAGAACCTAAAGTTGCCACGCGAGAAGTACATCTCGTGCGATAACTATGCGAAAAGTTCATAGTTTAGTATAAATACTAGTTAGTTGATGTAATTTAGAGAGCTTTTGTCACTTTCCTGATTTCGGTTGTAATTGTAACCATTCAAATCAGAGAGCATTATACTTCAAATTTATTTAAATTCTTGTTAATCTAATTCTATTCTAATCTTATTGATGTGATGATTATATTATATGTTATTATCACGAGATCGATCTGATTGTTTAGTGTTGATCCTTACAATTGATATTAGAGCTTTGTATGCACTAGATTGATTGATTTGAAGATTGAAGAGTGTTTTGGAAATGTTCTTAAGCTTTGGATTGCTCAACTTTGAATATCTACTTGATTTCTGCTGTTCTTGATCACTTTTAAAGATGTTGAAAGCTATTGTGTTGTTAATTGATGATTTGATGGTGTTCATGTGATTAAACGAGCTAAATTGAATCAATTAGAGACACTTAGGATCAAAATTTAAACCTAAATCTTTTAACCAATTTGGTGAAAGATTGAAGTTGGAATCATCGAAATTAGGATGAAATAAATCAGGCGAAAACTTGCTAATCGCATGCGAAAAGCTCTTATTCGCGCGAGAAGTTTGTGATTCGCAAAAGTTTGTTTAAAATTTTGTTACAAAAGATTCCTTTTGCGTGAGAAGTTTACTTTTCACAAAATTCAGTTAGAAAAATAACCGCTTGAAAAGTTGGTGTTTGTTCACGCGAAAAATCTGATCTTCACGTGAAAACTTCAAGTTTAAAATTCTTTGAAAAGTTTGATTTCTGATTTTCAAGATGGCTAATCTAAAGCACATCACTGCTACCATAAACATCGATAATGAAATTGGAACAAGCACGAAACCCCCGAGACTTCTCAGTGAATAAGATTATCCCGACTGGGTTTATCGTTTCGAGAATCATGTTATATACACTAAACCCCGGATGATGCAGTCAATCAAATAATGTCCATATATCGCTGTGTATAACAATGATAAAGGAGAACTGGTGCCTAAACCAGAACACCTCTGGGATGAGGAAGACATGAAGAAAATTGAGCTTGATGACAAAACATATGCTGCTATCACCATGGCACTTACTACTGAGATTGCATAAATGTTCAAAGATTATAAAAAAGTAAAAGATTTATGGGATGCGATGGAGGAGCAGATAATGGGTAATAAAGATATGAGGGAGAGCCGAAAGGACTTGTTGAACCCATACTTTAATATGTTTCACCACGTACTTGGTGAAACTTTAGAGGCTCAAATGTCTTGGTTTGTTAAGCTGATAACCAAGATGAAACAAGCTGAAATTACTTTGGAGAATATTTCTATAAACAAAAAGCTGTTAAACTCTATGACATAATGTTGGAACAGTAACTGCACTACCATCAAGAGAACCAAGGATCTGTTAACCTTGTCCCTCAGCGATCTAATTTCAACCATCAAGTCATATGAAATGGATGACATGGATAGAGCTGCTAAATACATAAACACAATAGGAGCTGAAGCATCAGCATTATATGCAAAATTGG
This sequence comes from Flaveria sonorensis, assembly GCA_025506505.1. Taxonomy (NCBI): domain Eukaryota; kingdom Viridiplantae; phylum Streptophyta; class Magnoliopsida; order Asterales; family Asteraceae; genus Flaveria; species Flaveria sonorensis. Next base: position 27,055,291 of record CM046439.1, on the reverse strand, counting down.
TTAGCAATCCCAATTCTTATGTCAGCTATTCCTAGTTGTGTCAACAGCAAGCAACCAATTCTATTAAGCCTAATGTTAAGGATCCATCCATGCCACTGTTTCAAACCTCTCATCAAAACCATTACAATCCAGTACAATCTCAACCACAACCTCAGATTTATCCACAAAGTCAATCCATTCAAACTTCACAACAAGCATTTGTTGTAAATTCCCACTCAAACAAGCAAACCATTCAAATAGCTGAAGAGCATCCGGCTCTATTCACTACTTTCATGAACAGCTATGAAGCTTTTAGGTCTGGAAGACTAAGTGTACCCAATGTCTTATTTGATGCTTTGCAACAAGTTAATCCAGATGATGTTGAAGAAAATGATATCAAGTATCTGATGGCTATGGTGGTGTATCGAGTGAAAAATTTTGCAAGAAGAAGGAGAAGGAAGATGTTTGGTCTAAACAACTCGAGTAAGATTGGGTTTGATATATAAAGTTTGAGATGCCATAACTATGACAAATCCGGTCACTTTGCAAGATAACGTGCTGAGGGAAGGTCAAATCAAACTGATATTAGAAGGTAGATGGTAATGGTGGAGGTAGAGTCAAAAGGAGATAAAGCAAGAACATCAAACAACAAAGCTCTGGTGTCTCAGACCAATGAAGAATATGAATGGTCAGACCAGACAGAGATTCTGGATACAAATCTGTCTATTGCTTTGTTAGCTGAAATTAAAACTTTTGAGGAAAGTGTTCATGAAAATATACTTGCTGAGTTTTTGTCTGATGATTTGATAAAGGGAATCTTTGCTGAAGAAGTCTGTGAGAATATTGAAGAGGTGGTTAATGAAAAAGCTGTTGAGATTACTCTAGCTTAATCAAAAGTAACATTAAAGAGAAAGGAAGAAGTTGAAAGAAAGACTATTGAGTTTATTGCGGCTAAAGATAAAACGACTGTGAATCTTGTTGAGGAAACTCCAGCACATGCTTGTGATGAAAATGTCAATGTTGTTGAGATCACTCCGGCATCCAAAGCAGAAGAAAAGATGCAACTGAAAGTCTTCATGGTAATTGTCATACCTGAAGAGAAGAATAATCAAGGAGAGACTGAAAAGGTACTTAATAATCTTTGTTCAAATACATGTATAGAATAGGTTCAAAGATACAGTGTTCACAACGAACGCTTGATTTTAGAAGTTGAAAAACTTCAATATCAAGCTCGTAAATATAAAAATGATGAGAAAATTTTTAAAGAAAAGATAGAAGGATTAAACAAATCGATTTATCAATCAAAATTGAATCTTCATGATAAAGATTTTAACAAATAGGATTTGACAACACGTAATAATGAACTAATTTTAGAAATCAATAAACTGAACAGTGAACTCTTATCTTCAAAATTGACTCTTGAAATATTTGAGTGGTCCATAAACGTGGTTGAAGGTATAATCAAGTCTTATATGACTCAGAAAATTAATGGGGGTAAAAGTGGAGTAGGATATTATGATATAGCACCACCAATTAATCATGATTATACATGTTTACCATCATCAATGACCACTTCAGATGAAGAGACCTATGGATTAGGTTTTCAACCAAAGTCAGACTTAATACCCCCTGTCAGTGTTTCATTGACTATTGACCCTATCATAAAAACTAAAATTAAAATTAATCTTGACAATTCTTTTGCAGAAAGTGTGAAAAAATAAGGGTTGGTTGAAGATTGGTAAATTGATGATGAAGTTGATTTTAAGGAAAATAAAAGTTGTAATGAAAAATCTTCATGTAACTCATCATCAGTTATCAATGAACTTTTAGATGTTTTTATTTCTACAAATATTTGCTCAAAATGTCTAACAAACAAAGGAAACTGAAATCAAAAATAGATTTTAAGGACAATGAAGGAAAACGAGTCACAACATAAGAGTCTGACTTAAAAACTAATTTCAAGAACAGATTTGTTTCAAAAGGAAACATTGATAAGGAAGATCATATTTTTAATGAAACTAATGAAAATTTCTTTAAAATAAGTCTCCTCTTAGTGCTAACTCTATGAAACAAGATTTTTGTAGATCATGTATCAAAGACACTTCTCCCATTCCAGTACCTTCAACTCATGTAAGGCCCCCTTCCCGGGAAACCCCACAGTTGGTTATTCATAGCACATTACACATTAAAATATATTGAGTAAGAAAGCATGATAGTGGAATAGTTACACAAAAACCATTTCATGCATTGATAATAACTTTTGCCAAGAAATACATTGTTGTTACAAGTTTCAAAAGAACATTTAGTTGTATTACAAGTCAAAAATATCATCTCTGCTTAACATGGATGCCAGTCTTTATTTGCCAAGTACCTTCAACCTGATGCCATCCCTAGCTACTTCATTATCTGCCAACTAATATGTATATAAAAACTCAGCGTTGCTGAGTGAGTTCTAGTTTTGATAATATAGAAAATATACATTTTATAAGCTTCACTGGGTGTTCACCCATCATTATACATAATCATTCGTTAGAGGTTCTTTATCTTTCTTTCTTTCATTATCTTTCTCTTTCATTAACTAGGATTGCACAAAGCAAGAGCCTACATTGTTGGTTGGCAACAGATGCCGAACCCCTGTCGGCAAACGTTTATCATGGTAGCTAACCCATCGACAGTTGACCCACACTATTAGGCACGAAGCCTGCTTATGAATACGGGTCCCTTTCATCATAAATTGGTCAATCACAATGATTAGACCCCAGATGTGCATCCTCATGGGCTGAAACAACCGCACATCAGTTGAGCTAACGACAACATGCTCGTGCACCTCTATTCACTGTGCTTGCAAGGATTTTCATTCATCATAAGGGCCTGGGGGTAATATTCATTAGGTTACACGATCTATCTTTTATTCCTTTGTGACCACTTATTTATGAATAATACTTTTAAGTTATCCATTTTCTTATAATCACATATAATAAAATAGTAAATATTATCCATAACAACAGCCCTTAAGAAAAGAATAAAACATTAAAAAAATTAAACATACATAAACTTCCATTAAACATAACTACTTAGCACTTAAACTCTATTCCCAAATTTCAAAATAAACCTAAGTGTCCACAGCGCATGAATAAGGTATACAACGGATGACTTAAATACTAAGTGTTCACAGCGGACAGCCAAATTCCACAGTGCATGAATGTAACACTAAGTGTGTCCACAGCGGATGACTAAAACATTACAGGTGTCCACAGCGGACGGCCAAGTCCACAGCGGACACCCAAGTCCACAGCGGACGACCAAGTCCACAGCGGACAGTCTAAATGCCTAAGTGTCCACAATGGACATGCAATGTCACACCAGACATGGAAGTCCATAGCAGACAGTCTAATTGTCTTAGGTGTCCATAGCGGACACTTTAGCCATGCTCAAGTGTCCACAGCGGACGGCTAGTGTCCATAGCGAACACCAAGTCTATCACCTGCGATTAAACCTATGCAATTCCTAGTCCCAAATATCATTTCTAAACATAGCCTTAGCATAGATCAATCAAGATACACACTTAAACATAACAAACAATCATTCAACATCATGGAAATCTTTAAAAGACATACATTTTCGTAAAAAGTCATTTTAATAGTGGAAAACATAGTTTTGCCGAGTAACATCATTTTTCAGTACACATATCAGCCCTAACAAGTAGAAAACAAGTAAAAGAGGTGATCTAGACCTCACCTTAAATAGCTTTTGAGTAAACCACCTCAAACCCGAGAGCAACCTGAGTTCTAGCACCTAAACACACGAAAACAAGCAACTAAGCACATAGAACTCGGTCCAGAAGCTGGAACCCGACTGAAACTGAGAAGAAACACCTTAAAATTTACCTTCTTGAAGATTTCTTCTACTTCTCTCTCTAGAATCAGATGCAGCTTCTTTCTCTCTCTTTAGCAGATAGTTTGAGTGCATGAAAGAGGGGGTATGGGAGGCCATATCACCTTTTTGACCCATTATGGGCAGGTTTGACCCTTGCACGCTTTTAACCGCCTTGCTTTTGAAATAATTCCCTTTTTCTCCCTTACTTTCTTTTCTTTTCATCTTTCTAAAATTTTTTGGGCGTTACAACTCAAAAGGATAAAGCAACAGTTCATGCCTCATCGGCTTCAGATATGAATCAAAAAGTTCGAAAAGATACCTCAAGTGTTTCAGAATCATCTAGAGCAATTCTTTATGAAAGAGAGAAAAGAGAGACTGTTAAATAATCATAAGGCTAAAGAAATACTAAAGCCAGATTCTATGATGACTATGGAAGTTATCATAAACAGTTTGTGTGAAATACACGAGAATCAAATGCATATAATAGAATGTGTTGTTATGTATATGGAAAGCCAAATCATAGGGTTAGAAATTTCCATCATCAACATCCACTATCAAGTAAACAAAGATTTAACAACTTAATTTCAAACAATAGAAAACAATTCTTTTTAAATATCAAATTCAAAAGGAACACAACTCAGTCAAATTCTTTACATGTTGATGATAGCAATCTACTCCAATTTAGACCACTTTAAGGAAAATGGTTACACATCTGATCAAACCAATTCAAAAATTAAAAATAAAAGAAAAACAATATGAGCATGATATTGTTGAAAATTATGTCATCCATGATAAAAGAAATATGAAATTACAATCTGTATCATATTTGGATGAAAACAATATGCTCAAGTCAACCATCGCTTGGGTTCCTAGACATGAATAAATTAATTCATATATGCAGGAACAACAAATGCAAGTTATCAAAAGTGTTTGGCATGTTGACAGTGGTTGTTCAAGGCACATGACCGGTAATATATCTTCGTTAAACAACATAAAACCTTACAACGAAGGATATGTTATATTTGCAGGAGATAAAAGTGGTAAGATTATAATGAAAGGTATAGTTTCTAATGGTGTGTTAAGTTTTGAAGATGTCAATTTTGTTGAGTGACTTAAACACAATTTGCTAAGCATCTCTCAAATTTGTGACAAAAGGTATTCAACACATTTCACTGATAAAGAATGTCTCATTCTAAAACCCGGATTTGATTTTGTTAAAAACACCGCGAGACAAAGACACATACTTACTTGACATGAATGGTTCACATTCATTTGTAACTGCGTCTTGATTATTTTCTACAGCTTTGGAAAGTGATTCAATGTTATGGCATCGTCGTCTTGGCCATGTAGACATCAAAAATATGAACAAGTTGGTTAGAGGAAATCATGTTGTAGGCCTACAATTGAAAGAATTTCAACTTAGTGAACATTGCCTGTCTTGATCAAAAGGCAAACAACATAAACTTCCAGATAAACCAGTTACTCATACAAAAATTTAATCCATCCTTCAACTATTACACATGGATTTATTTGTTCCGGTTAGCGTTTTGAGTTTAGGATGTCATGCATACTGCTTGGTTATTACTGATTATTTCTCCAGATTTATATGGGTTTTCTTTTTAGCAACCAAAGATGAGACACCTCATTTATTGATAAAGTTCATGACCTTAGTGGAGAATCAGACAGACAAAACCATCAAGTGCATTCGAAGTGATAATGGAAGAGAGTTTTGCAATCATACTTTGAATGAATTTGTGATTCTAATGGGATAGATAGACAATTCAGTTCTGCGGGAATACCCCAACAAAATGGAGTTACTGAAAGACAAAACAAAACTTTAATTCACGTTGCTAAAACAATGTTATCAGCAACCAAATTACCTTTATTCTTTTGGGTTGAAGCTGTTAACGCTACATGTTATGTTTAGAATCGTGTGTTAATCATCAAAAAACAACATATGACTTCTTATGAAATCTTTTTCAAACATAAACCCAAATTCAATATTTTAAATCATTTGGATGTTGTTGTACATTGTTAAACATGTTTGATTCTAAATCAAAATTTGATGAAAAAACTAATGAATTCTATTTTGTTGGATATTCAGCCAACAAAGTTGCATATTGGGTTTATAATAAAAATTCTAAACAAATATTTGAGTCATTTGATATAGATTGGCATGAATCTAATAAAACAGATGCAGGTTCTGCTCCTTCATGGATATACAATTATGCTTGATTATTTGAATCGTTTAATCGATCTTCAATTGTTTCTACAGCTAATCCACCTTTGGCTTCATCAATTCAAGATATTTTTTCTGATAATATTGGATCCATGTCATCTTCAGCTATAGGAAGATCTTCAGAAATACCCTCTTCTTCAAATGTTTCAACAGTTCCACAATCTATTTTTGAATCTGTAATGCCTCATTTTGATCCAGTTATTGAACAAGCTCCATAAGTTTCTGATTAGAGTTCCTCTTCTACTCAAGATGATCCAATTGATAGCATTCAAGTTTCATTTGAAGATTTATCCATTAATAATGATATTCATCAAGAGTAAGATATTGTGTATCAACTTGAAGGAGGAAACACTATTGAAGAACAAGTTGGTCATATGTCTAATTTAGACGAAGTTATTTCTGAAGATACAATTCCTCAGTTGAAAATTCATAAGGACCATGCAACTAAAGCAATCATTGGTTTGTTATCACAAGGTGTCCAAACTAGAAGTCAATCTGGTGCTATAAATACATGCTTGTGTTTATGCTTCATATCATCAAATTATGCCAAAGAACATTGAGATGGCATTAAAGGAAAATAGTTGGGTTGAGGCTATGCAAGACGAGCTGGTTGAGGCTATGCAAGACGAGCTGATGCAATTCAAGAAGATAAATGTGTGGCATCTGTGTGAACTTACAAAGGGTAAGTTACCGATTGGTACTAAATGGATATTCAATAACAAAACGGATGAGAAAGATGTGATTGTTTGCAACAAGACCAGACTTGTTGTTCAAGGATTCTATTAGGTTGAAGGACTTGATTATGAAGAAGTATATGCTCCTATTGCAAGACTATAAGCTATAAGAATTTTTCTGGTGTGTGCTTTATTCAAGAACTTCATGATGTATTAGATCAATGTCAAAACTGCATTCTTGTATGGTGAAATGAATGAGGACACCTATGTTTGTCAACCACCTGGTTTTGAAGATCCAAATCATCCTAATGATGTTTATAAGTTAGACAAAGCACTTTATGGCTTACATCAAGCACCTCGTGCTTGGTATGCCACCCTAACTGAACATTTGCTTGTAAATGGTTATACACGGGGTGCTATTGATCAAACTTTATTCTTACGAAAGACTCATGATGATCTTATTCTTGTTCAAGTATATGTTGACGACATTATCTTTTGATCTACCAATGATGATTTGTGCAAGGAATTTAAAGTTGTGATGAAAAAGAAATTTGAGATGAGCTCTATTGGGAAAATCTCGTTTTTCTTAGGTATTCAAGTTAAACAAGATGACCAGGGTATACTCATACATCAAGAAAAATATATTCACAGTAACCTAGATAAATATAAATTTCAGGACACTAAGATTGCTCCCACTGCATTGAATTCTTGTTCTACTCTAACTCCTGATCTCTCGAGTGAAGATGTTGATCAAAATTTGAATCGATCTATGATTGGATCTCTGATGTATCTCACTGCCTGTAGACCAGACATCATGTTTCCTATCTATCAGTGTGAACAAGATCAAAGTAATCTAAAGGAATCTCACATGAAAGCTGTCTAGCGGATTTTCAAATACCTCAAGGGTCAACCAACACTCGGATTTTGGTATCCTAAGACTTCCTATTTCAATTTATATACTTATACTAATAGTGATTATGCAGGATGTAACAGGATAGGAAATCAACAACTGGTGGCTGTCAATTTCTTGGAAATAGGTTGATTTCATGGCTATGCAAGAAGCAGCAAATGGTATACACATCTATTGTAGAGGCTGAATATGTCGCTGCATGAAGTTAGTTTTCTCAAATTGTTTGGATTTAGCAAAAACTTCTTGATTATGGTCTTAATATCTATAATATCAAGATTTGGTGTGAGAACACCACAGTGTTAAACATAATAAAGAATCCGATCCAACATTCAAAAACAAAACACAACGATATCCGCATGCACTTTATCCGTTACTATTTTTATCGAAAGCTTATCCATATGCAATTAGTCTCATTAGATGACAACATTGCTCATTTGTTTACCAACGCGATTGATCATTCCTGATTCGACTTTTTAGGCCAATCTCTGGCAGTGATTAACTTTGGCCAATGATTATCCATCAACGCTTTCAAAATATTTTTTTCTTATCACTTTAGTTAAAATTGTTATTTACTTTGTAGATAATTATAATTTTAAGGGAAGAAAATATGAAAATGTCTCGAAAAATATTTTGTCCTTAGGGGGAGTAAAACCAAAAAAATTTAAAAAAGAAAAAAAAAAATTTACTCATTGAGAAAATTAAAATTTTCAAGAAATTATAGGAAATGATAGTACATTTCTTGATTTTGATACATTATATCCTAAGGCTTAAAAGAAACTGACTTCGATTATGTTTGATATGTTGATAGGCTTGAGTTTCAAGACTGAATAGCACTATGATCTGTGATACACTGAAAGTAAATTATTAATGACTAAAGTGGGTTACTCATCAAGGTTTTATGATAACACTGATTTCATGCTATAACTGACTGAGAGTTATAGTCTAGTTATACTCAAGCCAATTACTGTCTAATTTATGTCTTTCAGAAGAAATATTTAAATATAAATATCAAAAGATAAAAAAGATATGAAAAGCAAAGACAAAAAGAGGAAATAAAATAAATAAAATGAGCAAAAATATGCCAAAGACCATATAGGAATAAAAGATGTCAATGAGAACAATAATAAAAGATATGTCTTACACATACATAGTATATGATAAATATTTTTCTCTTTGAGAATATGTTCTTACACAGGAGGCAAAATCAAAAGATGGCATGTAAGTCCGATTTGGCATGTAAGTCCTAAACATCTTGCTAGGGCAAAACATAAGTCCGACTGGCACATAATAAGTCCTAAAACTTGTTAATATTTTTGTTTAAAAACGTTTTTCAGGCTAGTTATGCTCTAAAAAGGTGTTATAATAACGAAAAATAATTTTGAAAGAGCTGATCAGAGGTAAAAGGTTTAAGTCAAATTGGGATGACTTGAAATCTTAAAAGTGTCTTGAAGCTGGATAAGGGTTCTATAGGATTTTTGATTGTGGGACTCATAGATTTTATACAAATTAATCTAAACATGATAAATATCACAGATTATATGTCTAAATAAAAATTAAAGTCTAAGTTTAAAGTGGACACAACATATTGACAGTCAACGTAACCAGTCTTATTTTAAATAAAGCTGCATGATGTTAATGATCAATTTCATAGAAATATGATCCTATACTTGAAAACTTATCAAAAACATTTAAGATATAAGTATAATGAGTATGCCAATTTGTTTTTCTGTTAAAATTCATTTTTTTTACACCTTGTTTTTGTTCTACAAAATTTTACAAAATTGAGGGTTCTTGGATAATTATAAACACTTAGTTAAACAAATTATTACTCATAACAAATCAAATATTTCAAAAAATAAATAAAATTAAAAAGTTTAAAATTTAAAAAAGTTCAAAAGCTCAAAAGAAGTTAAACTTCTCACGTGTGAGAAGTTCAAAAATGTACGAAAAGACTGAGTGTGCGAATACTGACTTCTTGCGCGAGAAATTAGTAACCTATATAGGGTACAGTTGTACGATAAGTATCTCATTCAAATGAAAACTCTCTGAAATTTGTACTCTCAAAATTTCTTAGTGTTTAAACTTTGTTATAGTTGATATTCTTGTTCATTATGGTCGCATAGTGTTAGTAAAGTGATTGATAAGGTAGATTTCTGATTGTTGATTGGTTTTATGTAAGTCTGATTCATGGTTGATTGTTATTGGACAAATAAACTCAAAATTGAACAAAATTAAACATATAAAAGCTTATTAAAGACCTAATCCACACTTAATGAACATGTGTTAATGGTTAAATTAGAAAGAAATTGCTTAATTTGAAATCTAAAAAATTGTACTTGTCGAGTGCGAAAAGCCATTGGAATATGAATAGACACGATAAGTTTTCAAAATGTTCAGAACCTTTCGCTTGACTTTCTGACTTTTCACGCGAATAGTTGACTTATGGTCAAAATTTGTTTTCTTGTGAACAGTTGAACTTTCGCGCGAAAAGTTAACTATTCGCATGCGAATAGTACTATTCATGCGATAAGTTCAAATTTTGTCAATTCAATTTTTTCAAAGTCTGGAAGTGTTGTGTATGAGTAACTAATCATTCTATGTCTATAATTATCTTTCAGATTGCTCGACAAATGGTTTTTAATAAAAACCATAATGCGGTAGCATTTCTTGGAGACATCCTGAAGATAAAGCATTATTCAGATCTCTGATTGATGGACTTAAGACTTCTTGGATACATCATGCTATCACTGCTAATCCCACTATATACATAGATGTGGTTGATCGGTTCTGGCTTACGGCAGCGAATAAGAGAGATGACCGGGGAGAACCTTGTATATCTGCTACGGTTAACGGGAAGATGATAGTTATTACTGCGGAGGTGATCAACGATGTCTTACTGTTGGAAGATTTGCCAAATACGCCTGTAAAGATTGATGACGATGTTGCTAAAGACTGCCTGATGAGGATGGGATATTATCACGATTACCCGTCACTATAGAAGAAATTTTTACCTCCATTTTGGAAGTATCTATTTCATGTGGTGATTCACTTCTTAAGCATCTTAAAGGCTGGGATGGATAGCCTAAGTGTAGTGTTCTGATCCTTACATGTATCACTTGTTGTTGATCTACCATACAGCATATCCAAGGCTATGTTCGTGGAGATGTAGAAGAATGTTATTGCTGCTTTGAGGAAGAAGTTCATCATGTACCCTAGATTCATACAGCTGATAATGAATGCTGCTCACCCTGACCTAGCAGTGTCTGATTTATCCACCTATGTAGTTATGGTGATGAAGAAAGACATATTCACATACTTGATGGGAGCAAGGGGGAATGCCTGGGATGGTACTCATTTTGCCAAGCTTGGCAGATTTGTTGAAGGTTATTAGGAAGAAGCTCAACAATAAGAGAATGTGGCTCCTCAAGCTAATACAGCTAGTCATCCACTAGTATTACTTAAGAGGCTACAGAAACTTCACAAGGGGTAGGCATATCAGTAGATGCTGAGATTGATTCTTGGTTTATTTTAGGAAGTGGGACAGATAGTGACTAGATTGGGAATGTTCCCTATGTGTTGCAAAAACGTCCCAGAGTGCAAGAAACTCCAACCAAACGCAGTGCTGAGGAATGAGATGTTGATTTTATTCCTAAGGATTCTCCATCTACTCAGAGGAGAAAGAAGAGGATGGCAAGGAAAAATGCTGATAGTCCACGTGGGAGGGGTAGAGGACGAGGTGTGTTACGTAAACGTCGGACCCCAATGACTATTGTGTTGACCAGTTCTGATATTCTTGTGTCAGAAACTCTAGTAATAGCAAGTGAGCGTACACCTTTAGAGACTCCAATGATTGCTATAGATTCAACAATTGTAACATCATCTATTATGCCCACTGCTGATGATGTGTTTAGCACACCACCAAGGGATCAGGGCATTAATGACAGGTTTAGCATGGACAACTTCATAAATACTACTCCTCACCCAATTTAGCATGCCGAGACTTCTTCTGATTCAACCACATGGGTATCTCTTGAGCAGAGAGTTAGTACGTTGGAGAAAAGGATGATGGAGAAGACTCACTTCTCGTGTTCCATTATCTTTTACTCATCAATGAACCATAGAAGTTGGAGAGTCGAGCGGATAACACTCTACTGATCCTGAAGGTGCTCAAGATCCTGCTGATGCTACAGAACATGATGTTGATCCTATTGTTACTGAAAGGACAATAGAGACTGTTATTGTTGATCAAGAGCCATCTTCTAGTGTTCCTTCTACGTCTACTGATGATCGACCTGTAGTTTTCTCTAGTGAGGATTTTGTAGAGCCTGAGCATGATATACCAGTTCCTGACCCTTTTAATGATGATGATGACTTAGATTTCGTAGATTAGGGGTAGTGATGAGGATGATGCTAATAATGATATTGATGAAGATAATGATGGAGATGATGGTGATGATGATAAGAAGGATGGAAAGGATGATACAGTTGACTATACTCCGTTAGATCCCACTACTGAAGAATTAAATGAGAAGGAGTTTTATACTTTCCAGTAACAGATTCTTGCTAAGGAATCGTGCAACACCCCGAAAAGCGCACCAGAAGGGCATGCGGGCGACTGAGATAATGGAAGTAGGATTATTTCCAACAATTATCAAGGAAACAAATCATGGATACCAAAGATAACTATTATTATAGAATGTTATTACATTGATCCAAAAATAAGTCTTAACTTGAAAACTAAAATAGTAATAATAAAATATTGGTTTTAAACATTAACAAGAGTTTTCATTCCCATGCATGCCTAATCACCTAAAAAACATACCCAAAAGTTTATCAGCAAAGCTGGTGAGTTCATAGGTTTATATAAAAAGGTTATAATAAGTTTCTTTATAAAAAGATATGATTATCCCAGAATCAACCCTGGATCGTCAAGGACTTGCCAGGTCCACTGACTATGATCGCAACCAAGAGCCCCATAATCAAACCAAGACAAAAAGTCCCTCAAAATCCTTTCAACATATATTCCCTCCGTACCAGACCGGTAAAACCGATCCTGAGGGGCGGTTGTCAAACCCAATAGATCTACCAATATATCTTGTGGCCCTCTAGGGGTTAGTGATTATGGAAGAGGGCAGTGTGCACAGATAACAAAACAACTCAAGGACATCATAAAGATCACATAGTTATTCCATAATTAAATCACATCACACATAAAATGTTATAGCATGTTTTTTCCCAAAATACTTAAATAAAACGTTATTTAAAAATAGGGGCTTTGAAAACTCACCTTCAAATGTGATAGAGAGATGATCTAGCAAAAACCAAACCCAAAAAATAAACGACCAATTAACGCCCTAAACACAAAGGATCTATTAATTGTCGAGTAATAAGTCTATATGTATGTTGTTTACCCAACTCACTAGACTTGTCTTGAAATTCATTTTTAAAAAGACCCGTTGGTGACTTTTGGTTTAGTTTAATAATTTGTATTATATATGACAAATATTTATTTATTAAATAAACCATTTAACCCTTAAACAAAAACCACATAACACACACAAAATAGACACATGAAAGTATATAAAAATATAACGCAAAATTTACTACATTATGTACTATACATACAACCAAACAAACAAATAAATAAATAATTAAATTAATAAATGAATAAATAAACAAATATTAATTCATAATAATATTTTATTTAGGATTAATATCCATATTTTTGCTCTACTTAAGAAATCTATTTCTTATATTATTACTTTATAAATATTACTTTTTAACACAACCAACTTGTATTAATCTTTTTAACAAATAATTAAATTTTCAGTAGTAAAACATATATAAAATTATTTTAGACAAGTTATATTTTAAAAATATGCTTTATTATGTTTGACCCAAATTTCACCCGTATACGGTGATTTTTGACCCGAAACCGCACGGTTTTACACGCATAAACCGTCATCAACCCATATATATCTTTTGACTATTTTATATGTTTAAATATGACTATCTTATACTAAACACCTTATGAAATATTTTGTTGAAAATCAGTTCCAAAACAGTCCATTATTTTTAACCCGAAATTGTCGGTTTTCGGCTTTTTCGCGCGTATAAAGTCATCACCGAAGACTTTGCTTGTTATGGGTTTGTTATATACTTAAAAACATAAGTTTTTAACTTAAAACAAAATATTATTTTCTGTCCAAAAGTGGACTTGTACATAAATACTTGTTTTAGACCCGAAAACACCGTTCTTAACGCACGCGTTTTTAAACGTAAAACGTTTGTGAGATTAAACCCAATCATTAAGACTTTTATTCTTAGTAATATTACTAACTTTTAAATTATTTTTTTACAGGTTTTGAACTTATTATTCTAGATTTTACAAAAATACTTGTCTTGTTGAGAATTAAATGTTATGAAATCATCACTGGTGGTCATGTCTCGTCTATACTTGAGTACCATTAATTTCTATCTTGTTATAATATTTTTTTAAATCAAATTCGAATAAAAACTTTACAGTTTCCAGATCATGATCATCATATACATGGACCATTTCAATCATCTCCAAACTCACAAGTGAAGAACAAATCAAGAACAAAAATGTAAACCATACATACATATACACGATTTTTTACATACATATATAATCCAAATCATAGATTTTATCTAGTATTCTTAGTTTTTATTTCAACAAAACATACATTAAAAGATCAAAAGATTTCAGATCATTATCACCATTATTCGTGGATCATCTTTATAAAATCAAGAGCAAGATGGGTTCAAGAACATCATTCTCTACATACAATCATGGATTACGTATTTTAATCATTTGATAGACTCCTTTTGGAGATGGGTTTCTTATGATATTCATAACCTCAAATCAAATTTTGATCATCTTGCAAGCATGTGAAAATCAACAAAATGTTAAAAGATCATCAAAACATAAAATCATCACACACACAAACTTATGGCATACACACACATGGTTTTAGAACACATTTTCTTGATTAAAACCTTTGTTGGAACCTTGGATTTCAAGAAAAGCTAGTTTTTGATGAACAAAACTTGCAATAGTCATCCAAAAGTTATGTTGCATGAAATAAAAGTTAAAGGTTAATACCAAAGATGAACAAATTTTGAAGATTCAAGAATGATTTCTTGAAGATTTCTTCTCCCTTGAGTTGGATTTATGCAATGTTTTGCTCCAAGCTCATAAGGGATCCATGAAATCAAGTAATCAAAGCTTGAAACAAACTTTGGATGATCAAAATCAAAGGATTGGGGGCTGTTTTTGATGGTTTCAGCCAAAATTTAAAGAGAAGGAAGAGGAGAGTGTGTAGGTGAATTCTAGTGAGAGAAAGGGTGGGTTGAGTGTGTGTAAAAGATGGAGTGTGAAGTTGTTTATAAAGAAATGATTAAGTATGGTTAAAGTAAGTTAATCATGTGATTATATTGATGATATGGCTGGTGGATCTCCAAGTGAGATGCCACCCAGTGTAAGGCGGGTGTCGGTCTCGTTAAATTTTTTTGTAAAAATCTTAAACGTTCGGGTTTTTATGCGAAAATTTTATATAAAATCAAAGTATTAATTTGAAACTTTCCAAATATTAACAATATTTAATAATAGTGACAAAAATTCAAGAATAAAAATATACACGGTATAACACAGTATGCAACGGATTGTACGTTACAACAAGGCAATATTTTTAAAAGTCTTAATTTTACGCGATAAAGGTAAATAATAATTATTATTATTTTTCATGAATAATAATATTTTCACTTAAGATATATTAAATCATAAAAATCAACATATATTGACCAAATATATTTAACCGAATTATTACCAACGCTCGTTAAAAGTTTTATCGCTACGCGACCCGATAATTCTCAAAATTACCAATTATAAAATTTATGCACAAAGGGGATTTGCTAGACCTTAAATGGCCTTAATTATCATAAAAATAAGTCTTTTGATGCATTTAATTATTTTATCACATTTTTTTACGTACGGATATTAACCTGGAACCACAGGATGTCACAAATTGGATGAAGATTTAGGTCCTTTTGATGATTTGGAAAAGACTATAGATTACATGTATATGTTTGGGAATAGTCTTAAGGAATTATTTTTAGACATTTTGATTAAAGAATGAGAAATAGATGGTGAGACTAGTGCCCAAGAGACAACTGACAAGATAGCAGATCTAACTAGTGAAGGTGTTATACGTCTGGTTGGAAATATTACTATTGAAGCTCTTCCACCACCAGCTTATGTACGTGCTTAGACATTCAAAACCTTTCACAAGATACAAAAACTCAAAACCTATTTTTAGTTGGGTGTACGATGCTAACAAGAACATGTATGTGGTAAAGATAAGGGCTGAAGCTATCAAGACCGGCACGATTTCCATACACTCAGAGCTTCAGATTTATGCTATGGGTCGTGTTCCATTTATTATTCTGAGCAATTATGGAAAGGGTAACCAGATAAGAAACATTGTCAGGTTAGCGATCTAAGTTTGATCAATTAGAGATGAATTGCAGCGGAATTGGAACAAGAATTAGACAAATATAGCAAGAACACAATAGATATTCAATGGAACAGTACACGGTTATAGAGAAATAGGGTTTTCTGCAAAAGGGATAATATCATTCATGCACAAATGCTTCGGTATGGCGGCTGCTAAGCTTTTCCGGGTTCACTCAGCTGTGCGTCGCACCTTACAATTAGGTCAACATTCCTTATATAAAGGAATGTGACGTCTGCTGATGTCACTTGATAGTGACATCTAACAGAATTTTTACAAACAACTGAAAGTAAGCAAACTACTGAGAATGTTCACAACAACTGAGAACATAGAGTATGCTAAGTACAAGATGAAACTAAAACTACTGAAACTAAAAGTACTGATTACAAGAAACATAAAACTACTGAAAGGAAACCATCACAACTACTGAAGAGGTCTTCTTCAGCTGTTGTGACAACATCTGAAACTTGGTCTTCAGTCTTTGTCTTCAGCTTTTGTCTTCAGACTTTGTCTTCAGTTCTTTTCACTTTAGACTTTGTCTTCAGCTCTTTCACTTCAGACTTTGTCTTCAGCTCTTTCACTTCAGACTTTGTCTTCAGACCTTGTTATCAGTTGATGTCTTCAGCTGTTGCAGACTACTTCAGTTGTTGTAATGTCTGTGGGACTTAAAGGTTTTTCTGATCAGGCTCATTGGTTCTTTTGGTCCAACAAACTCCCCCTGAACCAATGCAGCCAAAACCTTTAAGCTTATTGAGGTCCCACTTATTCTTGGCAGAAATACTCTCTTGATCAGCTTCAGAGATATCAGATAAGCACAGGCCAGGGAACAGGTTTCAGTAGATGTGAATGTCAAAGGATGGAGGGGAACTCTGTCTTGAGGAACTGGACACAGAGCTGTTATCCCAACCATGAAACCTACTTCCCATTGATGAGTCTATAAGACTCTCTGACGTAGGCCTCAAGGAGAACAACTTGTTCCTCCTTAGTGAGTTCTTCTGCTTCTCCTTCGAAGAAGAACTCTGGGCCATAGTACTCTGATAGGTACTTTACCGTCTTTCCATTTTCAACTCAACAGTTGTTATCTCTCTGTAAGCAAATTCATCTGGGTGAGTCCCTTCTAATAACAACTGGAGTTCATTTTTCTTGATCTCTTCAAGCCTCTTGTATAACAACCCCTTCTTGACCATTTTGTTCTCCATTAGAGTTTGAGGGGTCATCTTTGACTTGTAGGCTCTCTTGAAGTCTTCAAGTATCTCCCAGGGTGAGACTACAATGGCCAACATAATAACAGCATCTATGGTCTTTCTCACTTGGCCATTGTATCTACTTGGTATGGATTTCTTATGAATTCTAGAACTAACCCTGGGGTCTGGCCAAATCCTTACTCTCTCCTTTTGATATTGAAAGGTATACCTGAGAGCATACAGCCTTTGAGCGTGTTTCTTCATGGCTTGTATAGATGATGACTGAGGAAACTCTTTGTCAACCATCTTCAAAAGTTGCTCATCGTGCTGTTTCTGCTGTTCTTCTTCTTCAATCTTAACTTTCACCATTTGCCTCTGAAAGTCTGGTGTGATCATTTGTTGACTTCTGGGCTCAGGTATTTTTAGAACAGCAGAGATTGGCAGACTGTCTTCTTCATCATCTTCTTCTTCTTCTTCTTCCATCCTCAACACCCTTCTCCTCCTTCTGGGTGCATCCTTGGATGTGGTTTGAGGTGGTTTTTGGGGTAAGGGAGTTGGTTTTGAAGGTTGAGTTGGTTTAAGTTTAGGTTTAGGGATTGGTTTGGAGAGTTGTGGGGTTGGTTGTTTTTGAGTGGGAGTTTGGGAAGGCTGATCTAGCATTTTTGTGGTAAGTTTGGCTTTGGAAAGCTTGGCCATATCAGATCTCTTCCCAGCACCTGCTTCATCTAAGGCTTCGATAATCAACCCTTTATTGAATGCTTCAGAAGCACAGATTCTGGTGGTTATTGCCAGAATACTGTCTCTGGTCCATGATTTAATCTCAATTAATGATCTTCCCAAGTATTTTGCAATAAACCTGATCATTATCTCCAACCTCTCCCTTTCCATCACACTGTAACTGGCCCATCTCTCTTGTATCTCTTTAATCTCCAGCCTTCTGATCTCAGTGTCTAATGTAGCTGTATCAAAACCCTGTCTGAAGAGTTGGTCTATTATTTTGTCCATTGATCTGCTGTGAGCTTCATCAGCTTCTTTAACCAGATCATCCAATGATTTCTCTTCATCAGGCTTTTGAGTTTCAGCACTTTTCTTTCTCTTGTATGTGATCAGCTGTTTTTCCTTTTCTAACTCCTTTTCTTTCTCTTGTTGTTTCTCATCTTCCACTCTCTTTCTCTTTCTTTCTTTCACTGCCTTAGACTCCCCCTTTTTGGGTGCATTGGGTTCAGGGGTTTGAATGGCAGAAAGCTTCTTTTGCACAGCATCATCAACAAGTGTTTGTAGATTTGAGGAGATCCTCTCATCAATGGCTTTATGCACAATCTCATTGATGATGGGAGTGATGAGAGGTAAGGAATGTTGAAAGGTAGCAACCATCTGCTCAGAGGGGTTCTGTCCCTGAGAGGTGGTGCCAAAAGCAGTGGCTGGTGGCTCAGTTGAGTGTAGTGGCTGAGTGTTTGGTGAACCTTCAGATGAAGGTGCCATCTGTGGGTTTATTGGGGCAGATGGACTTTGATCCTGAGACATTTTGGCAAGCAGTTCTTTGAGTCTGCTCACCTCAGCCTCAAGGATTGTGTTATGGGCTAAGACATCGTAGAAAAAGCCCAGGTCATCATCAGTCTTTGCTGAATCACCTGACCTCCTGATTGAATCAGGATGTACATGCCCTGAGTGTAGATCAGTTGTAGCATGTGCCCCTTGTTCTTGGTTCTGGGGACTTCCTGCCTCAGGACTGAGTCCTTCATCGGCAGTTGCCTCTGGTGAGGTCTTAGAGATGTTACCAACTGCATCCTGTTCATTTGCTGAATCAGTAGAAGTGGCAGCCTCACCAGATGTTCTAACCTCCTCCTCTACACGGGGAGATTGAACATTATAACCCCTGTGCTGTGGGTTATCAGCAGCATTTTGGTCCTCTTCCTCAGCTGTTGAGGTTCTCCCCATTGTAATTGGTTTCTGGGGAGGAGGAGAGGAATGCAGCTGACTCAGCACTTGTGCAACTATAATGGTTGGGCTTTGAGGGGCGGTTGCATTTGGAGATAGGTTTGAAGCAGATTGCACCCGGGGTGACTGGTGCTCTTCAATGGTAACCTTCTCAATTGAGATAGGTTCCAGCATTGTGGTATCCCCAATTATGGTTGCATCAGGATCCTGTTGAGAGGATGCCTGAGCGGCTAGGGCTGGTGGAGTCTTTGACACTACTGGGGGTTAGAACCAGTAAGTGTTTCCTGTATTGGTGTTACAGGGGCATCCTCAGGGGACTCATCTCCCTGAGTAGCCTTTTTGGGCTTTTTGGTGTTGGGTTTGGTGGGGACTTTGGATCTGGAAGTGGAGGCTGTGGGTTCCCGCTGCTTGGGTTTTAGCAGCCGGGCAGCCCCTTTCAGTGTAGGGTCAGAGTTGTGCCTGGAGTATACTTCAGGCAATACAGCCGGAGCAGGGACTCCAAGGCCAACAAGGCCGTCTGATTTTAGCTGATTTAAAATTATGGCCATGAGAAACCTGGGATATAATATCCATCTGTTTGCCACAGGTTTCAAAGCCAGATCCTTTAGTTCCATGAAAACTATCTCAGAAAAATTTAGATTTTGTCGTTCAAAGATAGAGTATAATACCTGTTGCCATCGGGGAGGACATCTGATCCCATGAGGAGGTTTTGGATGCAAGGCAGACATTCACCATGTGGAATATAAGACGTTTAGCATCATGGAAGTGCCTCTTCAGAATGGTGGTAGCACTTAAGTCTCCTTCATACCCGTTATTGATGAAAGACATATCAGTTGTGCCTTTCGGGTATTCTGTGACACAGGTGGCATCATGAAGATTTATTGTCGAATGATGTCTGGAGTGATGACCACCTGTTTCTGGTTAACCAACGACTGGAGAGTGATTTGGCGATCATTCTCACCAGTTTGCACAGAGACGTTGGTCCAGAATTGGCTTAGGGAATCGGGGTATATGGTAGGATTCAGAAGAAAAGCGGTTCGGTACTGGGAATCTACCATAAGATTGATGGCATTATCAAATTTGTTCCAAAAGGCCGATTTCGAGAGGTAGGCAACACAGTTGTGTCTGGGTTTGAGTTTCATGGTCGCCATTGTTGAGAGAGTGAAGGACATAAAACGGCTAATGAAACGTTTGAAATTAGGTTTAGGTATTTATAGGTAAGAAAAGGCTGATATAAAACGACTGAAAGTGTTGGTGCTGTCATCAGTTGTTTGAAAACAACTGAAGACCTGGTATTAACTTTCAGAAGTTGTAACAACTGAAGACTTGGTATTAGTCATCAGTAGTTGTGAAACTACTGAAGACATGGTTTTGGCTTCAGGTGTTGTAAACAACTGAAGATTTGGTGTTAGTCATCAGTAGTTGTAAAACTACTGAAGACATGGTTTTGGCTTCAGTTGTATGAAGTGAAACAGCAGTTGTAGAAACAACTGAAGAGAAAAGTTTCTCATCAGCTGTTGTCGTCAATTCTTAGCTCATCAGCTGTTTCATTCTGACCTCAACACTTATCAGACTCTGATTTTCAGATGTTTCATTGGTCATCAGTACTTATCTGTTATACTGACATCAGTAGTTGTAACTACATCAGTAGTTGTAACCACATCAGTTCTTTTCAACAGATAGAGTACTTCAGTACTTTTAAGTAATTTAGTCTTCAGTAGTTATGAAAACTACTGAGGATAAAAGAACTTATCAGTACTTATTTGTGACAATAGTATACGAATGCTCATCAGTACTTGTTGACTGAGATCATCAGTAGTTGTCACTTATTCTAGCTGCAGCATACCAAGCCTTAACACTAGGTTTTGGAAAGTTGAACTGTCCAAAGGCTTAGTAAATATGTCTGCAAGCTCATCAGCACTAGGAACAAACTTTGGATCAATCAGACCTTTTTCAAAACAATCCCTAATAAAATGGTGTCTGATCTCAATATGTTTGGTCCTAGAGTGCTGGACTGGATTCTTGACAATACAAAGAGCTGAAGCACTATCCATTAGTAATGGAGTCTTAGTCTCTGTAATGCCATAATCCAATAATTGATTCTGAAGCCAGAGTACCTGAGATGTACAACTTGCAGCAGCAATGTACTCGGCTTCAGCAGTGGATGTAGCAACAGATGTTTGTTTCTTACTCTGCCAAGAAACCAAACAGTTGCCTAGGAATTGACATCCACCAGAAGTTGATTTTCTAGTTAATTTACACCCTGCATAGTCACTATCAGAAAAAGCAACTAATTTGCAAGAGTGCCCAGTGGAATACCAAAGACCTAGAGATTGAGTACCTTGCAGATATCTAAAGATCCTCTTGACTGCAATCAAATGAGACTCTTTAGGAGCAGCCTGAAATCTAGCACAAACACAAGTTGCAAACATAATATCTGGTCTAGAAGCTGTTAAGTACATCAAGGACCCAATCATACATCTGTAAAGTGTTTCATCAACAGCTTTACCTTTCTGATCTGCATCCAGTTGTGTGGTGCTGCACATGGGAGTAGAACAGGGCTTACAGTTTTGTAAATCAAACTTTTCCAAAAGACTCTTTGTGTATTTTGACTGATGAATGAAAGTTCCATCAGCCTTTTGTTTGATTTGCAAACCTAGAAAGAACTGTAATTCTCCCATGGCACTCATTTCGAATTTTTGTTGCATCAACTTTGTAAATGCATCACACAACTGTGGATCAGAGGATGCAAAAATAATATCATCAACATAAATTTGAACAAGGAGCTTATGCTGACCCACTTTCTTAATGAACAAAGTTTTATCTATGGAGCCTCTAGTGAAATTATTCTGAAGAAGAAAATTTGACAGTGTTTCATACCAGGCTCTAGGAGCTTGTTTCAACCCATAAAGAGCCTTATCAAGTTTATACACCCAATCAGGATGTTTATTATCCTCAAAACCTGGTGGTTGACACACATAAACCTCTTCTTTTATTTTACCATATAAAAATGCACTTTTGACATCCATTTGAAAAACTTTAAGATTGTGGAATGCAGCATAGGCTAAGAACAATCTAATTGCCTCCAGTCTGGCTACAGGGGCAAAGGTTTCATCATAATCAATACCTTCTTCTTGTGAAAACCCCTGGACAACCAGTCTGGCCTTGTTCTTGACAATTTGCCCATTTTCATCTGTTTTATTCCTAAACACCCATTTAGTGCCTATTGCACACTTACCTGGGGGTAGAGGAACCAGTTCCCACACTTGCTGCTTTTTGAACTGAAGAAGCTCAAGCTGCATGGCATCAACCCATCCATTGTCTCTTAATGCAATATGATAGTTCTTTGGCTCTTGCTGACTGATGAAGAGAGCATAGAAGCAGAAGTTGGACAATTGACTTCTAGTTGAGACACCAGCATTGATATCACCAATGATTTGAGACATTGGGTGATTCTTCAGCTCTTGGTACACTATGAGATCTGTGCAAGTGTTTGTAGCACGCTCAGCAGCAACAGATGTTGATCCAGATTCTTGAAACCAAGTATTAGATGGCAAGTCAAATGAAGTAGAGGATTCAGAAATCTCATCAGCATTTGTTGTGGATGGTGCTACTGAAGCTACAGGAACATCAAGTTTAGTAGACTCAGGCAGTTGATCACTAAACTTGAATAGGTGAGTACTGGGATCATCATCAACATCAGTACCACCAGATGGATGACTAGCTGCAGAAGGTGATGAATTCACATGATCTGCAACAGCTGGAGGCTGATAAGGAACATATTGCAGTATGTCCAGATCAAACAACTCCACAGGGTTTTGTGGAATTTTGTCCTTAGGAGATTCATTGAACTTCACATGCAAGGTTTCTTCAACCATCTTTGTTCTGCAGTTGAACACTCTGTAAGCCTTGCAAGTGGATGAATACCCAACAAAATACCCTGCATCCACCTTAGAATCAAACTTTTGGAGTTGATCCTTTGTGTTGAGAATGTAACAAGGACACCCAAATGCTCTGAAGAATGAAATTAGAGGAGCCAAATGATGTAGAACTTCATAAGGAGTCTTCATCAACCTCTGATTCACTAAAGCTCTATTTTGCACATAGCATGCTGTGTTGACAGCTTCAGCCCAAAAGGTCAGTGGCAAACCAGAGTCAGCCAACATGGACCTTGCAGCTTCAATTAGGGTCCTGTTCTTTCTCTCCACTACTCCATTTTGTTCTGGAGTCCTTGGGATGCTATACTGCCTCTTGATTCCTTTTGAAAGGTAGAAATCATCAAGTGTATGGTTTCTAAATTCAGTTCCATTATCACTTCTTATACACTTGACTGATAGGGAATACTGCTTCTCAACATACAACACAAAGTTAATAATTGTCTGAGCAGCCTCATCCTTTGAATGCAAGAAGAAGGTCCATACAAATCTGGAGTAATCATCCACAATTACCAGACAGTATTTCTTCTTTGCCATGCTCATTACTCTCACAGGACCAAAGAGATCCATGTGCAGTAATTGCAAGCAGGCAGTGGACTTTGGTTCTTCTATAGGAGGGAATGAAACTTTGTGTTGTTTTCCTTTTAAACAAGCAGTGCAGGTTTCATCACAGTGGAACTCCTTTATTGGTAGACCTCTCACTAAACTATTGTGGATCAGCTGATTCATGTTTTTGAGATTAACATGACCCAGCCTTCTATGCCACAGTTTAGATTCCTGAGGAGAGGCCTTGGAGAACAGGCAAGGATGACCTTTTATATCAATCTTCTTTGACAAATCCAAGGCATATACTCTTCCTATCCTGTTGGCCTTCAGGAGAGTATGTTCATCCAATACCTTGTCAATCAGCCTCAGAACTTTGGAAGACAGAATCCGGCAGTTCTGGCTTGTGAAAAGTGCAACATGCCCTTTATCACACATCTGACTGACACTCAGTAGATTATACTTGAGATTCTCCACATGGTTAACATCATCAAATCTGATTTCTCCATTTGACACAAATCCTTTCCCGATGATGTAACCTTTAGCATCATTTCCAAATGAGACAAATCCCTTCTTTCCTTGAGAGTAGTCATTAAGAAGAGAACTGCTCCCAGTCATATGCATAGATCCTCCACTGTCTACATACCAGATGCTTCTTTGGCATGCTGAAGAACCCTGCATTTATCATAAGAAACTAGTTAGCTTTAGAGACCCAAACCTTTTTGGTTTTGGGTCTGTTTTCATCAACAGATTTAACCATAACTTGTTTCTCATGATTAACAGCTGATGAAGGTGGAGATGGTGCTGAAATGGATTTCTTAGATTTGGGCTTGGATTTCCTTTTCAGTGGTTTGATCACAGGTGCATCTAGTTGGTTAACTCTCCCCAACAAATGCTGAACCATCATAACAAGTTGTGTCTGATTTGTTGCTAAAGCCTTCAGCTCATTTGACACATCAGTACTTGTTTTTGATGAGTTCCTGTGACCCACCATTTCCTCCTTCTTGAAATTCACAGACTTAGTCTGATGTTTATCATGAGGAACACTATCAGCTGTTTTCTGATAAACCCCATCCTTCTTTTTGGATTTTGGCGAGGCCTTGGGTTTATCAGTTTGAGATGACTGTGGTACAAACTTGGTCTCAAACTCATTTTTCATTTTATTAATCTCTTCTTTAATGAGCTTATCTCTGTTGAGTTTGGAACCCTTTTTGTACCAGCATTCATCAGATAGATGATTGAATTTACCACATATTTCACATGGCTTATTCTTCATCTTGGATTGATCAACTGCTGAAGTGGAAACTACTGAAGGTGTGATCTTCAGTACTTTCCTCCTTTCAGTACTTGTGTTAAGTACTGAAGGATCGGTAACAACTGAAGACTTGTTCTTCAGCTGTTCTCTATCCGTCCTGAAAGACCGTATGATAGATTCCTCAGCAGTTGTTAATCCTTTTATTTCAGCAGATTTGAAATGCTTTTCAGATGTTGTGACTTGCCCTTCAGTACTTGGAGTACTTTGAGGGACAACATCTGAATTGCTCAGCTTCATGTGTTTATCAGCATTTAAACCATCAGGCAATTGATTTGCTGAGATCTTAACACTGACTTCATCCTCTAATTTTGACAATTTGTATTATCATTTGAGGATGAATCACATGATGATGTGGTTTGGAAATTACTTTCACCTTCAGATTTTACTATTGATTTTGAAGTAAAATCAGTAGGTGGTGCAGTATGATTGTAACCTATTCCAAACTTCACATTTGAAGCTGTTTGCTTGCTGAGAAGCATTTCAAATCCCTTGCAGGATGTTACCCAGCGGTCACACTCAACTTGGGTATCTGCAAGTGTCTCTTTGAGACTTCTGTGGTTCTCAAGTATGACCTCTACCTTAGCCTTTTCATCATTAAGTTGGCATTTAAGCTTGTAAATCTCATCATCTTTGTCATTAAGAACAGACTCATACTCAGCTTTTCTTTTGGAAATAGTTTTCTCAAGCTCAAGATTTTGATTGATTAAAGCTACATTTGCCTCTCTAATAGAGACAAAGGCAGCTATGCATGATTCAGAACATAACTTGGCTTTAGCCTCAGAAGATACCTGGGTTACCTGTGAAGATGATGCATCGGAGCAGGAACCCTCAGTAGACTCCAGGGCCATGAGAGCAAGATTCCCAAAAGGATGTTCACCACCATGTTGACCAGCACCAGCAAATAATTGCTCATTGAAACCAGAAAGATCATCTGGTGAGCTGCTCCAGTCAACAACTCCTGGTGTGAAGAAGCTGTGATGAGGTTGAGATTGTGATGGAGATGGTTGAGGCTCAGGTAGGGCTTGAGGTTGTTGTGCTATAGGAACTTGAACTGGATTTGGCTGTGGCATGTAATAGCAGGGATATGGATATGGCATTGGACCCTGAGGGACAAAATATGCAGGAGATTGAGGTTGTGAGTGATGACCAGAACTAGCAGGATGTTGCCCTTTGTTTTGTGAACTATTGCTTGGAAAGGTCACAAAGGGTGCAGAGGAGTTAGATCCAGTTGATCTACACTCTCTTGCAAAGTGCCCAAGCCTGTGGCATTTGTGACACCTCAACTTACTCTTGTCAAAACCAACTTTGGTTTTGCCAGAGAGTCCTGGAAATTTCCTACCAGTTCTCTTGTAGAACTTTTGAGATCTGATATTGATCAAGGCCATTTGGCTCAAAATATCCATCTCTTCTAAATCATCATCAGCAATACCCATCAAATCATCCATGATAAAGCATAAATTATCACTATTACACCCAGAATGACTGTCAACACCAACAAATGCATGATCAGAACTGTTTGAAGAGAAATCTATATGCTCATCATAATGGCTTTCTGATCCAGCATATTCTGACTCATGACCGACCAAGGCAGTGTTCCCTGGTACAAAGTCATCAGTGAGCTTTCCTGATGATGCCAGTTTCCTTTTCTGCTCTATCTCTCTTTCAAATGTAAGCAGTTTCCCATGGAGTTGGGTGAGAGATAGGCTATCCAGATTTGCACTGGAGCGTAGGACAATGGTGTATGTGTCCCATCTCTCAGGCAGTGATCTGAGGAATCTGTTGTTCATCTGGCTGTTAGTATACTCATGCTTGACCATTTTCAGCTCAGAGATCAAGCAGGAGAAACGCTCAAACTGTTGAGTCAGTGTCTCACCCTTCCTATGAGAGAATGTCTCATATTGTTGGGCGAGGATTTCTCTGTGTTTGCTAAGACCTCATCAGTTCCTCCGAATTGTTCCTTCAAAGCATTCCAGAGGTCATGAGCAGTTTCATGATGCATAAGCCCAGAATAGATTTCATTAGGCAGTGCCATGGCCAAATTCCATGGGCTTTAGCATCAATCTCAAACAGTTTACGATCTTCATCTGAGTATTGCTCCTTCTTCTTCGGAACCATTTGGTTGGTCTCCGGATTGTTCACCATAGGCTTGTGTGGACCGTGAACCACAGATGTCCAACAACCTGAACTGTTAACAGACAGGTGATGGAGCATTCTTCGTTGCCATATGTTATACTCACTCCTAACCAGCATCGGAGGCTTGGTTGAGGAGCCAGTATTGTGAGGGTCATTAGAAGGAGTAGTCATTCTCAGATTCAAACCAATTCAATCAAGTTTCAACAGATTTAGCACAAAAACACAACAAACTCAATATGAACCAAGAAGAAACTCAAATTGAATACCAGAAGCAGCAGAAAATCAATCTCTATAACCAATTCTTGCAAATATGCTAATTCGATCAAACTTTAGATATCGAAATAGCAGTTTCAATGATCAATTGTTAAACCGATCAATGATTAACCTGCTCTGATACCATTTGTCAGGATCAGCGATCTAAGTTTGATCAATTAGAGTTGAATTGCAGCGGAATTAGAACAAGAATTAGACAAATATAGCAAGAACACAATAGATATTCAATGGAACAGTACACGGTTATAGAGAAATAGGGTTTTCTGCAAAAGGGATAATATCATTCATGCACAAATGCTTCGGTATGGCGGCTGCTAAGCTTTTCCGGTTCACTCAGCTGTGCGTCGCACCTTACAATTAGGTCAACATTCCTTATATAAAGGAATGTGACGTCTGCTGATGTCACTTGATAGTGACATCTAACAGAATTATTACAAACAACTGAAAGTAAGCAAACTACTGAGAATGTTCACAACAATTGAGAACATAGAGTATGCTAAGTACAAGATGAAACTAAAACTACTGAAACTAAAGTACTGATTACAAGAAACATAAAACTACTGAAAGGAAACCATCACAACTACTGAAGAGGTCTTCTTCAGCTGTTGTGACAACATCTGAAACTTGGTCTTCAGTCTTTGTCTTCAGCTTTTGTCTTCAGACTTTGTCTTCAGTTCTTTTCACTTTAGACTTTGTCTTCAGCTCTTTCACTTCAGACTTTGTCTTCAGCTCTTTCACTTCAGACTTTGTCTTCAGACCTTGTTATCAGTTGATGTCTTCAGCTGTTGCAGACTACTTCAGTTGTTGTAATGTCTGTGGGACTTAAAGGTTTTTCTGATCAGGCTCATTGGTTCTTTTGGTCCAACAAACATGATATGGAGACATAGTATGAACAACTTAAGGACTTCAAAACTGCCAAATCTATGGTCATTAAAGATGAGACACGTATAGACCCAATCACTAACAAGCCAATGAAGTTAAGGGTTTATAATCTTCCTAGATATGCTAGGAAGATCACTATACACGCTCCTGTACCAATTAACAGCTTGTATAAGCTCATGTGGTGGAGTTGTGAGAAGGATACGGGTCATGCATTGATCCATTGTGCAGATAAAGATTATCATATCATCTACCTTATGGATCTGCTTAAGTTTAAAAGAGAAGATTTGATGAGGTTGCAGGCTTGTCCGAATGGAGCTGATGAATCTGTTCATTTTATAGCAGCACAGTTCGGTTGGTTGATCATGAAGGCCCTAGATAACAAGATGTATGCTTATCGGGGCAGTTACAAGGTGGTAGACTTGGACTTCTAACGCATTGATTTATTGAGCATAGGGGGAAATTGTAGGGATTGAACATATAGTCTTGGGAAATCAAATCAAGATTATGAAGATCAAGTCACGGGAGAACCTAAAGTTACTGCGCGAGAAATACATCTCGCGTGAGAACTATAAGAAAAGTTCCTAGTTTACTATAATTACTAGTTAGTTTATGTAATTTAGAGAGCTTTTGTCACTTTCCTGATTTTGCTTGTAGTTGTAAACATTCAAATCAGAGAGCAATATACTTCAAAGTTATTTACATTCATGTTCATCTAATTCTCTTCCAATCTTATTAACGTGATGATTATATTCCACATTCTTATCACGAGATAGATCTGATTGTTGTAATGTTGATCCTTACACCCGATCTCATCACTATCTAGTTTTGATTTCAAACTTGGATCAAACATATCATCAATTTCTCATCAATAGATTTCTCCTATCCTTCTTAAAGAACTACCTGGAGTCTTAGCAGGAGTTTGAGAAGTAGACTAACCAATAGGTTCAAACACTTATGGTTGTTGTTGCTTAGCATGTTGTTGATGTCGCTATTGTGGTTGCTACTAATCTTGAATCTCAAAGAATCTATTAATCTTGGATAATCAAGTACCCGAGTGAGCATTTCCTCATGCTCCCACCATGTAAGTAGAAACATCT
Source organism: Flaveria sonorensis (assembly GCA_025506505.1). Taxonomy (NCBI): domain Eukaryota; kingdom Viridiplantae; phylum Streptophyta; class Magnoliopsida; order Asterales; family Asteraceae; genus Flaveria; species Flaveria sonorensis. The sequence continues at coordinate 27,025,779 of CM046439.1, read as the reverse complement.
TTCTTCATAACCATGATTTTTAAAGCTGGAGTCTTTAGATGACCAAATTCAGGATGTATAGAGCCACTACCATCTGATTAAATCTTTGGTGCACTAGAAATTTCTTGGTGCTTTTGGAAATAGATTCTTCTGCATCTATGAAAAGATGGCCTTACAAATGCTAAAAGGATGGTCTTTAATTAGAGAAATCATAAAGGAAGCAAATACTAAACTCAAACTATCTATGCCTGCTTTCTAACTGCTAAGGCAATGCATAATCATATGAACCAAATACTTCTAGTATAGAGGTATGTCTTTTTTCTTTAACGATGGGTATTTATACTTATAACCCATCTGATCAAGCATGCCTTCACTACTACATCTTTTATCTTGATTGGAGCATTTGTAGAGTCACCAAGTTGCAGAACTCGGTTGAGACTCTATGCGGTGATAGTCACACTCTTATCCTTGACTATACCAATTATGCATAAGTTTCCCTAATCATTTATCTCATTGGCAGTAGTTTTCCAAAAATCTTTAATCAATTCCTCATATGAAGGAACATCAATAGAAATATCATGATATACACGTGATTTTCTCAATTCTTTAATCATTGATCTGAATAAACTTTTATCATCAGAAACATCACCAAGATACGTGAAGATCAAGTATACGTTGGACTCACCATTGATTAGATATTATTTATGTTTAATTGTAATAGGTTTAATGTTAGTTTCCTTTGGTAAGTTTGTTATGTTTTCCTGCACAGCGAAACTATGAGCGAAACTGTAGTTTCACTCATAGCAAGCTGCTAGTTTCACCCGGCGAAACTGTCAGGCTCTGCCAGGCGAAACTGTGTCAGTGGCAGAATAGTTTCGCTGACAGCGAAACTGTCAGCGAAACTATACCTACTATATATATTGTTTGATCTTGTTCTTTGTTGGCAATCCTTGCAAAAACCCTAAACGTTTATCATTGTTGCAAGTCTCTTTGTAAGCTGGTTCTTCACAGAAATATATTCAGCTTTGTTACCTTTTAATGTATTGGATCATTATTGCTTTATGATTGAATACTTTTGGTTATTCTTCTTCATTATTGTGTTTGTTGTTTGGCATTATTGTTGATATTGAACGAATCAACCACACAAGTTTACTGATATTCGTTCAAATGACCAACAAAATGGTATCAGAGCCTTAGTGCTCTTGATTGTTTGAGGTGTTTTGGTTATTTTTGTTCAAAATCACTATTTCATTATTTGGGGTCAAATATGGGTGTTTTTGTCTTGGAATTTGATTGAAATTGGCTTGTTCTTGGTTGGGAAAGCCTTGGTAATCATCAGATCTCAAGTTCATCAAGATTTGGGTGATTTCAGATTGATTTCGTGTTCAAAAAGTTTTTCAGATTCCACGGGCGAAACTAGTGTTCTTCCAGCGAAACTATCAGCTTCATCCAGCGAAACTACAAGTGTTTTACATCTTGTGTTAGTTTTGAGCCTCTCAGCGAAAGTACCCTTTTTGAACGAAAGTTCAGTGGTGCTAGTGTTCAACTTTCAAGCGAAATTGCCTCCGAAATTATCTCTGAACGAAAGTACAACCTTGTTTCTTGCGAAACTGTCGCCGAAACTAAGCATTTTCAGGGATTTGGCTAGCGAAACTGCTGCCGAAATTTCCAGCGAAACTGTCTGCCGAAATTGCTGCAGCGAAACTAGTGTCTCTTCTGCGAAACTAGATTACTCTAGTGTAATTGCATTTGTCTTCCTGCGAAACTAGCTCTATCCAGAGAAACTGCATTTTTCTTTTGCGAAACTATCATGGCTAAGATGACTACTCTCACTCTTACTGATCTTAAAAGTGTGGCACCCAACAGACCACCGAGACTCATCAATGGAGACAATTTTGAAGATTGGAAGAGATGTCTCAAGGCCTTTTTCTTCTACACGAATCACAATCAATGGGAATCAATCATCTCTGGTCCACACATACCAACCGTTACTGTTGGTGATGTTGTATCTCAGAACAAGGACCTAGCTACCTTCAATGAAAGAGATCTAAAGTTGATTAACAGAGATCAGAAAGTCTTTGGAGCCTTAACTCTATGTCTAGCACCAGTCATCTACAATCGTTTTGTTGAACACAAGAATGCTAAGTCTCTTTTTGATGCTCTCTGTGAGTTTTATGATGGAAATGATGAGTTGGTGAAAGATAAGAGTATTCAAGCTAAAAAGGAGTTCAACTCTTTTGTGGGATACAAGAATGAGAATCTCACAGATCTTACAAACCGTTTTCTGATAGTTTCGAGCACACTGAAGAAATATGATGAGAAACTTTCAAATAGTGAGTAGGTGAACAGGTTATTAGACTCTCTCCCACCTCAGCAGAGTTTACAGGTGCGGATGTTAAAGCAAGAAAGAGGTTTCACTGACTATAAGCTTATGGACATCATTAATAAGCTTAAAACATTTGAATTGGACATGAAACGAAGGGAGTTCAATCAGACCTTGATGCCTTCACCTGGTTTCACTTAGAATGCTGCACTACTTTCTTCAGCTGCAAGCTCTCCAGTGCAGACATCATGACAAGGAGGAGTGAATAATGGTGATCATTCTGGTGGTAGTGTTAATGGTGGTAGAGATCAAGCCAACTCAATAGCAAATGCTGGAACGTCAATTCCATCTGAAATGATGGCTCTATTTGGCATGTTCGTTCAGAGTTACGAGGCATTAGTGGCTGGAGAGTTGAAAGGAAGAGGAATGACAATGGAGGATATGTATCAGGTGGATCCTGATGATCTAGAAGAAACTGACATTCAGTGGAAAATGTCGATGTTGACTCTCAGAGCTCGAAGATTTATGGAGAGAACTGGTAGAAAGAATTTTGGAGGTCAAGGCTCTAACTCTAAATTAGGATTTGATAAATCCAAACTGAGGTGCTTTAATTGCAAACAGTTAGGGCACTTCAAATGAGAATGTCCATTGCCAATTGTCACTGATCAAAGCAATTCAGGAATCCCAAGATTGACCTCAAGTGGAGATAAAGAAGAAATGAAACAGAAGAAAGAGACAGCTTTGATCTCTAACTTAGATTGGAGTGCAGAAGTAGAAGAGACGAAAGAAGAAATTAATCAAGCGTTGGTGGCTGAGATTGTTGAAGAAAAGGAGAAGGTGAACTATGAGGAAAAGTTTGATCCATTCAAAGAATTTAGAAGTGAAGCTGAAGTGGCTGGGGATAGTCAGAAGTGTGTAAAGATAGTTCAAGATGAAGACTTGAAAGCTGAGGTTATGATAGAGGAGAAGAGAAGAAGGGGTTGAGAATTGGAAGCCAGACTACAGAGCAAAAGAACAAGAAAGATGATGCTGCAACCACTGTCGAGGAAAACAAGCTGAGTACTTCGGTGTGTCAATGTGAGAAAGCTTTGGCTGCAGAAAAGGTGATAATGGGACTTCCATACGAGGTAATTCAGGATATGTGTTCCTCAGCATGCAAAATAAGATTATTTGGTGTCTATAAAGCAAATCGTCTGTTAATCGATAATGAAAAAGATTTAAAACGAATTAATGAAGAGCTTAAAATAAACGAGTCAAAATATTTTGTTAAATTAAATTAAGCTTTAAAAGAAAATGATCATTTAAAAAGAATTGTTTTGGAAATAAATGTTGAAATTAACACTTTGACTGAAAGGGTCGCACTTGCTGAATTTGAGACAAGCAAACTTCAGTCAAAGCTTGATAAATGGACAATATCTGGGATGAAACATGATGATTTATGCAAATCTCAAAGGGGGGCTAGTATTAAAACCGGTTTAGGATATGATAATGCTAAGGTTTATCCTCCTCCCAGCACTTACTGTTATTCACCTATGCCAATTCCGCATCCTTCTAATGATTTGATCAAAATAGACACTAACAATATGTCTGCAGGTTTAGAAGGTGTGAACACTAAGCATGTACGTGAAGACTATGGTTATGGACCGACTTGCGGGCTTGGATGCAATAGTCTTAGTACACCTGAATCTTAGCATTCTGTTTTAGATAATAAATCTAGCTTAAGTTCTGTTTTTGTTTCAAAACAATCTGTTTCAGACAATGTTTCATCTTGTTCTAGTGATGTTTCTATTTCCTCTTTAGATAATTTGCACTGTAACGATGATGTCTCTGTTGTTTGTGTTGATGTTGAGAATGATTCTACTGTGTAGAGTAAAGAACAAATTAAAAGTAATTGTTTTGAAAAATTCTTTTCTCATCCCATCCCATCTTTTACCCTAACTAATATTTTTTTTATCAAATGAAAGGGTAACGTCATCATCTCATGCAAGCACAAGTGGCACTAGTACCATTCGTACTTCAGATGAAAACTCATCATCTAATGTAAATAACCATTCTTTTCCAAATAAAAATAGACCCAAAGACATATACGTGACCTATAGTGATGTTGATTCGAGACTGTCTGAATACGATGAGGAGATATCATTGATAAAATTCCCACTTTGTTGCATAACAGTCATATATTAAATTCACACTGTTTTAGATGTGGTAAAGATGATCATGTCGTTAAATATTGTCCCGAGCTTCATCATAAACATGGGAGCAGGAATTCGTTTGGTAGTAGATTAACTCATTTGGTTAATAATTTCTTTTGCAAGAAATCAACTACTCCACGACCCAAAATTGTTCATTCATGGGTTCCTGTTTCACCAGGTTAATCTGTTCTTTGTATTCATGCAGGAGTCATCCACTAAAGCGGTAAATAGTGTATGGCATGTTGATAGTGGATGCTCCAGACACATAACGGGGTTGAAGGATCTATTGACAAACTACCAAATTATTAATGGAGGTTATGTCTTGTTTGCTGGCGACAAAAAGGGTGGCAAAATGATTGGTCAAGGAGATGTTTCCAACGGGTCTCTCACTTTGGAGAAAGTGAATTATGTGCCAGAGCTAGCTTTCAATCTATTGAGTGTCTCTCAGATTTGTGGTAAGGATATTCCGATCTTGTTCAAATCTAATGAATGTATCTTTCTGAATTCGGAGATTGACATTCCAAAGGAGATGGTTCTTATGCGGGCTCCGAGAAAGAATGACACATATCTTCTTGACATGGCTTCAAGAGAATCAACGTCTAACGTCACCCGTCTTCTATCAAAAACTTCTTCATCAGAATCCTTCTTATGGCATCGCAGACTGGGGCCACGTTAATTTTAAAACTATAAACAAATTAGTTAAAAACAATCTTGTTAGGGGATTACCTTCAAAAGACTTTTCAATGGTTGAAAAATGTATGGCATGTGCCAAAGGAAAACAACATAAGAAACCACATAAATCCAAACTTGAAAATAGTATATCTAATCCCCTCGAGTTGTTACATACTGATTTGTTTGGCCTAATAAGTGTTAAATCAATTGCTAAGAAATCCTTTTGTCTTGTTGTTACAGATGATTTTTCTAGGTATTCATGGGTGAGATTTCTTGCCCATAAAGGAGAGGTGGCTGACGAGCTGAGAAGTTGATTCTTTCTATTGAAATGATATGCAAGAGGAAGATTATGGGGATTCGAAGTGACAATGGTACCGAATTCAGAAATCAAATTTTTTGTTCATTTTGTGTTGATAAAGGAATTCTGAGACAGTTCAGTGCTGCAAGAACACCTCAACAAAATGGTGTAGCTGAAAGAAAGAACCGCACTCTTATTGAAGCTGCTCGTACTATACTGATTGAGTTCTCCTTACCTATCATTTTCAGGGCTGAGGCGGTGAATTGTGCTTCATATGTTCGTAACAGAGTGTTGATTGTCAAAGACAAAATGAAGACTGCATATGAACTGTTTCATAAGAGGAAGCATTTGATTGATTTCTTTCGGCCTTTCTGATGCTCGTGCACTTTACTCAATACCCAGGCTCAGAAGACGAAATTCGATGCTGTGTCTGATGAATGTTACTTTGTTGGCTATTCATCCTCTCAGGAAAGCTTATCGAGTGTATAACAAGAGAACCCGTATTGTTCAATAATCTTTCTATATTGATTGGCAGGAATCTAATTCTTCTGATGTCCGATCCGAGCCTGCATGGTTCTTTGACTCCAATACGGTTTTCAATTCATTCAATCTTCCGGTTCTTGATGATGATGCGTCCACTTCAACTATTCCAACTAACATCATCCCTCCGGACTCCTTACCCATTGTTAACTCCATTAATCAACCCGTTCATAATTCACCTGCTGACAATGCTACATCTGTTGACATTGCATCTTCTTCATCATCCTTTGATATTCCACCTCCACCTGTTTCTACTTCTATTCCCTCATCACCTACATCTACCTCATCACACCTATTCCATCCACATCACCTGTTGACTCTAACCAACCATCTTTCAATACCCTACCTCTAACCACCGATTTTAAAACCTTGAAAGATCACCCACATGATAACATTATCGGTTCCATTACCGACGGAGTGCGGACGCGGAGTCAATCTAGTCTGATTAATGTATGTCTGTTCTCTTGTTTTATATCCCAAATCGTACCGAAAAATGTTCATGCAGCCCTTTAGGATCCTTGTTGGGTTGAATCGATGCAATTGGAGCTGCAACAATTCAGGAAGCTCAAGGTTTGGACCTTGGTTGATCTTCCACCAAACAAATATCCAATAGGCATGAAATGGGTGTTCAAAAACAAACCTGATGACCGTGGTATTATGGTTAGAAACAAGTCAAGATTGGTTGTTCAGGGATTTGCTCAAGAAGAAGGCATTGACTACATGGAAGTCTTTGCTGCCATAGCTCGCCTTGAAGCTATTAGGATTTTTCTAGCTCATGCCGCCAACAAGCAGTTCAAAGTCTATCAAATGGATGTCAAATGTCCATTTCTCTATGGAGACATTGACGAAAAGATATACGTGTGTCAACCTCCAGGGTTTGAGGATCCCGACTTTCCCGACAAAGTCTACAAGCTTGATAAATCCCTTTATGGCCTCCATCAAGCCCCTCGGATCTGGTACGAGACTCTAACACAATATCTGTTAAGCAATGGTTTTTCTCGCGGCACCATTGATATGACGTTATTCTAGAAGGAAGTGAATGGTGAGATGCTAATTGTGCAAGTCTACGTGGATGATATTATTTTTGGCTCCACCAATCCAAATCTGTGTCAGGAGTTTGAGGAAATCATGCGTAACCATTTTGAAATAAGTATGATGGGGGAGATGTGCTTTTTCCTTGGGTTACAAGTTGAACAAAAACCAGAGGGATTCTCATTCATCAGGAGAAGTTTATTAAGATATTCTGAAGAAATTCAAGATGGATGATGCCTTTCCTGAACTCACTCCATTCACTGCTCAAACTTGCCTCACTCCAGACGAGAATAGGAAACCTGTTGATCCTCATCTTTACAGATCTATGATCGGTTCGCTTATGTATCTTACAGCAAGTTGTCCCGACATAACCTTTGCTGTAGGATACTGTGCTCGGTCCCAATCTGCCCCGAAAGAGTCTCATGAAAAGGCGGTCAAACGGATCTTTTGTTATCTTAAAGGCTCTTCTCGTTTACGTCTTTGGTATCCTTATGGTGGGAATTTTGACTTACATGCTTATTCTGACAGTGATTCAAATGGTTGTAGGTTTAACAGAAAATCGGTTACTAGAGGCTGTCAGTGCCTAGGAGATTGTCTTGTATCATGGTAGAGCAAGAAACAAACTACTGTCTTTCTTTCCACGGGGGAGGCAGAGTATATTGCTGCTTCAAGCTGCTGCTCCCAAGTGCTCTAGATACAACATCAGATGATTGACTATGGCATCAACTTCCTCCATACACCGTTGTTCTGTGACAACTAAGCAACCATTGGCATCGCAAAGAATCCTATTCATCATTCCCGAACCAAGCACATCGAGACACGGATTCATGCAATCCGTGATGCTCAGGAAAAGGGTTTTATTGATATTATTCCTATTGACACTAAAAATCAAAAAGCAGATCTTTTCACTAAAACTTTTGACAAACCTTGTTTTTATGAACTGATCTCTATGCTAGGTTTAATATCTTTTTAAATCTTTTCCTTTCTTTATCCTAGGTCTTGTGAATATTGTTTATTCTTTTGTTTCTCTGTTTCATCTGTTTAATTTGCACCTTAACCCTTTATCTTTTCACATTAAAAAAAATTATATACCTTCGTTGAAATCTTTATTTTGAAATTTCTTCTATCTCGCTGATTTGTTGAAATTTCGGGAGAGAATAATAACTGTCTCTCTTGTTACCTTTTGTAGTATTCTCCTTAATAAAAATTGTCTTGCCTGGATGATGTGAAGGAAGTCTATAGTTTTGGGCTGGGATACGCTTGATAGGTTCAGCCTGAAAGCGAAGTAGACAGTAATCTTGTGGCTAAACTAACAGTATAAGATACTGGATGATTCGGATTATTCCCTTGACATTCTTAGCCTTCACAAAGTTATAACTCCTTGTTCAAAAAGGGTTGAGAACATGACATCTCTGCGTTGATGTATTTATTGTTTCCTGTATTTGACAATAGTTATATGGTTGTTCATCTTTGTTTCTAAGAAGCTCCTTACTGTATATTTCCTCGTGCTTATCTCCTCAGCTGTGTGTGAACACTGACCTGGAGTGATGATCTCCTTTGTTGTACGATAGTACTGACCTGGAGCTCTCATCGGCACCATTTGATGATCTTCTCTGTTATACGTAAGTATAGACCTGAAGCTCTCATCTGAAAGACTCAATTGATCATCTCCTCTGTTATACATGAGTATAGACCTGGAGCTCTCAACATTTGATGTCTTTAAGGAATGTGCTTCTCTTGTAAAAAGGATCTTTGTTTCTTTTTAAAGGGAAATAATCTATCAGGGAATGTCATTTGTTCAATATATCATGAGGACAGGATAAGTCTCTTTGCCAAATGTCTATGGGAACTGAGTCATTCAGTGTTCTTCAATCGAAGCAAAACATGATAACTGTAGCTGCAGTTTATTTGTTGAAAAGAAGAAGGCATGGACTTAAAAGGACAAATATATCAGCAATTCCACCAAACTATGACTCTCCAGAAGATCTCTTCTGCTTCTCGTTCTTATCTACCTTTATTTTAATTCCTCTTTTATTATGTTAAAATTTTGTGAAGTCCGGTAAGGGCTTGTTGGGGCAAATCCTTTATTGTTTTCTTCTATTTTGTTACTTAAAAAAAAATAAAAAATAAAAAATAAAAAAAATAAATTTTTTTTTGGTTTTCAGCGAAATTATACTTTCGCTGATAGTTTCGCAGGGTGAAATTATAGATTCGCCGGCTCTTTCGCTCTTATCAGTGTCATTTTGACCATAACATTTACGGGCGAAACTACATACTATATATTGCACCTTGCGAAATTAAGACTTCATTTTCGCACCATCGGGGTTTTAGGTCATCGTGTGTATACCGTGTCTATCTTGTGCAAATCTGTGGTTCTGAGCGTGTTTTCATTGTTTGGTGGTCTTTTTCTCTTCTGTTGTGAGTTTCGAACCCTCGGTTGTAATTTAATCTAGGTTTTAACCCCGTTTTTTTTGACCGATTGGACTGTGACTCTTCGGTGCCTTCGCAGTTCTTACTGCGAAAGTACTGATAGTCCTGCGAAACTGAACGAAAGTTCAAAGGTTTTTCAGCGAGACTGTAAAGTCATGCTGTCCAAGCGAACTTCACAGTTTCGCTGGTCTTGTTTCAGTTTCGCTTTGCCGAATTTATAGTTTTGGCACGCGCTCCGTCATGCCGAAACAGCTTCTTGCTAGTTGCTGAAATTATATTTTCGCCTGCCGAAACTACTGTTGAAACTACTGTTTCGGCTAGCGAAACTATACTTTCGCCTAGCGAATTTAAATTCGAATTTAAATTGCTTTTTCTTCTTTTTTATTCATTTTAATTATTTTTCTTTATTATTCATTTTAATATATCTTACTAATACGTTTCATCTGTTTTTCAGATTAAATGGCTAATCTAAAGTTTGATGAGAGGAATAACATCATGGTCATCTTGGATGATACACATCCCAAAGCTGCGGGATTTAGAGACTATATCCATTGGCTTCAGAGTTCTCCCATTGCATATGCTGTCACTCATTCTCCCACCATCTACGATCTACATATCAGAGATTTCTGGTGCACTGCCGAGTACGACACAAGAGCCAATCCTCAAAGGATTGTTGCGAGAGTACTGGAGAACGACATTGTTATTACTGCTGAGATCATTTCATGCGTGTTAAGACTTCAAGAGGATAGGGGAGATGAGGTCGTGTTGACAGACCAGGAGGTTTTTGATGCATTCAGGAGTTTTGGTTATGAGGGCCCTCCTTTTGGCACTAGAAAGGAGATCAAGAAGTCCTTTATATCCAAAGAGTGGAGATATATCACTCATGTCTTCATCATGTGCTTAGATCACCGAAAAGGTGCATCTGATGGGCTAAATCTTGACTGGGCCAAAGCTATGGTTATATTTTGTAGAGGGCAAAAGGCCAATATAGCCCAACTTATCTTTGACTGCATGGCGGAGAACGTAATGGCCCTAAAGAAAGATAAATGGCTGTTGTATCCTCAATTTCTGCAGATGATTATTGATGATCTTATTCCTAATGTTCCGAGGCACGGGGAGATAAAGAGATTAATGCAGATAAACTCTCGCATTTTTTCCGACTGCTACGCAATAAGGGACGATTTCAGTGGGAAGATTACGCATCTGTTGGAAAATATGTACCCTCCTAAAAGATGGAATTATATTCGAAGGGTGGTTGAGTCAGAGGATAAGAGGGCTGAGGAGACAAGACATAAGCAGGTTGAATCTATAAAGAAACAGAAGAGATATGCGAAGGAAAAAGAGTATGACTTTGAAGAAGATATTCATGAGGCTGAGCAGGAGGTGAGAGTAGAAAAAGAAAGAAGAACAAAGAAAAAGGCTGAGGAGGGGGAGTTGGAGAGGAGAACAAAGCATAAGCATAAAGCATTCTCTGAGCCCCAGAGAAGGGATGAGTGGGCAGGGCTGGATGAGGACATTATCAGGAATCTCAACACCTCTTTAGCCAATGAGTTAAGCATGATTAAAACTAAGCTGACCAATCAAGAGCTGAGGGAGAAAAGAAAGGATGAGATGTTAGAGGGGACGTCCAAGATGCTCGTGGATCAGCAGAAGTTAATAAAGAAACTGTTGGTGGATGTGAATGAGCTGAAGGCTGCAGCCGGCCTGCCCAATCAGCTAACTCAAACTGAGTTAGATGATATGACTGATCTATCTACGTACCCATTTCTGAATATGGGTACATCATCGAGGGCAGGAGAGGGAACTAGTGGTGCAGAAGCTGAGACAGCAGGAGTTTTAGGTATGAGAAAGGATGTTGAGACTAAGAATGTGACCGGGAGGTCTGAGGATGTAGAAGAGGTGATTGAGGCTAGGTTTGTGAATTTGGACTTTGATATAGAGAAGGATCTGGTGGGAGAGGAGGTTGTGAGAGATAATCCAGTGGAAAGGGCTGACAAGAGTTTGATAGATGAGGAGGTAGAGGATGAGCAGCTGGTTGACTATGATTCAGAACCTGAATATTATGAGGTGGATGAACGACCATTGACGTATGTGGCCAAGAAGGGCTCGGATGAAAATGATGTGTTTGAAATGGATAAGGATGAGTGGTTCATTAGGGAGAAGGAGGCTGAGGAAATAACCCCATTATTTCAAAATGTTCAGGGGCCCAACAAGAAGGAGGCGGATAAGAAAATCATTAGCTGGAAATACAACCCTGGACTCAAAATGTTCATGATTAAGAGAAGAGGGGGAGGCATCTCTTACATGCACAAAAGGAAGGCATTCAAGACCTTACCTAAATGGGATCTGAGGAGATTAGCTGCAATTCCTTTGATAGATTCCGATTTGAGTGAGAGGGCTATGATGGTGGAGGAAGAAATAAAGAAAGGGCTAAACGATAACTTTGAGGGTTTTGGATTTATGAAGGCAGAGAGGCAGAGGTCAAAGAAGGATAAGGATTGGGAGACGGGAAAGGGTCGGATTGTGTTGAGAGTGAAGCCCCCGAAGACATTGAGTTGAGTGAGGTTACCTGACACCCATCCCAAAAGGCTTGAGAAGTTTGGAAAATGGTTTTATAATAACAACACGGGGGAGGCAGTGATTCGTGTAAAGGATGGAGCTGAAATGAGACTTTTTGATCTAATGGAGATATTTTCGTTTTCTGGTAAAGATCTGGTGATGTTGTGTGAAAATCACATTAAAGCTAGGGCTGGAGCTGAGACGCGCAAAGAAGCAAGCCTGTTTATGATTGTTGCTAACAAGGTAAGGGGTGTTAGAACTGAAGTGTGGGAGCTAGCCCAGAAGGTTTGGCAAGAAGATGTGTTGAGGATTGATGTGAGGGACTTAATAAGACAATTTGCTCAGGCAAGTGCACGTGCAGAGGATGAAGCCACAGGAGGTAACGAAGAAAGATCTGACGCGTAGGAAGATACCAGAGCTGAAAAGACAAATGAAGATTGATCAAGACGGTGAGATCTAACCTAGGGGGAGTATTGAAGATCAAGTATAGGTTGGACTCACCATAGATTAGATATTATTTATGTTTAATTGTAATAGGTTTGATGTTAGTTTCTTTTGTAAGTTTGTTATGTTTTCCTGCCCGGCGAAACTATGAGCGAAACTGTAGTTTCGCTCATAGCAAGCTGCTAGTTTCACCGACGAAACTGTCAGGATCTGCCGGCAAAACTGTGTCAGTGGCAGAATAGTTTCACTGACAGCGAAACTGTCAGCGAAACTATACCTACTATATATATTTTTGATCTTGTTCTTTGTTGGCAATCCTTGCAAAAACCCTAAACGTTTATCATTGTTGCAAGTCTCTTTGTAAGCTGGTTCTTCACAGAAATATATTGAGCTTTGTTACCTTTTAATGTATTGGATCATTATTGCTTTATGATTGAATACTTTTGGTTATTCTTCTTCATCATGTGTTTGTTGTTTGGCATTATTGTTGATATTGAACGAATCAACCACACAAGTGTACTGATATTCGATCAAATGGACCAACAATACGCAACTCTAGTATGGTTCTTCACATATACCAATGGTATAGCCTTATGCATAAACATATTAGAATAAAAATTAGTATGAATTGCATATTAAAAATTATAAACTTTTACAAAAAATTTCTATGCTTGGAAAACTTGTAAGTTTTCGTAGATGTATACGCGAAAACATCAATATTTTCACGTCTATTCGAAAAATCAAAGAAGTCAAAGTTCTCACTTACACATGTTTTTACGTATGTTCATTAACCTATTTGAATGTTTTTGCTTGCTACAGTATGAGCAAAAACTTAACACAAGTTCATCTAATTTGATCATTTTACACGTTTTTGATCCATAATATTTGTTCCATTCCAATGTTCAATACGAATTGCTTAGATTTAAGACAATTTTAATCATCAAAGCATGTTTAATCATTGATTTCCAGTTTGATTGACATAGAACTTTAAATTTTTAAAAATTACAGACAATTCATGATGAACATACAATATGATCTACCTTATAGCAATTAGCAATAAAATGCAACCACAATGATATCAAAACCAACAACAATCAGCACCAATTTGAGAGAAAAGTGAAAATGTACTGTTGGAAGTGAAAAGTTCAGATAATAATATATTTACGATCGGAGACTATTTATGTACCCTTATATGTTTTCGCATATGTCATGTTTTCACATGACCGTTCTTTCGAAAACCTTTTCATTTATATTTTGACCTTTTTATAAAACTTTTTCAAAATAGATCATCAAATTGAATTTCTATAAGTCATTTCGTTTTCATTCTCCTAAATTCTTTACATTTGATATATTGTTGTATATGTTAGTTGATTAAGAAGAGTTTACTTTCAAACTGTATGTTTTTAAAGATGAAATTCTTTAGAAAACCTAATCATTCACTTAGTTTTCTACAATTTGTATTAGATTAAGAAGCTCTAATATCCAAAAAACAATAAGTAAACAAATAAATTATCTATTAATGATTACTCATTGATTACTAATGGGTCAACAATAAATAACCTAAACCATGAAAAGCAGATGACATCCATGGGTTACTAAGGGATCATTTTTGTGGTAAGGTTACCGACGAGATTGTGGGTATATTTTTGTCATTGTTGATGGGAATTGTTTTCCAATTAACTTTCCCTTAGGAATCAGATTTGGAGATAAGATACGCAACAACTTGTATGAAATTTGTTTGTGGTCACTACAACAATTTAACTCTTTCCCGGCGACACCTATAGCTACGACATTTGTCGTCGGTATAGGCTGCTCTATACCGACGAGTAATTGAGATTTTTGACTGGTCAAACTCTATACCGACGACAAGTTGTCGGTATAGAGTTGGTGGGATGCTAAAAAATCAGTCGGGTTTATGAAAACCCTATACCGATGACATGTCGTCACTACAAGTGAATTTTATTTTATTTTTTATTTTCTTCTATCTCGGTTTACAGATTTAAAAAAAAAATTAAATCAACCTTTCCCGACGACATACCTTCGGGATAGGTAAAAATATAAAAAATCTTTTCTCAGTCCCGACGACATGTCGTCGGGACATGGGTTTTTTTAATTTTTTTTATTTTACCTCTATAGGGATGACTATTTTTACTCTATAGGGACGACATGTCGTCGCTATAGAGTGCAGAACCCTTAAATCGCATTTCAGACCTTCTGCCTCATTTTTCACCAAAAAAAAACCCTAATTTTTCTCCCAATTTCATCTCGATTTATAGGCCTATTTGGTATCAAATTGGAGTGTTTAAAGGTAAGAATGATGTTTCTTTTACTATAATAAGTTATATAATCTTGTTTTTATAAGTTTTATCTAAATTTTTGTGTTTTAGGTGAGATTAAAGTTTAAAGATTGAAAGTAAAGGATTTGAAAATTTAAAGGTATGAAATTCGTTTAAAGATTATGATTTAAGTGTTGTTTAGTGACTATGTTTGTGATTAGGCTTGTATGATTGTAAAAGTGTATATATATGTAAGTGTATATGGGTTTGATGTTAGATCAGGTTATGCCCACCAAGTGTTTGATGAAATTCCACTATATATATTTTCATGGTTTTAAGTTTGTATTTATTTTTATATGTGTTAATTTATATGTATATGGTTTGATGTATTTAGTTGTTTATGTATATGTTTATATGTATGTAATTATGTTAATTTTGTATGTGAATGTTTGTATGTATTTATGTTTATATGTTTGTTCATTAGTATATTATATGTTTGTTTTTTTGTAATTGTGTATGTAAGTATGTTGTATACTTGTATGTTTTTTGTATACTTGTAAGTGTGTATGTAAGTATGTTGTATACTTGTATGTAAGTATGTTCGTATTTTTGTAATTGTGTATGTAGGTATGTTGTATATTTGTATGTTTGTATACTTGTATACTTGTAAGTGATTATGTGTTGTGATTATGCTTGTATGTATGGATATGTAAGTGTATATGACTTTAATGTTAGTACATCTTTGTGTATATGTTAATTCATAAAGTTGTATTTCCATGTTTTATAACCCCATAGATATGACAATTGATAAGAGTTGGATTAAATTGCGAAATCAGAGTTCTCTGGAATTTATAAAAGGTCTTCATAGCTTTCTAGAAATTGCCAAGAACCATGTCGACAGTTTAGGAAAAGCTTTTTGTCTGTGTAAACGATGTTGCAATGGGTGTCGGCAGGATCTGGATATTATTTATGCCCACATACATGACAATGGGTTTCTACAATCATATAAGACGTGGACTTATCATGGTGAGAAATATCCACGTTCTTCAGAAATAGAAGACCTTTTTACTCCAAGAAAATTTATTCTAGCAACAACTAATGAGATGTTTGATGCAATTGATGATGTTATGGCGGAGCAGAATGTTAACGAGGAAAATGTAGACGAAGGTGGAACTAGTTTTGACCCGGAGTTTGATGCATTATTTAAGGAGCTAAATACCGAGTTATACCCCGGTTGTAGTTGGATGTCTTCTTTAAACTATTTTGAAAAATTGATGCATATCAAGGTTATCAAGAAATGGATGGATAGTTCATTTAACCAACTTTTAGAGTTTTTGAGAGTTGCATTCCCTAAAGAAAATCAAATTCCAGCCTCATTCTATGAAGCTAAGAAGAGATTAAGAAAGATTGGGTTAGGATATGAATCTATCCATGCTTGCATTAACATTTATGCTCTGTTTTGGAAAGAAAATGAGTTGATGCAAAATTGTCCGGTTTGTAACGAGAGTAGATGGGTTGACAAAAACACAAAAGGGTAGAAAGTACCTCAAAAAGTGTTGCGCTACTTTCCTCTAACTTACCGACTTCGACAAATGTATAGCTCAAGATTCACAGTAAAAGAAATGACATGGCATTATACTGGATGCTCAATGGATAGTATGATGCGTCATCCAGTTGATGGGAAGGCATGGCAAGACTTTGATGAAAAATTTTCTGATTTTGCCAAAGAACCCCGAAATGTACGTTTGGGTTTGGCTGCGGATGGTTTTAATCCATTCGGTAACATGAGTCAATCTTACAGTATGTGGCCAGTGGTGTTGACAACATATAACACACCACCATGGTTATGTATGAAAGAGTCTTCTTTTATGCTCACCTTGCTTATTCCCGGGCCTAAATCTCCTGGAAAGGACATTGATGTTTTCCTAAGGCCTTTAATAGATGAGTTGAAAATGTTATGGGCCGAAAGAGTTCAAATGAGAGATGCATCAACCAAAACTGTATTCAGGATGCGTGCAGCTCTATTATGGACTATAAATGATTATCCAGCTCATAGCTATATGTCTGGATGGAGTGGTCAAGGTTATATGGCATGCCCTACTTGTTACGTAGACACACCCTCATGCCCTATAACAAACAAATAGCTTTTATTGGTCATAGACGATTCTTGACAAAAAAGCATAGTTTGAGAGATGATCTTTTGTTCAATGGCCAAAGAGAGACAAGAGATCCTCCTAGACGTTTGAGTAATGCACAAATCTAAAAACAACTAAAAAGCATCACTAATCGTGTTCCAGGGAAACATCCTACACATGGAGGTGTGAAAAGAAAGCGTGATGCAACCGAGTTGAATTGGACCAACCGGAGTATCTTCTTTGAGCTGGAATATTGGTCTTCACTCATTTTAAAACACAATCTTGATGTCATGTATGTAGAGAAAAATGTTTGTGAGAGCTTTTTGGGTACTTTTCTAATGAATGAAAAATCAAAAGACACACACAAAGCAAGACAAGACTTGCAAAATATGGGTATTCGACCTGATTTATGGCTAGTAAAGAAAAACAACAAGGTCTACCAACCACATGCTTCTTATTCTTTAAAGGAGTGAGACTACCTGATATTTTTGTTTCAAACTTTAAAATTAAACTGCTTTCTAATTATTCAAACATAATCGGGTTAAAGTCTCATGATTATCACACCCTAATGCAACGATTGCTACCGATCGGGGTGAAAGTTGGTCTCCCAAAAAATGTGTCCACAACAATCATTGACCTTTGTACATTTTTTCAGAAAATATGTGCAAGATTAGTAAATGTGAGTGACATGTATAAAAAAATAAGGAAGTGGTAGAGATATTATGCAATTTGGAATTGATATATCCTCCAGCATTTTTTGATATAATGGTTCATTTAGTTCTTCATTTACCTAAAGAAACTATTCTTGGTGGTCCCGTTTATATGAGATGGATGTATCCTTTTGAAAGATACATGAAAAAGCTCAAAGCATATGTTAGAAACAAAGCTATACCTGAAGGCTCAATAGCAGAAGGTTATGTTGCAGATGAGGCATTGACAGTCTACTCTATGTATCTTGATAGTATGCAAACCAAATTCAACCGACCCGATAGAAATGCAGATTCTAGCATCCCAAAGAGTCAATTCCATGTGTTTTCATCACAATGTCAACCAATGTCTAAAAAGAAAATCATTGCTCTATGTGAAGATGACTACAAATTATTACACTGGTTTGTTCTAAACAATTGCAATGAAATTAGTGACTACAAATCGGAATTTGAATCTAAATTTCCTGGACGAAGTATGAAAACAGAATTTTCTTCATGGTTAAAGTATAAAGCTAATACATCATCATCATCATCAACATCAACATCTTCTTCTTTGTCTCAAGAGGGTATCAAAGAATTAAAGGCATTGGCACATGGTCCTTTAAACGCATATTCTTACACTGCTTGCATAGTCAATGGTGTTAGATTTGTGGTCCATAGTCGTGATGTTCGACACACTACTCAAAATAGTGGTATTGTTTCTATAGGAGAAGACGATACTCCATTTTATTGTTAGCTAGAGGAGATCTTAGAGTTGAACTACATAGATGGTTACTCGGTTGAACTATTTCGTTGCAAATGGTTCAAAACATCTGGTAAGTGGTTAATTAAGCAAAACAATGTCACTGTTATCAACGTCAGTGACACATGGTATGATGATGATCAGTACATTTTAGCCGCACAAGCTAAACAGGTGTTTTATCTTGAAGATCCTTCTCGAACCACCGATAATTGGAGGGTTGTTGAAGACGTTAACCATCGAAAACTTTGGGATCATCCAGCCATGAGTGTTGTGAACGAGATAGATATATTGCACGACACCCAATCATCTGATTATAACTTGGTTGTCGACTTAGGCTGTGAAGTTGGTGAATCATGTGCACAATTCATTGATAATTAGACAAATGTCTTACAACATGAGCAATCAGATAGATTTGGTAAATTGGTAGTCGACTTAGGCTACTTGCCCATGAAGTCGACTTTAGATGTTGGTGAATCAAGTGCACAATTCATTGATGATGAAATTTTTATTGATGATAATGAAGAAGATGAAGATATAGACGAATACAATTCTTATGAGGAAGATGATATAATAGATACCCTTTATTGTAGTGATGATTTCGATTGAAAGTATGTTTATTATTTTTATTTAGGTTTATTGTTTATGTTTATTATTATATATTTACAACATATTTATTTTTGTATGTGTTTATTATTAATGCTTATTGTCTATTTTTGTTGAAGCATGACAACATATATTGCTCGAGGTCATGGTGGGGATGGCGGGGATCTACCTTCGCGTGGGGATCCAAATAGGATCCCAAAAGGTTGCGAGTCTTGTAAGTTATTTGTTAAAGTTAAAAAATACATCTTTATGCTGAACATAATCTCTGTGTCCTAACTTTTATATTGCATATATTAATGTGGCATAACCCGCAAGAAAAAGAAGATCTAAAGGAAAAAACATTAAATTATTTAAAAATTTTGAGCAAAATAAAGGCCAACCACTATCGATCGAAGTTGAAAGCAAGGGGGGCCAATATAAGTTTGTTGTAGAAAACAGCTCGGATTTTATAAGGTTAATCTTTAATGAGATTAGTAAGGTTGTTCCTTTCCATTATCCCAGTTGGCAAGCTGTTCCCGATGAATTTAAGAGAGCCATATATCCCATACTTTTTGTAAGCATACAATGTTATGTTTTTATCATATTTTAATTATATAAGTGTTACATGTTTTCTAATTACATATTTTGCATGAATATTTTGATCTTGCTAGATGGAGGGAATCTGAACAGTGGGAAGGCGTAAGGCTCGGAATCACTGCGGAGTGTCAAAGAGCCTATAAAGATCGAAAGCAAGATCTAAAATCTCATTTTGATGATGTGGGTGGTTATGATGATGTGGAAACAGCGTTAACTTGTCCTCCTGAGGGAACTGACCCACAAGCATGGGTTTGGGTGATTAATGAGTTGTTCTTAGATCCCGCTTATAGGAGCCGATCTGAGGCAAACAAATTAAACAGAGGTAAACAACGCTATCCAAGTTTCCATGGGAGCCAATCTTATGCACAAAAGAGACATATAGAGGTAAAAGTATAATGGTTAGTATAAAAATAAGTATTAACTATCGGAAATGCATTTCTAATAATTTTTATTATTCACAGCGGAGTCGTCAGATTGATCTCTTTCAGAAGATGAATTTCAGAGAAGGCACGGGATGGGTGAATGCAACTGCAGAATCGGACTGGGTAAGTTTAAGTGTGTTTGGGTCAAAATGACCCATTTGAACTAAATTTTGATTGATTGTAGTGTGTTTAAGTATGTTTGGGTCAAAATGACCCATTTGAACTAACTTTTGTGTGATTCTAGTATGTTTGAGTGTGTTTGGGTCAAAATGACCCATTTGAACTAACTTTTGTGTGATTCTAGTATGTTTAAGTGTGTTTGGGTCAAAATGACCCATTTGAACTAACTTTTGATTGATTCTAGTACGTTTAAGTGTGTTTGGGTCAAAATGACCCATTTGAACTAACTTTTGTGTGATTCTAGTATGTTTAAGTGTGTTTGGGTCAAAATGAACTGTTTAAACTAACTTTTGATTGATTCTAGTATGCTTAAATGTGTTTGGGTCAAAATGACCCATTTGAACTAACTTTTGTGTGATTCTAGTATGTTTAAATTTGTTTGGGTGAAAATGACCCATTTGAAGTAACTCTTGTGTGATTCTAGTATGTTTAAGTGTGTGTGGGCCAAAATGACTCACTTGAACTAACTTTTGATTGATTCTAGTATGTTTAAGTGTGTTTGGGTCAAAATGACCCATTTGAACTAATTTTTGTGTGATTCTAGTATGTTTAAGTGTGTTTGGGTCAAAATGACCCGTTTGAACTAACTTTTGATTGATTCTAGTATGCTTAAATGTGTTTGGGTCAAAATGACCCATTTGAACTAATTTTTGTGTGATTCTAGTATGTTTAAGTGTGTTTGGGTGAAAATGACCCATTTGAACTAATATTTTCAATATGTTTAATGCAGGAAAGAATTCAAGAAGAGTATGTGAGATCTTCTAGCGAGACCGATGGAGACTTATCTGCTGTTGATGAGATTCAATGCATTGAGCGTGACTTAGGTCAAAGGCGAGGACATATACAAGGTGTTGGTCGTGTGGTGAGACATCGCACCCCTGATTTTTGTAGCTCGCAACCTCCTCCAACACAACAGTTGCAGAACTTAGACAACAGCAACAACAAAATCAAGAAACTATACAACAACAACAACAAATCCAACAACAACAAATACAAGAAATGCAACGATTGCTTCAAGAGAAGATGGAAATGATGCGCTACTAGCAGCAGCAACGACCACCGGGTGGTCATTAGCGTTTGTATTTTTGTTACATTTTGTTGAACTTTAAACTAATTGTATGAATTATCTGTTTGTTAAACTTATATTTGAATTTGTATGAATTATTTGTTTGTTAAACTTGCATTGGATTTTTATTAATTATATGTTTGTTAAATATTTTAAAAAAATTAGGTTCTGCATAAAATAAAAAAAATTAAAAAAATGAGATTTATAGCAACGACAAGTCATCGCTATAGATTATTTTCTGTTTTAAAAAAAAAATTAAAAACGCCTATAGCGACGACCTGTCTTTGCTATAGGTGTTTTTTTTTTTTTAAAAACAGAAAAATAGTGTATAGCGACGACTTGTCGTCGCTATAAATTATGTATGAACAACATTAAACATCATAAACAAGTATTCTAGCATGATTCTGACATCATAAACATGCCCAATTCACAATATCCAATGATTCACATCAATAAAGTTTCCCTTTCGGGAAAGTAATGCTCAAAATCAATCTATTAGCCAATTTATTCATAAATTCATCAACTTTATGCCTAGTCTAGTTCATAACAACCATCTTGACATGATAACATCATTAATTTATCATAATTCCCAACTCTCATGCACAAAAAGTTACCACTTATAGTAAGGTATGAACAACACGTAAATTCCATGAATTTCTTGCATAATCCACGTAAACTATCATCAATGCAATACCACTAACACCATAACATCTTCTAACAACATCAATTTTGTGACAACATGCCCAAATCAAACTAGGGTTCCTCTTGAATCAAAAACTATGAAAAACTAACCAAAATGTTACCTTTAAGCGTGTAATGATCAAGAATTGGACTTGCTAACGTGTTGTAGTGGTTGAAGCTAAGCAAAATCGAATGAATTGGAGTGTTCATTGATCAAAATCGCAAAAGGGTAGGGGTGTTAAGAGATGGTTTACGGCCGATTGGGGTTAGGGATGTCACACCCTCAAAATCCGCGAGCGGGGTTTTACCGCGAGGCGCGTGACATACCAGGATCTCAGTCATTAGTTACCAAGAACGACTCTATATGATTAATAAACAAAACCAGAGTTAACGTTTAAAATACTGCGGAAGCATTTTTAAAACAGAAAACCCAAACAAGTAGTTGTAAAGAGAATGCGCAAAACATACGCGCCCCAAACACAAATGTTTAATATGAAAATAATCCCAAATTTGTAAACAAACAAATGTAGACAACTCAACGATGCTGGTGTGCGTGCTCCTAGGCAACTGGCAACCTTAACCTGAGAATAGCATACTAAACAAGTCAACACATGGTTGGTGAGTTCAAGAGTTTACGTTAAAATATAAACCAATCAATAGTTTCCAGAGCATAAGTAGTGTATTGCAATAGATAGCTAGTCTATTAACATAAAAATATTAATCATAGTGCTTTCGCGATCGAAGCTGACTGTGTTACGTTTGTTGCCTCCCGTCAGACTTACCAGGTCATGACGAATATATGTTAGGACAAAATTGCACCCGTTTGACCTCGAGTCGCACAGGTGGGGCTCGTCAGACCCAGTAGTACTACCCAAAATTTCCCCGCTATTCAATATTAACAATCCGAAAGTGTGAGGACTTTCCATGGTAAACAGCACTATATCAATATTATACACACTCATATATAAAAGCGTTTGTGATCAACAGTATGCTATCTCCCCCAAAAGAGATTATGTAAAATGAGTGGGGCAAGAACTCACCTGATGCGCACAAGAATTAACTTAGAGCTTAACTTGAAAGAAAGAGGGAAAGACAACCTTCAAAGGTCACCTAGAATACAAGAGTACATAAGCACGTGTACACAAAATCAACATGAAACCCTAAGTGCTCTACAAACCAAGAGACTCAAGGTTTTAGAAAGACAAGACACATTTGACCCAGTTGACCCGTTTAACCCGTTGGTGACATTGTAGGTGATAACTCGTTAATACTAACACAACAGCATATCATGCATGATCAACATACCACTTGATTACATATAGCAAATCATTAACCACATGTACTACCTAGATCATCATACAACTAGATATCATACAAGTCATGCGAATCACAACAGGCCAAAACAGGTAACAAACCAAATCAACATCCCTATAACTAAACAACACATTTCATCACCTTAGAAACCATCCATGAACACACTAGCATGATCCTAATATCCCAAACATGCTCAAATCATCCAATTCAAGGATTTGCACAATTAAAGTTTCCCTTTTGGGAAAGTTCATCCCAAATTCATCAAACTCACACTACATTCATGAATTCATCAATTATATTCCAATTCAAGTCCATGACAACATCTAAACATGATCAACAACACCTAATCATCATGATTCATCAACATTCAACACCACAAGTTACTATTTTTAGCAATGTATGAACTATAACACATCTTCTTGATTTTCAATTGTTCATATCATCAACTTAGCATCTAATCATCATCACAAACACATCCATAACATTCATACATCATCCAATCATCAATTCATGCAAAATAAAGTTACTATTATTAGTAACCTATGAACAACGTATCAAAATCATAGCTTTCTTGCAAAATCGACGTTAACCAATATGCATACAACCTAACAAGCATCATTACAACATCAAACAACCAACATTCAACATCCATTTGATCCAAAATCACCTCAAACTCTCGGCCAAAGATGATCATATGAACAAACAACAAAATCCAAACTTTCTTGCATAATCAACGTTAACTAGCATCAATACAACCTAACTAACATCATAACATCACCAAACAACCAAGAATTAACATTCAATTGCAGATTTTCGAACTAGGGTTCGGCCACCATGAAAAACCATCAAAAACATGTAAAATCTAACCTTTAAACGTGTAATGGCTTGCAATTGATGATTCTAACTTGTTGTGATGCTTGAAATCGGTCCAAAATCGAATGGAATTGCTTGTTCTTGATGAAAACCGAAGTGTGTGTGTGTGTTTGAAGGTGTCGCGGCCGAAAGAGTGATTAGGGTTAGAGTTTTGATTTTATTTTATTTAATAATCCATAATTACCCTTTTAACCCTTATAATTTGTATTTTATAAAAATTAAGCTTTTACACACTCCTTTAAAATGTTTTTAACTAGAATAATAAACATATAAACTAGTAGTAGCAATTATATGTATTATCTTTACAAGCTACAAAATTTACAAAGTAAATACACACGTTTTCACGTTACGCGATAAAATTACAGTTAACATTTAAATCACATAAGCATAACTTAATAATCACATTGTTAACTTAATTATCATCAATTTAACATTACTGATTATTGTTAAGTCACCAACGTTCAACGACAACTAGTGTGTGTGCACGACACGTGTATGCAAGACTTACGGAACTAACGGAGTTTGGTAACGAAAATTACCAGGTGTCACATTATCCCCATGTTGAAAGAATTTTCGTCCCGAAAATTGCGTTACATGGTGAGTGTTCCATCACTGGTCTACTGCATTGGCACAAGGAAATCGAAATCGTGTGAGTTTTGGATGAGTTGTCACATCATCCCCATGTTGAAAGAAATTTCGTCCCGAAATTTAATCAGTACCTTCGCCGGCTGGCAGCGTCCTTTCGAATAGCTGAGGGTACTTAAGCTTCATTTGGTCTTCACGTTCCCACGTGAATTCTGGTCCACGCCTCGAGTTCCAACGAACTTTGACAATGGGTATCTTGCTTTGCTTAAGCGTTTTCACCTCACGATCCATCACTTTGACAGGTTCCTCAATAAAACGTAACTGTTCGTCTACTTGAACTTCTTCCAGTGGTACGACCATCGTTTCATCCGTTAAACATTTCTTTAGATTTGAAACATGGAATACATCATGGATTCCACTCAATGAATCAGGTAAGGCTAGTCGATAGGCCACTGGACCAATTCTTTCCACTGTCTCAAATGGTCCAACGTATCTCGGATTTAGCTTTCCTCGCTTACCTAACCAAACTACGCCTTTCCATGGTGAGACTTTCAATAAGACTTTGTCACCAACTTGAAATTCTAAGGGTTTCCGTCGCTTGTCAGCATAGCTTTTCTGTCTGTCTCGCGCTGCGGCCATGCGGTTTCTTATCTGACAATCTTCTCAGTTGTCTCGTGTACTAACTCAGGACCCGTTAATTGACACCAATTTCAGCCCAGCAAACTGGTGATCTACACTTTCTCCCATACAAAGCTTCAAAAGGTGCTGCCTTTATGCTAGTGTGATAACTGTTGTTGTAAGAAAATTCCACTAATGGTAGGTGAACTTCCCAGTTATTCCCGAAGTCAATCACACAAGCACGTAACATGTCCTCCAAAGTCTGTATAGTACGGTCGCTTTGACCATCAGTCTGTGGATGATAAGCAGTACTCATATCTAATCGCGTACCTAAAGCTTTCTGCAACGACTGCCAGAAGTGTGATGTGAAACGAGAATCGCGATCAGAAATGATTGAGATCGGTACTCCATGCCTCGAAACGATCTCCTTCAGATAAAGTCGGGTTAACTTCTCCATCTTATCTGTTTCCTTTATCGCTAGGAAATGAGCAGATTTTGTCAATCGGTCCACGATAACCCATATTGTATCACAACCCGTAGAAGTGCGAGGTAACTTAGTAATAAAATCCATTGATATCTGATCCCACTTCCACATAGGGATCTCGGGTTGTTGTAGTAACCAGATGGTTTCTGATACTCCACTTTCACCTTCGAGCAGGTCAGACACTTGCTCACATAAGTAGCTACATCTGCTTTCATGTTAGGCCACCAATAGTGCGCCTTCAAATCGTGGTACATCTTGTCAGATCCAGGATGTATAGAATACTTGGACTTGTGAGCCTCACTCATCACCAAGTCTCTCAGGTCTCCGTGTAGAGGTACCCATAGTCTATCCATGAAGTAACGAATTCCATCCGCTTTTACTTCCAATTGTTTTTCCATACCCCTTAACGATTCAGACCCAATGTTTTCTGCTTTCAAAGCTTCTGTTTGAGCCTCTCGGATTTGTTCAGGTAATTGCGTACTAATCGTTAGTTGCAGAGCTCGCACACGTCGAGGTTTAGCAGTCTCTTTTCTACTCAACGCATCAGCAACTACATTTGCTTTCCCCGGGTGGTACTTAATAGCACAATCATAGTCGTTTAACAATTCCACCCAGCGTCTTTGCCTCATGTTCAACTCCTTTTGCTCAAAGATGTGCTGAAGACTCTTGTGATCGGTGTAGATGGTGCATTTGGTACCGTACAAGTAATGTCTCCAGATCTTCAAGGCAAACACTACCGCACCCAGTTCCAAGTCATGGGTGGTATAGTTCTTCTCATGAATCTTCAACTGTCTAGAGGCGTAAGCTATCACTTTATCCCGCTGCATCAAGAAGCATCCAAGTCCTTGAATAGAAGCATCGCAGTAGACTACAAAGTCATCACTACCATCCGGTAACGCTAATATTGGTGCGCTACACAATTTATGTTTCAGCCACTGAAAAGCAGATTCCTGACTCTCACCCCATTTGTACGTCGTTCCCTTGTGAGTCAAGGCTGTGAGAGGTTGTGCAATCTTAGAGAATCCTTCAATGAATCATCGATAATATCCCGCTAATCCAAGGAATTGTCGTATCTCACTTGGTGTCTTAGGAACAGACCAATTCTTTATCGATTCAATCTTAGCAGGATCAACATGTATTCCATTCTCGTTGACAATATGACCCAAGAATTGTACCTCACGTATCCAGAAATCACACTTAGAAAACTTTGCATACAGTTGTTCCTCTCTAAGTAATTCCAAGATCGAAACGTAAGTGCTCTCCATGTTCTTCCTCGGTCCTTGAGTATATCAGTATATCATCAATAAAGACGATAACAAACTGATCAAGATAGGGTTTGCACACGCGATTCATGAGGTCCATGAATACTGCTGGTGCATTCGTCAACCCAAATGGCATGACCAAAAATTCATAGTGACCATATCGTGTACGAAAGCAGTCTTCGAGATGTCCTCTTCTCGAACTCTCAGCTGATGATACCCAGACCTCAGATCAATCTTAGAGTAATAGCTTGATCCTTGCAGTTGATCAAACAAATCATCGATACGAGGTAACGGATATCTATTCTTGATAGTAACCTTGTTCAGTTCCCTATAGTCAATGCACATTCGAAATGTACCATCCTTCTTCTTCACAAATAGAACTGGCG
The DNA here is from genome assembly GCA_025506505.1 of Flaveria sonorensis. NCBI lineage: Eukaryota > Viridiplantae > Streptophyta > Magnoliopsida > Asterales > Asteraceae > Flaveria > Flaveria sonorensis. The sequence continues at coordinate 26,998,400 of CM046439.1, read as the reverse complement.
CTCCCCAGGGCGACGAACTCGGTCGGATAACCCTTTATCCAACAACTCTTGTAGTTGGGCGGATAATTCCTGCAGTTCGTTCGGAGCTAACGGTACGGTGCTCTCGCAATTGGAGCGCTCCTGGAGTCAACTCAATCTGGAATTCAACTTGACGATGAGGCGGTAATCCAGGAAGGTCTTCTGGAAACACCTCAGGAAACTCACGAACTACGGGGATATCCTCTATCTTCTTTTCCTCGATCTGTTTATCTGTGACGAGTGCTAATATGGCCAGTCGACCCTTTCGTAACAACTTCTGTTCCTTCATAAACGAGATGATGCCTATCACCGCACCACTCCTATCACCTCTGACCGTAAGGACTTCTTCACCAAGGGGAATCCGTATGATCTTCTCGTGGCATATGACTTCTGCTTGTTTATCGGAAAGCCAATCCATGCCTACTACCACATCAAAGCTTCCTAACGTAACAGGCATGAGATCTATGGTGAATGTATGACCAGCAAGCTCTATCTTGCAGTCTCTAAGAATATGCTACGTGAATCTGTACCGTCAGCTAACTCTACGTCTTAGATTCTAAGGTTGAGGGCATCACTTAAAAGACTACAGAACCTTCGTAACAACTTCTGCTTCATAAACGAGATGATGCCTATCACCGCACCACTCCTATCACCTCTGACCGTAAGGACTTCTTCACCAAGGGGAATCCGTATGATCTTCACGTGGCATATGACTTCTGCTTGTTTATCGGAAAGCCAATCCATGCCTACTACCACATCAAAGCTTCCTAACGTAACAAGCATGAGATCTATGGTGAATGTATGACCAGCAAGCTCTATCTTGCAGTCTCTAAGAATATGCGTTACGTGAATCTGTGTACCGTCAGCTAACTCTACGGTGTATTTAGATTCTAAGGTTGAGGGCATATCACTTAAAAGACTACAGAACCTAGTGGACACGAAACTTCTATCGGCTCCGGTATCAAATAATACGGTAACAAAACAACCATTAACCGAAAATTTACTAGTTACTGTTGTAGGATCGTTTAGAGCCTCACCTGAGCCAATGACGAAGGCTCTTCCTTTGGCTCCATTGTTGTTTCCACCATTGTTGTTGCCATTACCATTGTTGTTGTTATTGTTGTTGCCATTGTTATTGTTGCTGTTTTCCCATTGTTGTTGTTGCCATTACCATTCCTCTTAAGCTGGGGACAATTGCGTTTGTAATGGCCTTCTTTTCCGCACTCAAAACAACCTTTCGGAGTTTCTTGTGATTGTTGAGGCTTCTTCATCAGTTCACCCCGACAGTCTTTGGCTGCGTGACCAATCTTCCCACAACGTTGGCACTTGAAGTTATCACATCGACCCACATGGTGGTAGTTACACCGGTTGCACTTCGGCAGTCTTCCACCATACCCACCGGGTCCTTGATTTGAGGGAGTCGCCTGGTTGAAGCTTCGGTTGTTATCGAACTTCCGTTGCTGTTGCTGACTTTGCTGCTGTTGTTGAGGTTGAGATTGGCTGCTGGATGACGATCCCTTGTTGCTTGAACCATCCCACTTGCGTTTCTGGTCGGGCACGCTTGCCACCGCACCTCGTTTGGGTAACCGTCCTTGCTCAACTGCCTGGTCAGTCAGCCTGTGGGCTGTTCGGATAGCTTGTTGTATGGTAGTGGGGTTAGAGGCAGTTACCATACTTTGAATTTTGGGCACCAATCCCCGTATATAATGCTCCACCCTCTTGTGCATTTCATTCACCATCCCTGGGCATAAAGTGGCTAACTCATGAGTTCGAGTCGTGTAGGCTTCAATTTCTGAGCCTTGCATTTTGAGTTGCCAGAACTCAATCTCCAGTTTCTGCACTTCATTTCGGGGGCAGTATTCTTCAGTCATAATTCCCTTAAACTCATCCCAAGGTAGTTCATTGGCCATGGCTTGACCCAGCATTTGTACCTGGGCATTCCACCAGGAAAGTGCTGCGCCTTCCAATGTCCCGGTGGCATACTTCACCTGATCAGCAGGCGGGCAGTTGCATTTCGCGAAGACAGACTCTGTCTTCTCAAACCACCTTACAAGCCCTACAGCTCCTTCCGTCCCGCTGTAGGTATGGGGTTTACAGTCCATGAAGGACTTGTAGGTACATGGTGGTGGTCCTGTTTTGACAACCCAAACATTAGTCAGATATCCTAGACAATAACTAGGATAATAGTTTAACCTCTTGTTATCATTTACCTGCTGGTTGTCCCGGTTGGGCAGCAGCCACTGCCGCCTGAACATGTTCGTTAATTAATGCCGCCAATTCCGCAGGCGTCATGTTTATGGCTCCGGCTCCACGGCCTCCGGCGCCACGTCCACGACCACGCCCACGTCCTCTTCCACGTGCGTCCATATTTCACTTTAAAATTCACAATTACAATAATGAGTAACATCCAACACATTAATCTCATCAAGGTACAGTAAACAATAAGAAATAATGCATTCACCACAACCACAACATTTATAACAGAAATAATAATCAAAGATAAATAAATTGCAATTGAGTCACAAAATATTCCATCAATGTCAAAATTTAAGTTTGTCAGTTGGGTGGGAAACAACCCTTCCCACATAGGTTTCAAAGAAAAGAAACACTACATAGTCTAAGTCATTTAAAAGGTAGGATCAGTCCAGTACATCAGATCCGTCACTGTCCTCATCCATCTCTACTGGTTCTTCTTCGGGGGCTTCCTCGGGTTCTTCTTCTGGGTCTTCCTCATCAGGGTCCACCAAAGGTGCAGGGGCTTCAGCAACCTGAAGTGCTGCTAGTTGTGCCTCTAAATCAGCAAACCTATCATCGATCACAACGTTATGGTGATCCTGTGCGTCCATGCGCTCACTAAGTGCTACCACGTTGCCTGCCAGCGTATGATGTCCACCAATGGCCATCGAAAGTCGCTCCTGAAGCGTCTCTACCTGGAAACGCAGCTGACGCATCTCAGATCGTAATGCAGAGTTCTCATCAGTGAGTCCTCTAATCCGCTGTCGCTCTGTGTCCAGTGTGGCTACTAGGGCTGCAAATGCCTGCTCCAGAGGAATGCTCAAAGTAGGGAGTGTAGGCAAAGTAGAGGCGGTTGATGACCTAGTCCTAGGTCGTGTAGGTGCTACAGGTGGTACGCGTTCTCTATAAGCCATACGGTTTATGTAAGTGGGGTAGAAATCCCAGTTACGCGGAGGATCGAGCTCAGGAGGTATGAAAGGCTGATCCCAGTCTATCTCGCCAGGAGGATAAGGATGTCGAGGCCAGTTAAATCCCCTATCCGGTACGGGAGAAGTAGGAGGTGACTCAGATCGTGCAGGTCTCTTGCCTAAATTTCTGGACGACGATGCCATGCTGCGAAGTACGTGTTGCGTATGCCAATGAGTATACAGTAAGGAGAGTAAGCGATAAGTAACTAACAACTGTGCGGTTATAGTCTAGTGTGTGTATGCAACCTAGTTCCCTATAACCAATGGCTCTGATACCAATCTGTCACACCCTCAAAATCCGCGAGCGGGGTTTTACCGCGAGGCGCGTGACATACCAGGATCTCAGTCATTAGTTACCAAGAACGACTCTATATGATTAATAAACAAAACCAGAGTTAACGTTTAAAATACTGCGGAAGCGTTTTTAAAACAGAAAACCCAAAACAAGTAGTATGTAAAGAGAATGCGCAAAACATACGCGCCCCAAACACAAATGTTTAATATGAAAATAATCCCAAATTTGTAAACAAACAAATGTAGACAACTCAACGATGCTGGTGTGCGTGCTCCTAGGCAACTGGCAACCTTAACCTGAGAATAGCATACTAAACAAGTCAACACATGGTTGGTGAGTTCAAGAGTTTGCGTTAAAATATAAACCAATCAACAGTTTCCAGAGCATAAGTAGTGTATTGCAATAGATAGCTAGTCTATTAACATAAAAATATTAATCATAGTGATTTCGCGATCGAAGCTGACTGTGTTACGTTTGTTGCCTCCCGTCACGACTTACCAGGTCGTGACGAATATATGTTAGGACAAAATTGCACCCGTTTGACCTCGAGTCGCACAGGTGGGGCTCGTCAGACCCAGTAGTACTACCCAAAATTTCCCCGCTATTCAATATTAACAATCCGAAAGTGTGAGGACTTTCCATGGTAAACAGCACTATATCAATATTATACACACTCATATATAAAAGCGTTTGTGATCAACAGTATGCTATCTCCCCCAAAAGAGATTATGTAAAATGAGTGGGGCAAGAACTCACCTGATGCGCGCAAGAATTAACTTAGAGCTTAACTTGAAAGAAAGAGGGAAAGACAACCTTCAAAGGTCACCTAGAATACAAGAGTACATAAGCACGTGTACACAAAATCAACATGAAACCCTAAGTGCTCTACAAACCAAGAGACTCAAGGTTTTAGAAAGACAAGACACATTTGACCCAGTTGACCCGTTTGACCCGTTGGTGACATTATAGGTGATAACTCGTTAATACTAACACAACAGCATATCATACATGATCACATACACTTGATTACATATAGCACTTCATTAACCACATGTACTACCTAGATCATCATACAACTAGATATCATACAAGTCATGCGAATCACAACAGGCCAAAACAGGTAACAAACCAAATCAACATCCCTATAACCTAAACAACACATTTCATCACCTTAGAAACCATCCATGAACACACTAGCATGATCCTAATATCCCAAACATGCTCAAATCATCCAATTCAAGGATTTGCACAATTAAAGTTTCCCTTTTGGGAAAGTTCATCCCAAATTCATCAAACTCACACTACATTCATGAATTCATCAATTATATACCAATTCAAGTCCATGACAACATCTAAACATGATCAACAACACCTAATCATCATGATTCATCAACATTCAACACCAAAAGTTACTATTTTTAGCAATGTATGAACTATAACACATCTTCTTGATTTTCAATTGTTCATATCATCAACTTAGCATCTAATCATCATCACAAACACATCCATAACATTCATACATCATCCAATCATCAATTCATGCAAAATAAAGTTACTATTATTAGTAACCTATGAACAACGTATAAAAATCATAGCTTTCTTGCAAAATCGACGTTAACCAATATGCATACAACCTAACTAGCATCATTACAACATCAAACAACCAACATTCAACATCTAGTTTGATCCAAAATCGCCTCAAACTCTCGGCCAAAGATGATCATATGAACAAACAACCAAAATCCAAACTTTCTTGCATAATCAACATTAACTAGCATCAATACAACCTAACTAACATCATAACATCACCAAACAACCAAGAATTTAACATTCAATTGCAGATTTTCGAACTAGGGTTCGGCCACCATGAAGAACCATCAAAAACATGTAAAATCTAACCTTTAAACGTGTAATGGCTTGCAATTGATGATTCTAACTTGTTGTGATGCTTGAAATCGGTCCAGAATCGAATGGAATTGCTTGTTCTTGATGAAAACCGAAGTGTGTGTGTGTGTTTGAAGGTGTCACGGCCGAAAGAGTGATTAGGGTTAGAGTTTTGATTTTATTTTATTTAATAATCCATAATTACCCTTTTAACCCTTATAATTTGTATTTTATAAAAATTAAGCTTTTACACACTCCTTTAAAATGTTTTTAACTAGAATAATAAACATATAAACTAGTAGTAGCAATTATATGTATTATCTTTACAAGCTACAAAATTTACAAAGTAAATACACACGTTTCCACGTTACGCGATAAAATTACAGTTAACATTTAAATCACATAAGCATAACTTAATAATCACATTGTTAACTTAATTATCATCAATTTAATATTACTGATTATTGTTAAGTCACCAACGTTCAACGACAACTAGTGTGTGTGCACGACACGTGTATGCAAGACTCAACGGAACTAACGGAGTTTGGTAACAGAGAATTACCAGGTGTCACAAGGGAGGCTAGGGTTGGGTTTTTATTAAACTTAACTTATTTAAAAATCATCTTTTATTACCTTTTAGAAAAATTAATCTCTTTAGCACTTTTTAACAATTTTAATTACAAAATACAAGCATTATTAATCCACAATAATAATCATATATATTTTGCAACTAACCGCAAAACACATGCATCAAATATCATACGTTGTCACGTTACAAAGTAAAATTCACAAATAACATTTAAAATTCATGAATCATATAACCACAAATTAATAATCAAAAATATTAATTAAATTATTATCTGTTAACCATGGTTAATTATTATTAGGTCACCAAAGTTCAAAGACAACTAGTGTGTGCTCACAACACGTGTATGCAAGACCTAACGAAACTAACAGAATTTGATAACCAGAAATTACAGGATGTCACATTATCCCCATGTTGAAAGAATTTTCCTCCCGAAAATTGCGTTACATGGTTCTGTTACATCACTGGTCTACTGCATTGGCACAACGAAATTGAGTGAGTTGTCAGATCATCTCCATGTTGAAAGAAATTTTTTCCCGAAATTTACTCAATACCTTCGCCGGTTGTGTTCGTTGTCTCAAACACGTGTGTGCTCACAACACGTGTATAAAAGACCTAACGAAACTAACAGAATTTGATAACTAGAAATTACAGGATGTCACATTATCCCCATGTTGAAAGAATTTTCCTCCCGAAAATTGCGTTACATGTTTCTGTTACATCACTGGTCTACTGCATTGGCACAACGAAATTGAGTAGGTTGTCAGATCATCTCCATGTTGAAAGAAATTTTGTCCCGAAATTTACTCAATACCTTAGCCGGTTGTGTTCGTTGTCTCAAACAAATGAGGATACTTGAGCCTCATCTGGTCCTCACGTTCCCACGTGAACTTTGGTCCATGTCTTGAGTTACAAAGGACCTTAACTATTGGAATCTTCTTCTATTTAATAGTCTTGACCTCATGATCCATCACCCTAACTGGTTCTTCAATGAATCAAAATTGTTCATCTAGTTGCACCTCCTCGAGTGGTAGAACCAACGTCTCATCAGATAAACACTTCTTTAGATTGGAGACGTGAAACACATTGTGAACTCCACTCAACGAGTTTGGCAGATCTGATCGATATGCCACTGGACCAATTCTTTCCAGAATCTCAAATGGTCCAACATATCTCGGATTAAGCTTGCCTCTTTTGACAAATCTAATCACGCCTTTCCACAGCGAGACTCTCAACAATACTTTATCTCCGACTGAAATTCCAAAGGTTTCCGTCACTTGTCTGCGTAGCTCTTCTGCCGGTCTCGTGCTGCAGCCATACGATTTCGTATCTATACGATCTTTTCAGTAGTTTCATGTACCAATTCAGGACTAGTCAATTAATTATCACCAATTTCTGCCCAACAAATTGGTGATCTAGATTTCACCCATACAATGCCTCAAACGGTGCTGCCTTAATGCTGGTGTGATAGCTATTTTTGTAAGAAATATCCACTAAAGGCAGATGGGCTTCCCAATTGTTTCCAAAATCTATTACACAGGCCCGCAACATGTCCTCTAGAGTTTGAATAGTACTCTCGCTTTGTCCATCGGTTTACGGATGATAGGTGTGCTCATGTCCAAGCGCGTACCCAGAGATTTTTGCAATGATTGCCAGAAATGGGAGGTAATACGAGCATCACGATCCGAAATGATCGAAATTGGTACACCATGTCTAGATACCATTTCCTTCAAGTAAACTTGAGTTAACTTATCCATTTTGTATGTTTCTTAGATTGCTAGGAAGTGAGCAGACTTAGGCAATCGATCCACAATCAACCATATCGTGTAACAACCGCTAGGTGTTCTGGGTAATTTGGTAATCAAAATATATGGAAATCTGCTCCCACTTCCATAATAGAATTTCAGGTTGTTGCAGTAACCCCAGATGGCTTCTGGTACTCAACTTTAACCTTAGAGCAGGTTAAACACTTGCTCACATATGTAGCTACATCCGCCATGATATTAGGCCACCAATAGTGCACCTTCAGATCAAGGTACATCTTGTCAGAACTAGGATGTATGGAATATTTAGACTTGTGAGCCTCACTGATAACCAAGTCCCTGAGATTTCCATACAAAGGTACCCAAAGTCTATCCATGAACTAACGGTTTCCATCGGCTTTCACCTCAAATTGCTTGTCCATCCCACGTAATGATTCGGATTCATCATTTTCTGCTTTCAAAGCTTCAGTCTGAGCTTCCTTGATTTGTTCGGACACTCATTTGCTAATCGTAAGCTGTAGAGCTCGCACTCGTCGGGGTTTAGCATTTTCTTTTCTAGGTTAAGGCATCAGCAACCACATTTGCCTTCCCCGGGTGGTATTTAATAGCACAAACATAATCATTCAATAATTCTACAAAGCGCCACTGCCTCGTATTCAGCTATTTCAGCTCGAATATATGCTAAAGACTCTTGTGATCGGTGTAAATGGTGCATTTGTTACCGTACAAGTAATGTCTCTAGATCCGCAAGGCAAACACTACTGCACCTAATTCCAAATCATGAGTATTGTAATTCTTCTCATGCACTTTCAGTTGTCTCGAGGCATAGGCTGTCACTCTGTCTCGTTGCATTAGGACACCACCTAGTCCTTGGATAGAAGCATTGCAGTAAACCACAAAATCATTAGTTCCTTCTGCTAATACCAATATTGGTGCGCTACAGAGTTTCTATTTTAACAACTGAAAAGCTGCTTCTTGACTCTCTCTCCATTTATACGTTGTACCCTTATGTATCAAGGCATTAAGAGGTTGAGCTATCTTGGAAAACCCTTTAGGAAAACATCAATAATATCCTGCCAGTCCAAGGAATTGCCATATCTCATTAGGCGTTTTGGGGACTGACCAATTCTTTATTTATTCAACCATTGAAGGATCTACATGGATTCCATTTTCATTAACAATGTGACCCAAAAATTGCACCTTTGGAATCCAGAAGTCACACTTTGGTCTTAGAATAGATCAATATGTTATCAATAAACACAATGACAATCTAAGTGAGGTAGGGTTTGCACACACGGTTCATGAGATCCAAGAATACTGCTGGTACACTAGTCAACCCAAATGGCATGACCAAGAATTCATAATGGCCATAACGAGTTCGGAATGCCATCTTCGAGATGTCTTCCTCTCGAACTCTTAATTGATGATAATCTGACCTCAAATCAATTTTGGAATCATAACTGGACCCCTGAAGTTGTTCAAATAGGTCATCAATACGAGGTAAAGGGTATCGTTTCTTGACCGTTACTTTCTTCAACTCTCTGTAATCAATACACATCCGGAATGTGCCATCCTTCTTCTTAACAAAAAGGACAGGAGCTCCCATGGTGATGAGCTTGGTTGGATAAATCCTTTAACCAACAGTTCCTGAAACTGTGCTGATAATTCCTGCAGCTCGTTTGGTGCTAACCTATACGGTGCTCTTGCAATTAGAGCTACTCCGAGAGTCAATTCAATTTGAAATTCAACTTGACAATGAGGTGGTAGTCGAGGAAGATCCTCTGGAAACACCTCTGGGAAATCACGAACTACTGGGATATCCTCTATCTTCCTTTCCCCTTGTGGCATATCGGTTACCGGGGCCAATATAGCTAGACGACCTTTATGCATTAATTTCTACGATTTCATAAATGATATAATGCATGTCACTGCACCACATTTCTCGCCCTTACCCGAGAGAATTTCTCCACCCATGAGAGGAATACGAATGACCTCCTCGTGGCAAATGATTTCTATTTACTTCTTAGAAAGCCAATCCATGCCCATGACCACATCGAAACTCCTATGTGTAATAGGCATAAGATCAATATTGAAGGTATGCCCAGCAAGTTCTATCCTACAAACCTTAAGGATGTGTGTAATGTAAATTTGTATACCATCAGCTAATGATCTGGTATAGGTTGGACTCACCATAGTTGTTAGGATTCTTTTGTTTTGTATGTAATAGGTTGGATGTTAGTTTGTTTCTTTGTAATTTTGCTTTTGTACAGTTTCTATGGCCCAACGAAACTACGAGCGAAACTATTGTTTCGCTCGTAGTCAGCTGTCCTAAGTCACCCGGTGAAACTATAGTTCGCTGCTGGGTGAATGTAGTTAATGGTCAAGACAGTTTCGCTAGCCAGCGAAACTGTCAGCGAATCTAGCTTAGCTTATATATTGTCATGTTTTTATCTTTGTAAGGAAGATTTAGCAAAACCCTAATATTGAAATATCTTTGTTGTAACTGTGTGTTTTGGCTAGAAGTTCATTTATCATTATTTTAGAGCCATTTGTGACTATTATTGTTTAGATTCTCAATTTGTTCATTATGTTATTGCTATTATGGTGTTGATTCAGTGGGAATTCTTTGTTTACACATGAATTGCAATGTTATATCGATCAGAAGGACCAACATCAGCTAATTCTATGGTGTATTTGGATTCTAACATAGAAGGCATATCATTTAAAGACTACTGAACTTAATGGAAATAATGCTCCTATCGGCTCCAGTATCAAATAACAGAGTAGCATATCGACATTAATAGGAAATTACCAGTAACAATAGCAGGATCGTTTAGGGCCTCACCTGAGCCAATGACAAAAGCTCTTCCCTTAGCTCCACCATTATGCCCACCATTGTTATCCCTGTTGCCTATGTTGTTGTTGTTATTTCCATCATTTCTATTACCATTGTCATTTTTCTTTAGTTGAGGGCAGTTCCTCTTATAATTCCCTTCCTTTCAGCACTCAAAGCAACCTTTTGGTGTTTTCTGTGTTTGTTATGGCTTCCTCATCAATTCGCCCCGACACTAATTTGCTGCGTGCCCTAGCTTCCACAACGCTAACACTTAAAGTTATCACACATGCCGGTGTGATGATAGTTGCATTGGTTGCACTTTGGATACTTCCCCACGTATCCACCTTGTCTTTGGGTTACCGAAGCTGATTAGTTGAAGTTAGGATTATTGTCAAATTTCCTCTTCTGTTGCTATCGCTAAGATTGATTGTTTGATGTTGAACCTTTGCTGCTTGAACCATCCTACTTACGCTTGTTATCGGGTACACTTGCTACCGTGCCCCGCTTAGGTAACTTTCCCTGCTCCACCACTTGGTCCGTTAGCTTGTGAGCCAACCGGATAGCTTCTTGTATGGTAGTAGGGTTAGAGGTTGTCACCATACTCGCGATCACAGGCACCAAACCATGTAGATACAGCTCGATCCTCTTATGCAAGGGATTTACCATCCCCGGGAACAAGGTTGCCAACTAGTGAAATATGGTGGTATAGGTCTCGATCTTAGACCCTTGTATCTTTAGTTGCCAAAGCTCAGCTTACAACTTTTTCACCTCATAACGAGCGTAATATTCTTCTATCATCATGGTCTTGAATTCCCCCATGGTAAATCATTGAACATTGCTTGACCTAGGATCTAGACTTGGGCGTTGCACCATAAGAGTGTCCCGCCCTCAAGGGTTTTGGTAGCACATTTCACCAGGTCAGCCGGCGGGTAGTTGCATTTCGTGAAGACTGACTCGGTCTTCTTAAACCACCACACCAACCCTACAGGACCGATTAAAGGATGGTCAGTACAATCAGTCTCATAATAAGGAGAGTGTTAGAACACTTAACAAATCAAATGGGGAACATGGTTTATGTAAATGATACTAAGAACACAAGTAAACAATAAGACAGAACTAAGAACAAGAACAAGATAAGTATGGTTTTCAAGAATGTTGTATATTTTTCTCAAGTTCTTTTGGAAGTGTTACAAAGCATAAAAAGCAATACAAGGACCTAAGATACTTTACACTACATCCTACAGCCAGCCATAGTTTAAGGACCAGCTGAAAACACTAATCTAGACAACAAGATCAATGTAAAGTCAAAAGACAGATTGCATTTTGACTAGTGACTATGACATGCCATAGCTCATATCCTAATATATTATAAAAAGGATAAAAGGTATAAAATAGGAAGTTACAAACTCAAGACCATAATCTCAGTTTACTAAAGCATGGACCTTTTCCCAACTTGTATATGCTGGTGAGTCTTCAGAGTTGCAGCGGAAAGTAAGTCAGCTTTATGGAAAAGTAGATCAGAGAAAGCATGTCCTCTCTATCTTGGGAAGAAATCAGTCTTCACTTTATTGGCTTCGAAAGTCTTTGTCTTTCAAGCTTCGGAAGATTTGGTCTTTACCTTCAGAAGATTTTACACTTAGAATAATTTATGTGATGAGTGTAAAATTTCTGAAGTAACATCTACCTTGTACTTCAGTGCATGCATGTAGGAAGCTTCTCGGTTGTTTTGGCTTCTTTTGTTGCATCAGCCTTCTAATATAATCTTATAAACTCCCCCTAGGCTGATGCTACAAAAACAAAGAAGTTATTCAGATGTTGATAGTCCTCATTAGGATTAAGACCATACGTTTCTTCATCATCTGGTCAGGATCCCTCAGACTCTCATAATATCTTCTCATGTCATGGAGATCATGTAGAGGAAAATCAAGCATATGTTGCCAGAAATAGACATTTTGACCTCCTTGATCTCTGATGACATCCCACCTGTCTGGATTAGCAGCAAAAGTCCATGACAAGATGGGTGTTTCAATTACATGAGGCTCTTCTTGTGATGGAGTTGGTTGAGCAGCCTCTTCTTGTACTACTTCAGGATGCTTTGACTAATCCTGAGGTGTAGAGGTGGATGCCTTGGTCTTCTTCTTGGAAACACTCTTCATGGCCATCCTTTTTCTCCACTTTGAAGTCTTTAACTAAGAGGACTGGTCTTCAGCACCAGGTTGTTCTACTGTGTCACTCTCAGTTGGGTTCTCTTCTCTTACAGGTTCAGAAGGAGAGTGAAGAGGACCCCGTTGTGGATTAGTAGATGAAATTGGCTGAGATTTAGCTCTAGGTCTAGGTTTTGTTGTCTTAGGGGATTCAACCTTGACCTTACCTTCAGGTTGAGCTGGACTTGGTGGGGAATGCAAGTCAACAAGCTCTCCCTTCTTAATCTTCTGCTTGATCACCCAGATGTGCTCATCCATAGTCGATAGAGACATTGGACCAAGCCACCTTCCAGAGAATCCATACAGCTTCAAGAAGCTAATCATCCTTTGTCTGTCAGCAGACTTCTTTTGGCTCTTTTCGATGATGTCTCCTGGCTTTGCGGCTTCTTCCCTCATTTTACTCTTAGCAGCCTTTCGTTCTTTGGAAACTTGTTGCTCCAGCTGCTTAATATACTCAAATTCAACAAATTCATATGATAAGGGAAGAAGTGTAGATGCCTGATAGAGACTTGTGGCACTCAAGTAGCTAATCATGTTTTCTCTATCAGCTTCCTTGTCTACCTAAGGTTGTTCAGTAGCCACAACCTCTTTCTCAGGACTATCCCGAACTGGTGAGAGGGTAGGAGCATGCTTGTAGAGCCTTTTCTATCTCCTTTCTTCCTTGTTCTTGAGGAGCAATGCTACATCCTCTGCCTCCTTCCTCTCATTGGATAATTCCATGTCAGCCAGTTCATTCAGTTCATCTAAGGGGAGAGAGGGTAGTTCATCCACATTGTAGTTTTTGGTCCCCAAGTAGTTTATCCTACCTCCTTCCCTTTGTCACACACAGTCCTTGGTGACTCAGGGTGGAGAGAGCTTTGGTCTTTATTGCTTGAGTCAGCAATCAAGCTTTGGCCAAAGAGAGGTTGTGAAGCAGTTCTAGTCTCAAGGTTCACATGTTCAACTTCTGGGCCTTCAGTCAAGCCTTCAGTCAAGTCTCAAGTTACTGGTCATTGACCCTCCTTTGTAAAACAGTCACCTGAGATTCCAGGTGACTTATATTTGAGACTAAATAGGTGCATGTTTTTGTTTGTTTTTAAACCTTTACTTTCAGACTCCCCTTATCTTTATCAAAAGAATCATAGGGGGATGAAGAATAGGACCAAGGTCTTCTTCCTCATCACCAGCACTTTGTTCTTGGCTACTAGATTTCCCCTGCATCATCACAAATTCAAGTGAAGTGTCAAGAGGTTGGGTTACTATGGTTGAGGTCTGAATGATGTAATCACTTGTTGAAGTGAGAGCCTCTTTTATATAGACCTCCTGAACAGGTTCTAGGAGATCCACCATAGTAGTAGGTGGATGATGTGGGCTAGACATGGGAGAAACAAGAGTACTCATCTCTCCTTGAGTAGTGCTGGAGAAGAGAGACTCATGGTACTCACTAAATCCCAGGTCTTCATCATCATAGAATTCAAAGTTTGGGGTTAGTTGGTATAGATCAAGAGGCTGGGGATGGTACTTGTCCGCTGAAGGTTGTTCACTAGAGTTTTGAGACTTTGATTGAAGGCTTAAGGCTGTAGGGGTTATGAGCTCATCAGGCTGAGCATGAGGAACCTCAGCACTGATCATTGGTGAGATGGGAGTGGTTTGCTCCTTAGGAGAAGTGAGAGCTTCAATGTCTACTTCCTCTGTATGGGTGATGATATAGGGGCTTGCACAAACTGAGTAGCATATGCAGGGGTTCGTTTGGATTTTCTTTGGTACGTGATGGTTATTTTTGGGTGTATAGGTGGTTGGGAAGTAGGAAGTGTGGGTTCAACACTAGCTGGTGCTGCTAGGTTGTCACCATGAGCAATCTTCATCACTCCGGGCTTCATCTGTCCTAATTTTGGAAAGGACAAATCACCTTCTACATCATCCAGCTGAAGATGAGTGTTTATGGAGGCTGGAGTGATGAAGATTGTCTTACCCTGCCTTGTGGCAGACAGTGCCTTCTCCCTATCCATGGTGACCTCTTGGCAGGTCCTCCGAAATTCCAAAAGCTGATCCTCATAGAGTGGAGGATCAATGGTGAGGGAGGTGAAGTAGTTTGACAAAGAAAGGAAACGACAAACCTCTAAGAAACCAAGATCTTTCTTCGAGTATAATAGAGCAACTTGATTATCTTGCCTGTGAAGATACATGGAGAAATCGGGAT